>JAQHUG010000047.1:9497774-9603276 GCA_028555095.1 Dicrostonyx torquatus
TTTATTATGTATACAAGAGATGGCTCAGTGGTTAAGAGCATTGCCTGCTCTTCCAAAGGTCCTGAGTTCAATTCCCGGCAACCACATGGTGGCTCACAACCATCTGTAATGAGGTCTGGTGCCCTCTTCTGACCTGCAGAAATACACATAGAATATTGTATACATAATAAATAAATAAATATTTAAAAAACTAATCTGTGAAAGAAAAAAAAAGAGAGAGGAATCTAAGGTGGGAGGAGACGGGCTCAGATGCAGTTTGAGGAGAAGTCTGAGGCAGCAGTCGAAGCAGTAGTCAGTTTGAGGATGCAGTCTGAGAACAGAATCACCCCTTTGGTCTGAGCATTGATAGAGGTAAGAACTTTAGCGACTGGCCACTCTGCTCCTCTGCTTTCACCCCTGATAGCTGACTCCGAGTTTTTATAATTAAGAACAATTAGAATTCGTGCTACATCAAACAGTTCTCTAAAGAATGGAAGGCCATAAGTTAAGGTAGCATGTGAATTTTTTAAAGTTTAAAAAATTTTATGTGGGTTTTTATTGATGACTGGAATTTGAACTCAGCTCCTCAATCTTGAGCAGCAAACGCTCTTACTGATTCATTTCTCCAGTCCCCCAAATGGCCCTTTAACATTTTTAGTTGTCTAAATAGCATATACTTTGGCCGACAGTATAATTTTACCACCATTAAGTACACATAAGAATTTGCCTTCAGTGGCTCCTCTTAGTTTTGTAATTCAGGGGTCATTTGTAGAAGACCGTCCCACTACCTAGTATTCAACTGTCAGTCCTTTGGTTGGTATCTACTCATTGCTGAGTGTCTGCTGTCATGTCATCGCATAAAGAAGGCACAAGCTATGCCCTCGGGGTACATGTGGCCATTATTGTCCTGTTGTCCTGTTACTGACTATGAATGTTACACAGGCATGATTATGGGGTATAACTTCTTCAAATGATCCAAGCAAGGGACTGCAGCATTATCAGTTTATTTTTAAATGCCCTGGTAGCATTTTTAATGGGCACATAGTCCTTCTACATTTGGATATGAATGTCATAACTTTAGCACAGCCAGTCTAAAACAGAGATAAGACCCCGTTTTGCCACTGTTGTTCAAGGAACTGTTAGCTCGGAGCAGCTGGTGGATTGCAATTTAAAGAGGTATATACAGTGCAAAATGCTTTGAAGCACCTCCTTTTACACATATATCAATCACAGTGCTGCTAATTATTGGAAAGTACCAGTTTGAGTTAGTGCATGGCAGAGCATCAGTGTTGTGAACTAGAAATTCATTTAACATATTCCTTGAATGCTGATGTTACTCTATCACATAGGGACATCAAGTTACCCCACCCTTCTTTTTTTTTTTCCCCTCTCCTTTTTCTTTCTACTTTTCTTTCTCCACCCCACCTCACCCCCATCCCCAGATGCAGTGCCTGGAACCGGGCCCAAAACTTACACACTGGACATGTGCTGTACCACTGAGTTATCCTTCCAACACAGGCTAACCCTTTGTAGTATATGCTACCTGTCTTCTTGGTATTAAGGTGGGTATAAAGAGCGCCATTGATGATCATTTGGCTTCCTGTTTTGTGTATAAACTAATGATGAGACGTTTTACCAATGATGATCTGGGAACATATGCTGTACTTAGATGCTACAATTTCAACTGGGGATAATAAATCAGATTTTCTGAGACCCGGCTTCTACCAATAGAAATGTATAATATTTAAAAACAGAAAACTCATCAATAACTGCAGCTACTATCATGAATTTGGTCTTACTTTCTACCAAGACACCTCCTTAACATGTATGTAGAAGACAGGTAAAGGAATATAAGCCCCTCGGCTCCTGGGAACAAATCCTAGAACCACTTCTGGGGCCAACTCCAAGGATCTACTCTTAGGGAATACTTGTGGTCTACTGAAGACTACTCCTGGGCCTACTCTTGAGGTCTATTCCCGGGGTCAACTCCTGAGGTTTATTCTTAGCAACTTATCTTGGGAACCACTTCTGGGACCCACTCCAGATAATAATAACTCCAGGGATCTTGGGGGAAAACTCCTGTGGTCTACCAAATACCACTCCTGGGGTCTACTTGAAGATATTACTCCTGAGGCCTTCTCCTTGTGTCTACTCCTGGCATCCGCGCCTTGGGACCACTCCTGGGGTCTACTCCCTGTGCTGGAAGAGTTGCTTCACTGAGTCTGGCCTGTTAGATATTCTTTAGGGACCTCCTCTTTGCTGTGAGTTAGATCATGATTTGCTATTCTTATCTACTGAACTACCAAGATATTAAAGTATTAGATGTTTTTAAAAGAAATGGTAACACTTGTACATGATCTGTTTTCATTTTGGAGAAGACTACAATAAACACACAAAATATTCCCAAGAAATGAAATCAGAGGATTTTAATAAAAGTAGGCATAAGAATAGCAAATATCTTCTAGACACTACAACTAAAGGTCAGTCACTGTCTATTCCACTCTAAATGAAAACAAATGGAAATTTTCATAGAATCAAAAGTTAGAAGTGGTTTAGTACAGCCATTTTACACACAAATGAGGCTACACATATTGTCTGTAAAGGAAAACCACCACAAGCCAAGCCGTAACACCTAAGTACTCCTTCTTTACCCAATATTTCTTGCAAAAAAACATTGAGCTATACCATTATTGATAATAAAATTATCAAAACTTTTTATAGTCATCTCTTAGGATTCTGAACTTAATATCTGAGAAAACCTCTGGGATGTACAAAAGGCCATATATGGTGATAACTATAATAACCTTTTCCTGAATATCCTATTAGAGTTTGACTGCAGAGGGAGGTAGGCACGAGTCTGACCAATCTTTCCACTCACTGTGGCTTGGTCTAACTAGATAATGACAATAAGGAGACAAAAGGATCTAATATGCTGAAAATGGATAAATCATTCATAGCTGCAATTCTGAGACAGTAAGGAGAATATAAATATAGGTAAAACGGAGCAAACAAGGTGAATATATCAATCTGCAACTCCATACATACTGTAGGCCGTGTGTCTGCATTGTGGTACAAACTTGAACTATACAGCCATATACATATATATACATACATACATATATACATACATATATATATATATAGTCATTACATTTTAAGCTATAGCATGCAGATCCCATACTGTGAAAAATACACTCACTAACTGAGAATATGCCCAGAGGCCTTGTCCTTCATCACCTGTTCATAATATGTACCTTCTCAGGAACCCACGCTCTGTAATGCATCATGCACAAACATTATAGAACCTTACAATACTTATTTTTCCATCATTCCCCTGGAGAAAATTTGTACACGTTAACTGAAGACCTGATCTGGTTTCTTTATATCTTTACTTAGGTGAGAAGAGGATGCTCTTGAAGTTCACCAGCACAGCCTAAATGACAGTAGCCTCATAAAACAATTTTTTAATGTTTCAATTCATATTAAGCAACCATGATCATGCATCATGATCTGCCCCCCATAATAATAAATAAAAATAATCAAGTAAGGAAATTCTAAACATGTTGTAGTATTTTGAAGAGAAAGAAACCAGTTTGAAATTGCAGATATTTATTTCTAATGCATTAAAGATGGTTTGGGTGAAGTTCAAAGATTCTCAGGAGCAAGCACGGTACGTAGACCAAGGAAACGACCACCTGTCACCCGGCACCCTGTGGTCAGAGTCTGAATCTTGACAACCCCGAACACTGGTTGGAATCTTTCTGTAAAGACTTCAGTCACCACTGTGGCACATCCGTTCAGAGGGAACACAGTCTCTTCTTACCTGTAAAGCTACTGTTCATTTCAGGAACATCATCCTCCTCCTCATTCTCCGTGTGGACTATTCCAGCATTTTGCATATCATTGTAGGACTTTGTTCGCTTAGGGGTCGACTGCTTGGAGCCAGACTGAAGGCTGTGCAAGGCATCCGTCGTGATCACTTTCCCACTGACTGGCTGGCTGGGAGGTTTGGGTGTCCCATAATAGTTTCCTAGGTGATGGAGAGACACATTTGCATGTTTCAAAATGAATACTTTTTTTTTCAGCCCCAAGAGTTCACATCCAAATCTCTTAGAGCATTAAAACATGAAGCTGGAAAAGCCAGAACATGCTGCACTTCATTTCTAGAATGGGTTAGCAAAGACATCCTTTCTATCTAGCTAGTTATGGGGTTACAGAAGGGAAAGGAAAGCCACATGGTTTTGATGCAAAGAAGCTAGGACAAAAACAAAGTGGCTGTGCTGAATGGAGGCGCTTCATTGTCATGACATTTGAATTTCAATTGGTCATCTTACATAGGCAACCACATAACGCTGAATCCCATCAAGAGTAAGTCTCACAGAAGACAAAATGCATTACCGCCAAGATCCTCCCAGGCCTCAAAGGTCGAGGTCTCCATTTCTCTACAAGAGGGGACCAGGGCACTTTGTAAAAGGAGGGCAGCGAGCACCACGAGGCACCTCTTAAACTGAATGGCAAGGCTGACTATAGGGGTTATGCTAGGTAGGAACAGATCCTTGCCAAGTTCCAACAGAAAACTGTTTCACTGGTGCCCCTGGGGGAAAACACTCTTCAAGTGATGGTCTTCCCTTGCTTCTAACCATCTTCAATTCCCTGTGTTTGGTATGGGCCCCACTATCCTCTGAATAATACATGAAGTGGATACTTTCTTTTTCCTTTTGAGACAGGGTTTCTCTGTGTAACAGTCCTGGAACTTGCTTTGTAGACCAGACTGGTCTCAAACTCAGAGAGAGCCTCCTGCCTCTACCTCCTCAGTGCTGGGATCAAAGGCATGCACTACTACTGCCCAACAAAGTGGATACTTTAATTTTTAGAAATGTGTATCTGATTTTCATTTGTATGTTTGTTCATATGTGTGTATATACACATGTACGGAGTGTACTTTTATACATGAGTGCATGTACCATGTACAACTCACACCTTAGGTGTCATTCCTTAGATATCATCTACCTTCATCTCTGAGGCAGGGTCTCTCCTTGCCTTGAAATTTGCTGATTCAGCTAGACTAGCTGGCCAGTGAGGCCCTATCCACCCATCTCCTCCTCCCCAGCACCGAGATTATAAGCACACACTATTGTAGCCTATTCTTTTATGTGTGTTCTAAGGCTAAACTCAGGTCTTTATACTTTATGACAAACACATAACTACCTAGGGGCCCAGCCCCAGATATGTCTATTTTAAATTTTCTTTAATTACTAAATTCTAACTAGTAAATTCAATTAGCTTTCAAAATGAGAAACAATGCTTTTAAAAAAAGGTTATAAAGATTAACTTTAATCTTTATAAGAGAAAGTTAATCAAGTGCTCTCTTTGACAGCACTTATGCTAACATTGGAATAATACAGAGAAGATATGCATGGCCCCTGTGCAAGCATAAGATAAAGCCAAAATTTACTTAAGCAATATTAAGATGGCTTAACGATAAGGCCAGCTGACATGGCAACGTGTATGGCAGATTTCCCGAAGCCCTGCCTCTAGATAGAGAGCCACGGTCAATCAATGACTGTTGAAGTGGGGAGAACTGGTTTTCTCCAGCCCCAAGTGGTCAGCCCTAAATATATACACATATGAGCAGCACCCAAGGGCTTAGCAGTTTGTGTGTCTATTTATGTAACAAGAACAACCAAAGAAGTCATGGGTTTGAGAGAGAACGGAGTCAAAGGAGGAATGCAAGAAAGCTGTGGGGTGTAAATATTGCAAATACAGTACTCATGCATGAAATCCTCAGAAACTTCCAAAAATAAATTGAAAATTTAAATAAAGTGGGTGGTGGTGGCACACACCTTTAATCCTAGCATTTGGGAACTCACTTTATGGGTTCAAGTCTGGCCTGGTCTACAAATCAAGTTCCAGGGCAGCCAGAACTGCTACACAGAGAAACCCTGTCTCAAAAGTCAAAACTAAAATAAAACAAAGACAAAAACAAACAAACAAAAACACAAAATAAAACAAATTTAAATAAAAAAGAAATCAGTGAGTGGGAGAAGTAATGATAGTAGTGATAATTTTCTTCTACAGATATAAGTTTCAAAGCAAGTGATTTTGATATTGTCCTAAATGAGACTTTAAGAGGAATGTCCCAACATGAAAAACTTCTTGAGTACTTTATGACTAATCTAGATTTGGAAAACATATTTGATAACCAGTAGAGAGGGTGCCTAAAGGGTAGGTGCCTGGACAAAGAGTTTGCTTCTACCAGGTTCTCGCTTCTGACTATCATTACTTTTCTGTGTTCTTTTAACGGAACACCTGCTTTCCTGTGGCGTGGTTTGGTTTCACATAGCCCAGGCTAGGCTGGTCTGCTGCCTCTGCTTCCTGGGGCATGTACTGCAGCTCTTTGTATGCTTGCTGGGATTCCACCCAGAGTTCCAAGAATACTAGCCAACTCTCTAGCAACTGAGCTATTTCTCTGGCCATACAATTATTATTATTTTTTTAAGAAAGAAGGTTTAACACTAATGCAATATTTTTAGAAGAGACTCTGTAAAAAACTTTTCAAATCTTTTGTGTATGAGAATAACATCTTTTTTTTTTTTTGGTTTTTCGAGACAGAGTTTCTCTTCTTTATAGCTTTGGAGCCTGTCCTGGAACTAGCTCTTGTAGACCAGGCTGGTCTCGAACTCACAAGATCCGCCTGCCTCTGCCTCCCGAGTGCTGGGATTAAAGGTGTGCACCACCGCTGTGCTTGCTTGTGTGGGTGCCTGTGAAAGCCAGAAGAGAGCATGGGAGGCCATGGACATGAAGTTAGAGATGGTTGTCATCTGACCAATGGGGGTTCTAGGAACCAAATTCTGGCCATCTGGAAGAGCAGCAAGCATTCTCAATAACTGAGTCATCTCTCCAACCCTAATATTTGTTTCTTTGACTTGTATTTTGAATCAGTAACTTTATGAGCACACATAAAATTATTTTCTTTTGAGAGGGATATAATAATCCAAGCTATCAATAAACTCTGAACATATAGATAAAAAATACAGGAGTGGGACGAGGAGCCACTACCCAAAGCACTTGATGTTCCTACAGAGGACTTGGGTTCAGTTCCTAGCACCCATATGGTGGCTCACAAGCACCTGAACCTTCAGTTCAAGGGAATCTGACATCCCTTTCTGACATCTGTGAGCACAGGCATGCATGTGGTACACATTAGTACAGGTAGGCAAAACCATCATACACGTAAACAAAATAAATGACCTTAATTTAAAAAAACCCAGGGGATAAAGGACACCATTTTTAATCTCCGCAGTCCCCAGTTGGGAGTTTCAAATAAGCTCATGCTGGAGGCCTTGGTTAAGACTTAAGTTCTCACACAGGAAGTAATCTGATGTTCTCTTATAAAGATAAATCTTTCATAGTTTCAACTTAGAGGCCAAGAAGCTGGGAGGAAGAAACTTGAAGGAAGACATCCCATAGTGGTGTGAAGGGCTAATCCTCACCCAAGGAAAAGCTAGCAATGTGTATCAAAGAACTCACACTTCATCTTTCATCTCTACAAGGTCATGTAGAGACTATTTCTTGCTTTCTTTGAAGGTGTGCCTAGACCAAAGACCACAACTTTGTCACTGAGGAGTGTTTGTGAGGTTTAGGAAATTAAGACTGTTGGCTTAAAAATAAACCTCCACCATGAATTAAACAAACAAAAGGAGATAATGCACTGCTGAATTTAATTTCAATTCCTCCCCATTACTAATATACCAAAAGACCACACTCATTTTAGAATTAGATGTTGAATGAAGGTTGATATCTACAAGTTAGAACCCACTGAAAAAGGGAGATAAAGGATGGGACCTTGCTGTCTTCATTTCCTAATTATTGTTGCTCAGATTGGTGACATTCAATTGGAGCCATGTTCACAAAATTATCATTTTAAAATGAATTTGCTCTTTGATATCCACAGCTTATGACAGAAATAAATGACTCTGAGACCAAGTTTCAAGTAATCTGACAAACACACATAGATTTTCCAAAAAGTACCTGTCTGTCCTTGGTTTTCAAGTTACAAAGGACTAGCAGATTTGTTGATGCACCCCAGACAGCCCACCTGTTCAGTTCTTTCCCATGTCTACAGAGTAGTCTCGGAGACAGAGGACGCGCACATTATCAGGTAAACAATATAAAATTAAAACTTGTCAAACACCAATGTAGTGTGGATTATCATAATATGTGTGCATCAGCAATACTGGCAGCCTTGGCGCTGTGTGTCAATAAAGCTTTTAAGAGTGAGCCCATGGCTGCAACTCACTATTAGCTGCCTTTGTTAACCATGGTGCATCATTCTTCCCATTAAAACCAAACCATACAAAAGACTCCAAGTTTTTGCTCTCAACCTTAAAATTATAATGCTGAAAATTCATTCTGCACCTTGAATACCTGTTAAAAGGACACAAGGAGATGGTCTATAGAAATTCTTACATCCATGCTGAAGTTGGCACCAGAGTGAGACGAGGCAAATGCTTCATGATGCTGATGGGTTTTTAACCTCTGAAATGGTTCCTATTTCACCTTATGAAACCACTGATGCTATGTATCTGAAATGCCCAGCAATCATATGTGCAGTTTTTTATTTGAGTAGTAAAAGAAACAACAAACAAAATGTCAAGCACCAGCTAAATAACTATCCATGTGTGGACTCTCAAGAACTTTCTGAGATGCTATCCACAACAGCAACGTGGTGACCCTATAGGATGACTTTGACAACTAAATACTAGATTTTCTGAGAAATTTTGTCAGCCACAGGTGTTCAAACATACTATTAAATTTTTTAAAATGTTTCTTTTTGCTTCATAGAAAACTTCTATGCATCAGTTTCTGTGTAGGGGGGTTCAGATTTTTACTTCAATGACATGTTTTGGTTTATTCCCCATACACCATTGTAAAATAATGTGAATTAACATCCATTTTTTTTTAAAATGTGATGCTTCTAATAGACACCAGAGTTCCGAAAACAGAAAGAGAAACAACCAGGTGGAGTACTATAGACTTGTCTATAGGAAATCTAATCTAAAGGGAACATTTTCTCAACTAAGGCTCCTTTTCTCAAGTAACTCTAGATGTCAGGGTGACAAAAAGCCAACCAACCCACCCACCAGAACATCGCCCCAGCACACTCATTGAATCAAGGATTTATGAAGATAAAGTCTGTCCTTACTCTCTTCTATTGGTCTTGCCACATAAGTACTTTGGAACCAAACTCAGGTCACTCACTACCTTAAGGTTTTTAAGATGAAAGAAAACCTACAATTTCCCAAAGTCCTCACAGACTCTATAAGGCAGCCTTTGAATCAACTCCTTTTGGATGCATCTGTCTGAACCCTGGACTTTTGGTCAACAGAGTGTAGCATTATAGACTATCTTTCCCATGTAGCTACAGGCAGGCAGGCGGGTCATGGACTGAGTCCCACGGCTACTCCAGGACTCTGTTGCCTGTATCGAGTGTCTTGGAGTTTGAGATCCAAACTGTGCCTTCCAAAAAACTCCATCTTTTCAAGAACTTCCAGTGTGATCTAAGCAGGCCAAGTCCAGCCAAGGTGGAATCACAGACCTTACAGAGAACATGCAGCATGTGCAGGAGACTCCGTGTGAAGGACATAAATAACTGAGGTACTGCAAATGATCAGACAATTAATTAAGGTTATTGCTTGGCAGACTGCATTGTTCCTATAAGCCCTGAACCTGGCTGTCCCACAGTCTCCACTTTACCCAACAGACACTTCCTGAGGTGCCCGGGCTCCAGCCCAAGTGGGGATGTATTTCTCTTCCCCTCTGCTATTTTCAGAACAGGTTCTTCAATAAAATCCAACAGAGGTGGTGGGGAGGGAGGGAAGGGAAGGCAGGGAAAGAGGAAGGCAAGGCTGGCCTTAATTAACAGGCACAATCTATGGCCATGACCAAAGCCAAAGAAAATAGTTTCTAACTCACACTTATGAGGGCTGCAAATCAATGTTTAAGAGTTTTATGAAGCATTTAAGGAAGACTGTACTATTCCTGGATTTTCAGCAGAAATGAATCAAATCTGTGCAGCTTCTCAACTTACACAAAGTTATAATTTCATTTTTATCCTTGGAGAGAATCTTTATTCTAAGCACTGAGCTTTGTACTAGCAGTAAGATATAAAGATACAAATTCCTTTACACAGCACATATCAGTGTTCTGAAACTTTAGCAGGCAAACAGCAGCCTAGGAACATTAATTACAGATGCTGGTCCCATAGGGTAGGCCTGGTATTCAAGATCCCAACCAGTGTACAGGTGTTTCCGCTGCACCTCAGGGTCTCCATGTTCAGACACAGGAAACCATCCCCCGTTTTGTAGTAGAGGAGCACAGAGGGCTCTTGTGAGGTGCCACTGCTAGTTCAGCACAAGGAAACCCTTTCCTGTTCTAAAGCTAAGCATTTGAAAATAACCAAAAGCCCAGGACAATAGTGGCATTCCATGAGTGAAATACAGACAAAACGTTTCCAATGAGGGTAGTGTCAACCGCAAGTGGATGAAGATCCCTCCTCCTTTTGGAGGTAGTGTTTATAAAATCTCCACTCTCCTGTAGAGCACTGACAGACATCCAGCTCATCGGGTTTTGCCCTGGCTGCACAGCCCTGAGGCCTCTGGTCCTACCCACTCTCCAGGCTGGTCTACAGCTGCCTTCTGCATCCTCTCTCACTCTGACTCCACAGGGCTCCATTCAGTAGCCCCTTAAACTGAGCCCCCTCAGCAGCTCATGGCTCTTGTGCCCCCTTTCCCTTTGTCCCTCATCCTTACTACTACCTGTCCTCAGGACATTATCTGTGATACCACAGGCTGGATCGAAGCTGCACTTTGATCGGCCCTGCTGTGTTAACGGGAGACACACACCGCTTCCTTTCTAATGTCTTCCTCCGCAAGTATCGAGTGGTTTGACTTCGCATCGGTTCTCACTTCTGGGTGATAAATTCTCTGTGGCAGTAGCCACTACTGTTTCTGTGCATGTCTGTGTTTCCCGAGGGCTGCCAGAGTCTATAAGGTACACACTGTCACTCAGCAATACTTTGCAGAAGGTATAAAGGAACAAGCAGTGACAGCACACATAAACCCCAACCAAGGATCATCCTAGACACCAGTACTGTGGATCCAGTTTTAAATGACATGACACTTGGCATGTCTTTCCACTTCATTAGTGACTCCTGAATAGCACGTCGCTATGCTACTTTGCCATTATGACATTCAAAAACTTCCCATCACTTTCTACTATCCCTTTTCCCACATGCCCCACCCTGCAAACATATATTTATATATAAAAAGTATAATAAACCAACATCCTGTAATTAGATGTTCCTCTGTACCCATAACTTTGAGTATGAGACCAAAGTGGAGACAAGCTGGTATTTACAGTTATCTTGCAGCAAAGGGAACCAGTAGTCTCATTTTTCAGTTGAAGGAGATGAAAGCCACATAATTTGTAAATGATGAAGAACATTAAAACATAGATTTGTTTGTGTCTAACATCCTCACACTCAACTCCAGAAATCTCTTAGGATCTCTGAGCAAGAAATTAAATAAAATTTCCCTAGCTCTAGCCTCACCATCTTCAAATTCAGGGAAAAGCCAAAGACAGCACAGGTTTCATTTGGTTACTTTCATTATCAACAGAGAACATTCCACAACACAGTTTGCCAACAGAGCTTATCACAACAGACGGCTCCCAGGGCCCGCCAAAGAACAGGACTCCAGACGGTCTCATTTTCCTCAATGACAAACATGAACTCTCTTCACCCCACTTTATATCTCTGTCCCCCAAAAGTATAGTGCTGGCAGCTGCTTTTCTGCAGATCTTCTAGGAAGCAAAACAATCCCATTATTGAACACTGACATCCCCTTCCTAATTAGCATGCAGAAATATGCAACACAAAACTCCAGTCTCAAATGTCACCCTGGCACTGCACTTCTAGGCTGAAGGAAAACCTTTGCGATGCTCCAAGTGTATAATCAGTCTCTTCTACCCAGAGGCATTTGTAAAGCAGGCATGTTCAGGACCAGTCCCACTGAACAGTTCATCCCTTGTAAATGCTCTCCCAGGGAAGTCCCAAGGGTGGGCACTAAGGCAGCAACCAGGATTGTAAAGTAAAAATACCAGCAGGAGAAATAAAAAAAAAAAAAAAAGGAAGAACCAACAAGGATAGTTCAGTTGCTATATTTCAAGCATGGTATCAAAAAGTCAGACCAAGGGATTTATTTTTATTTTCTCTGATTTGCTTTGATACCTTGTCTGTCCAGGAAAAGGACAAAAAGTTGGTTTGAGCTGGTTCAAGATGTGAAGCAGATCAGTGACACACCCCACTAACAACTTCTACGTCTTGCAGGAGGGTCTGTTGGGAACACATGCAGCTGCCAACAGTTACAGCTGGTGAGGGGACAGCTCCATGATAAGAGTCCTTGCCCACTCCTTAAACCTGATCCAATTACAGCATTTCTTCACTTCCTTTTTGAGACAGCATTGACTATGTAATCTAAAAACCATGTTCCATTTGCCTCCTTCTCTCCACAGTCAGCTTGTGTTATTATCTTAGCAAATGTTAGCAACATAGATCCAGATACAGAAGACAAGAGGCTAGGATTACTGTCACTTGTCTCTTCTTTTTTCCTGACAATGAACAATACATGGTTACATTAGTACTCTGATTCAACCAACTGTCATTACTACCATCATCCATGCAGTTCTAGCTAACCACAACACCAACTGCCAGATAAAATGCAGAGTAGGGTGTTCTGCGATGTATGTATGTACACATGCATATAAATGTGAGTTCTGGAGCATGTGTGCCATGAACATGCATATTTGTGGGAGATGTTATGATGGCCCTTGCCTTCCATCTTGTCTTGAAACAGGGTCTCTATTGGACTTATCATTGTATACTCCAGGCTAGCTGATCCGTAAGCTTCCAATGGGTCTCTCATCTTTATCTCCCATCTCAGTGGCAAAGTATTGAGGTTATAGACACATGTCCTCTAGTGTCCAGGTTATATGTGGATTTGTGCTACTGAGTTAAGCTTTCCAAGGATTCTGGGGATCCAAATTCAGCTCAAAATGGGTTTGCTGTACGAAGTTGAAAAGCGAGGAGAAAGAGGTTCTTCTATGGGACTTTACTTTTCCTTGAATAATTTTTATTCAAAAATGGTACTGAAATAAATACAGTGGCCAGCTACTGTGCTGAATTTAAAAATTCAACTTTTAAAAAATTATTAGTTATTCTTGGCCGGGTGGTAGTGGCACACACCTTTAATCCCAGGTCTCAGGAGGCAGAGGCAAGTGGATCCCTTTGAGTTCAAAGCCAGCCTGGTCTACAAGAGCTAGTTTCAGGATAGGCTCCAAAGCTATGAAGAAACCCTGTCTTGAAAAACAAACAAAAAAGTTATTCTTTTTAATATTTAGTGTGTGTGTGTATGCGCATGTATGTGTGTGTGTAAGGGAGGGAGAGGGGGCAGTATATATTCAAAAGGATCAGAGGCATCAGATCTCCTGGGAACTGGAATTACAGGCCATTGTGAGCTACACTGGATGTTGTGAACTAAACTTGGGTCCTCTGCAGGAATACTAACTGACCTTAACTACAGAGCCACTGCTCCAGTGCCATGTATGAATTCACAGTAGCTGCAACAGCGTGCACTAAAGCTGTAGAAACCCAAGCCAGAACAAATCCCAGCATGACAAAGAGGGCTGGGCACATCATTCCAATTGTGGGCCTACTGACACGCATTAGCTGAGAGCGGGAAAGCCTTCTCTAAAAGAGCAGCCCCTCGATCAGTTGACCACTCTTTAGTGGAAGACCACATATCCAAGACTATCTTGGCAGCACAAACTGGTCTTGAAGGATTTGGGGGCAAGAGATAGACACAAAAAAGTGTGTGGTAGAGAGGGTGGGTTTAATCTGGGAAGAGTCAGGGGAAGTGAGAACGATTGAAATACATTGTAAGGAACTCTGAAAGAAGTGTTAGGGCTGGAGAGATGGTGCAGAGGTTAAGAGCATTGTCTGCTCTTCCAAAGGTCCTGAGTTCAATTCCCAGCAACCACATGGTGGCTCACAACCATCTGTAATGGGGTCTGGTGCCCTCTTCTGGCCTACAGGCATACATGCAGACAGAATATTGTATACTAAATTAAAAAATTAAAAAAAAAAAAAGACTGTTCCGGTTGGAGAGATGGTTCAGCATGAAAAGCTCTTGCTGTTCTTGTAGGGGACTAGTTCAGTCCCTAGCACCCAATCTAGAGCCTCACAAGCCCCATGGAATCTGATGGCCTGTTCTGGATGCCATGAGCACCTGGACTCGGACACTTCTGAGAGCTGTCTTGCCCCGTCTTATATTCCTCTCTAGGGCTGGGATCAAAGCTGTGCACCACTGGGATTGAAGGCATGCATCACCTGATTTCTATGACAACTAGGGTGGCTACTGGGATTAAAGGTGTGTGTTACCATAACCTGGTCTGTAAGGCTGACCAGTGGGACTGTGTTACTCTCAGATCTTCAGGCAGTCTTTATTTATTAAAATACAGTTGAAATGCCACTACAGGGCACATATGTACAGGCATATAATTTAAAAAGTAAAAAGCAAATCTAGAAAATAATTGCAACTGTTCAGTCTGAAGATTCAGCAGGTTAGTGGGTGCCATATGCATAGCTGAGGTTAGTGGTACCATAGGCATAGTTGAATATGCCGAGTGAGGTACCCTAAATAAAACTCTCAATGGACAGCACTAATTTGGGGAAATTGAGCCTGGCTGCTTCACTCCCTGCCCACAAGCCATCATTCTAACCTGCTCTGTACTGAACAGCCAATCTGCTTTCAGGTCATGCCTTGGGTGCTGAGGACTGGGCTTTTGCTATCTACGAGCAGTTCACCTGACCTTCCACAAGCTCCCCTCTTACAGCTGCTTGAGACAGCACCTGCTATAGACTTTTATAGCATTCTGCAGAATGCCCTCTCAGAACATTTTTTACTTTGGTTTTGAATTTTTGGTTTTTCGTGACAGGGCTTCTCTATGTAGCCATTCTGTTAGTCCTAAAACTAGCACTGTAGACCAGGCTGGCCTTGAACTCACAGAGATCCGCTTGCCTCTGCCCTCATTTTACTCCACCCTGCTCCGTCGGAACCTGAGAGGTTCTAATCCATAATCAGATGGCTCTCTTTCCTTGTTTTGGCCCTGTGGCAAGGTGAGATATTGGGGCAGGTGAAAGGAACATGCCATGGAGGAGCAATCTGTTCATGCCATGCGGCCAAGAAGCAAAGAAAGAAGCCACCTTCTCAATATTTCCCTAACGAGCATGTTCCATATGAAGTCCCCAAAGCCTTCTAACTAGACTGACTCCATCTTTTAGCAGTTCCACCACTTCCCAACAATACCATGGGCTAGGAAACAAAATGTTATAATTCTGCTGGCCTGCCCTGTCACCTGGGTACCTTGTCCCTTTAAGAGACAAGCTTCACCCACCCCTAATTGCCCCCTTCCTGCCAGGCAAGCTGACCTTTCATCTCCTGTTTCTCTCTCCAGCCATCCTTCTTAAGAGGCAGCCTCTGCCTCTCCCTTCCCCTTCCTCTTTCCTCTCTTTCTCTGTCCTCCCGTTCCCCCCATTCATAACCCCCTTACACTTATACCCTTCCACATACCCACTAAATAAACTATACCACAGCTCTCTCTCTCTGAATGTCGTTTCAGTTTGTACTCCAACCAGCAGGGGAACCTGCCAGGGTCACACTGTCATAAATCATAACTTTGACGGGCTTTATTGCATAGCTCTTGAGGACACTTATCTGAACGAAAAGCAATCAAATACAACTATTTTGAATGCCATAGTTGAGAACACTCTGTATAGTCTGGTTTGTTTTTAAGGAGAAGAGCTGTTTCAGCTCATAGTTTCAGTCTGCTCAGTTCACAACATCCTAGACCTGGAAGTAAAAAGAGGGAAAATAAGAGCACTCTGTTGTAGTCCCAGGCTCTTCCCTGTTCCAGCAAGGCCAAAAGAAATTCCAGATGGCAAAAAAGGTGGGTGGAACCTGGGAAGTAAATACATACACTCGACTGGCAGATGCCCTGGTTTACAAGGAGGAGATGGGAATACACTGTGTAGCAATTTCCCTAAGCTGTGCGTGCATGCCAGAGCTAATACTGACTGGGAGTGTACCTGTGCCAGGCACTCAGCTAAGGCCTTTGCAATCGCTCCCTCATTCAGTCCAGCTCACATGGAAGCACTGTAATCTCCAAGAGGAAAATGGAAACTGAGTAGACTTGCCAGAGGGGACACAGCTACACAACACAGGGCTACGATTCAGGCACAGGTGGTTTTAGGTTGCTCCTGAGTGTCTCTCGCCAGACACAGCCACTGTTGAGGGATGGTCCAGGGGCAGCAGGCGAGAGAAAAGCCTCTGGGGATCTAGCAGCATTACTCCTAAGGCAGTGGCTGGCATTTAATAAAAATTTCATTTGCTCTCAGCTTGCAAAAGTCAAATTCCAGTTGGTTCCAAAAAGTGAAGAGCCTTCTCATATGGGTGTAAAATTAAACTAGCAAAAGGTCAAATGCTGGAGAGCAAGCAGAGAAAAATGCATTAAAAAGTGGAAAGGGTTGGTGTATTAGAAAACTTCAATTCTAAAACAACCAACCAGCATTTACAGAAATACACTTGAAGACAATTAGATATTTTCTGAAAGATATTTGCTTCCCTTCAGTCAGTGCAGCACTCACAGGCTGCCTGTTACATCCAGGGTATCCTTGGGGTTGAGAAAGACTGTTGGATCTGAGCTGGGTGCGGCTCCTCAGCAGACCCGGCACAAGACCTTACTTATTTCATTTAGTCATGGGATTTCATCTGAAGCTTCAGCCACAGTAATGGTGCCCTTGCCGTGCTGATGACAGTAAAAGAGAGAAGGAACCTGTTCCACCTATGTATAATCTGACACATAATCACCTAAATAACTAGGTTGATTTTTATTTTTCCATACTAAACCTCCGTCTAAATCCTAAGATTTTCCTTTCACCCCAGTTCCTCTAGTTGTGCCTATAACAAAGCAAATGATATACATTTGGGGACCAAGGCTCCCCAGATTGAAAGAACAGCTGATTTCAGGTGAGGACGATTCACTATCTTCTAAGCAAAGAGGATTGCAGTTGCTCTACAAAGGTCACCAAATTATCAAATAGACAAGAAGTCCTTTGTATCTCCCTCAGCCCCTTTCTACTCTTCATTGCATTCTCAGGCCTCAACCATTCTGCACAGAAGCTACCCAGACATATTCCCATCCAGGGGACTAAGTAAAAAATAATTAAGAATCCCACAAACAGTACTGCTTCCTTGTAGTTACCCACCACAACTGGGACTTACAATCTTTCAGACTGCTCTTTCACAATGATCCCTAAGATATCTATTTAGAAAAGAGCATTCTACAGTCTTATTCTCTGCACCTTAGCCATATGTGGATGTCTGTATTAATTGCCATCTATGACAAACAGGAGTTTCTTTAATGGGGGTTGACAAATGCATTAATCTCTAAGCCAAATAATAAGTCATTAAGAGCTAGTTTAATACCATGTCCATAGAGCAAAATAATAGTAGTAGGTTCTCTCCTAGGGCCTCTGATTTGTCTAGTCACAGGCTTTTTGCCTAGATAATGGTGCCAGATACGGATTCCACCTTGTGAGATGGGATTTAAATTCAATCGGAAAGTGACTGCTTCCTCCCATGATGTTCGTGCCACTACTGCACCAGTGGGCATATCTTGCTAGGGCAATTGTTACTTGAGCTATTAGAGACTGGAAACAACTAATGATTGCTTTCCTCCCCTAGGAACAAAACACCTTCCAGGACATTGAAAGTTACACTGTAAGGATAAAGCCTCCAGGTATGTTTTAGTTTGATTTGACATTCTTGGACTCAAGTATATAATATCTCCAATAATACAGCCCCACAATCAGGTTCTAGGGAGTATGCAATAGCACTGGCTATAGTTTGCAATATTTAGGGGTCTATGTGACCTAACTAGCCAACAACTTCAAGATAGGTAACCCATTCCTGGCACTAGGCTTTCTATTTATTAGCGTATAGTGTCTAGTAGGAGTACCATAATCTGGTTATAGGGTAACTCCACTTTAATTCTTTTCATATATGTGCATATATATATTTTAGGAAACTTCTATAGTGGTAGATTTCCAAGTGATTTTTTTTTTTGGAATACCATTACTGTTATTTATCTCTCCCCAGGTTTCTCCTCTACCCTGTCCTACTATACCCAGCCCCATGTTAACCCCTCCTGTTCCATGATTACTCTTTAGCCCTTTATACTACTGAGTTCTAGTGCCCGTCCCTTGAAATCTCTTTCTGTAGCCCCTTATTTCCTGACATTTATGAATATTCCAAACAAAGCATACATATCTGGAAGTTCAAAGCTAGCATCCACAAATGAGAAAAGACATGCTTCCTTCTGGGTCTGGATTACTGCACTTGTAATGATTGTTTTCAGCTCTATCTACTTAATTGTGAATTTCATAATTTCATTTTTTGAAATAAATAAGTAATATTTCATTGTGTAAATATACCACATTTCATTATTTATTCATTATTTCTCTCTTGTCATACTTTGGTAGACCACATATTTTTCTCATCCATTTCTTTTAGATTTTTTTAGTTGGGAGAAATACAAATTTTAAAAGCATTTTTATGATTTTCTCTGAATTTCTTCAGTATATATTGTGATGTCTTCCTTCTTATAACCAATTTTATTCATTTGGATCCTGATATTCTCTTTTGGTTCATATGGCTACCAAAGTGCCAACCTTGTTAATCTTTTCAAAGAACCAACTGTTGGTTTTATTTTTTGTATTACTTTATTTCTTTCTGTTTCTATCTCATTAATTTCAGCCCTGATTTTGTTATCTTTTTGTCTTAGTTTGATTTTTCTATTACTGTAATAAGACATGATCAAAATCAACTAGAGAAGGAAAGGTTTGGTTTATTTTATAGCTAAATGTCCATCATGAAGGGAAAGTCAGGGCAAGTGATCAAGACCACAATCTAGAGGCAGAAACTGAAGCCAGACCACAGAGGGACATTCCTTACTGGCTTGCTCTCTATGGCTTGCTCAGTTGGCTCTCTTATACAACCCAGGACCACTTGCCGGGGGACAGCACCACCCACAGAAGGCTTGGTCCACCCACATGAATTATTAATAAAGAAAATGCCCCCACAGACTTGCTTAAAAGCCAGTCTGATGGGGCATTTACTCAGGTGAAGTTTCCTTTTGCCAAATGACCCTAGCTGTGTCAAACTGACAAAAAGAAAAAATAAAAAACAAAAACCAGAATACGCTTCTTGTCTACTGCTTTTGGGTTTGTTTTGTTTTGAATTTTCCAAGGTCTTCCAGTGCAACATAGTTATTACTCTGAGGTTTTTCAGATTTTTGGACACAGGTACATGGTACTATAAGCTTTCCTCTTAGTTTTTCACTACATCACACAGACTTTGGAATGTTGGGTTTTCATCTTCATTTATTTCCTTCTTGATCACTTACTTGACCCAACTGTCATTCAGTAGTGTTTTGTTAAGTTTCCATAAGTCAGGTGTACTTCCTGTAGTTTCTACTGCTCTTGATACTCAGCTTTATTCTCTTATGGTCAGACAGGACACAGCGTGTGATTCACTTGTTCTATATTTGTTAAGACTTGCCTCTTGCTAATATGTGGTCTACTTTGGAGAAAGCTCCATGGGCTGCTGAGAAGACTGTATTCTTTAGTGTTTGGGAGGAATGCTCTATGGGTAATCTGCTAGGTTGATTTGATTCATAATGTAATGAGTTTCTGAGTATAGACTCCCCCTCAGTGGCTTGTCTCCTGCTAAGTGTGGAATTGAAACCACCCACTACCACCATGTTGGGATCAATCTGTAGCTTTAGATCTAATAGTGATTCTTTGATGAAATTGTGTGCTCCTGAATTTGGTGCATATATAGTTAGACTGTCATACTCTATTAGTGGATTAATTTTTGATGAGTATATAGTATTTCTCTTTATCTCTTCGGAGTAGTTTGGTTTGAAGCCTATTTTTTCCAGCTTTTAGATTAACTCCTCTACTTGTTTCTAGTTTCATATCTTTTCCTTTTACTTCACCCTAAGGTGGTGTTTATTATTGAGTGTGGAGTGTTTCCTGGAAGCAACAAAAAAGATGTACCCCATTTTCTAATCTAATCTGTTAGTCTGTGTGTATTTGCTAGGAGTTGAGACCATTAAGAATTATTGAGCATGCCAGGCGGTGCTGGCACACTCCCTTTAATCCCAGCACTCAAGAGGCAGATGCAGGTGAGTCTGAAGCCAGCCTCCTCTATAAGAGCTAGTTTCAGGACAGGCTCCAAAGTTACTGAGAAACCCTATCTCAACCCCCGCCCCACCAAATAGAAAAGAATTATTGAGCAATGTACTAATTCCTGTTACTTTGTGGTATTTCATCAGATATCTTTCAATTACGTGTTCTATTTCCTATACCTTCTTGGGCATGTTTAACCTCTCCACATCTCTGTAGAGCTGCTGGCTTGTTTTAGGTCATAAATTCCTAAAATCTGTTTTAGTTATGAAAAACTTTCCTTCTTCCTTTGACACAAGTGATAATCTTGCTGGGTATGGTAGTCTGGCCTAGTACCTGATGTCTTTTATGGCTTATATAACTGCTGCAGGTTTTCCGATCTCCACTGAAATAGCTCCCCCTCATCCTCCTCTTCTTCTTCTGTATCCTTTCTTTTCTCTGTACATTTACTGTTTTCACTTTTATGTGGGAAGTTTCTTTCTGGCTGTGTTTATTTGTTCCTCTGTATGCCTTTGGGTAGTGATGGGCATCTCCTTCCCTAGACTAGGGAAGTTTTCTTCTTTGATTTCGTTGACAATATTTTCTGTGTCTTTCACCCGAGTCTCTTTTCCTTTTGTATCTGCTATCTTGCTATTCCTGGGTACTTTGTCCTTTCAAAGTACCTTGTATATTGTGTATAAGTACCTAGAGTCCCTTGTATATTGTGTCTGTGACTTTTTGCTGCTGTTTTTATTTAATATATTCTTTGACTAAGTGATCCAACTCTTCTGGATTGTCTCAAAACCTGACGTTCTCACTTTTCCTTGATCCAGTGTATGGTGAGGCTGTTCTATGAATTTTTTGTTTCAATTCCTGAAATTTTTGAGTTTTATTTAATTTTGTTTTTTTCTTCTGAGCTTCTCTCTTACTAAGTTCTATTTACACAGTTTGAATTGCTTTTATTATTTCATTCAACTGTGTCTTCACTATCTTCATTCCAGCATTTATTCAGATCCTCTTTGAGTTTCTTAATTATTTTATTATTGTTACTTTAAAATCATTGTCTTGTACATCATCTAAGTTGCTTTTTTTAGGAACATTACTCTGGGAGGGCTGATTTTTGGTGGTGACCTATTGTATTGGTTATCCATGTTGCTTGTGTTTTGGTGATGGGACCTAAGCATCTGGGATTAGGTCTCTGGTAAGGTCTCTTGGTATGGATACCTTGCCTTTCCTTTGCTGAGTGGCTGTTTAAGATCTCTGTTTACTAGTATAGCAATCTGTAGAGATGTAGACTTCAGATTAATTTCAGGAGAGTTTATGAGTTAGTCTTGGGGCAATTCATTGTTGTTTCCTGATGGGATATTAGAAGCAATCCCAGTTCAGCTTGGGCTAGGAGTAGTATCTAATAATAGAAGAGGGCTTCTGTAAAATTAGAGGAGAATCTCAGAAGAGCCTGGGGGAGGGGAAACCATGATCAGAATATATCATATGAAAAACATCTGTTTTTAATAAAAAAGCCCAAAACTACAAAAAAAAGCCCCAAAAAATAAGATACTGCATTGTCATATTTTAATTAGTAATTAGTGTGGTTTCTAATAGTGATACAATCAAAAGTAGCAATGTCATAGATTTGAAAATATATATGACTGGGTGTAGTGGTATATAGACCAGACTCGAGCCTGGTCTATAGAGTGAGTTTCAGGACAGTCAGAGCTACATAGCTAGACCCTGTCTCAAAAAAATGGGGAAGGGGAGAAAAAGAAAGAAGGAGAAGGAAGAGAAGAAGATTCTTAAAGCCAATCCTTAGGAGTCTGCTTAGGACTACCTGTTAGGCAGCCAAAATGGGCAGAATTGACAATGTGTGCGTGGGATTCCTTATCTGAAGAATAGGGTCTGAGCGCCTATACAAGACACATGATTCTCAGGCAGGGAAGGGGGTTAAGCAGAGTTGTAGTGGAGTCTGGGGATAGGACGTGGACTACTCAGGCAGATTTCAGGAGCAGGTGGAGTAGGTCATGAGAGTGTAGGGTCCCTTCCTGCAGAGTGCACCATGGGTATGAGTGGATTTGGCAGCCCTAGTCTAGAGTCCCAATCTGAAAAGTGGGCTAGGCAATGGACACAGTCTTCAGGCAGGCTGGGGTGGAGGCAGATCAATAATGATCTTTCCATTTACATTTTGTTTTTTAATCTTAATGTTCAAAATTTCTCTATGATTAACCAATACACATTTTAAGAGCTCATAGAGATCCATAATACAATTATGAATAAATTAGGAATTTAACCTAGTTAATTATATCAAATTAAGTTCTTCTGTCTCAAATAATATTCCAAAGAATAATCAAGCTATAATATTGTTTCATAAAAATGTAACATTTTAAAGATATATAAATGGTCAACAAGTATCTAAAACTGTCTAAAGTACCTAAAACTCTCAGTCATCACCAAAACAAATCAACACCATAACAAGGTACTGCCCCACTTCAGGTAGAGCGGCTATTACTAAAAGGACCAAAAGTAGCACACAGCAAACCTGCAGAGGAAAGGGATTCTTGAACAATTAAAGTAAAATGTATATACAGAAGTCAGAGTATAAAACACATCACTACCCCCATGTTTATCATTGTTCACAATGGTCGTGGCATGGCAACAACTTGAGTGTTAATCAACAGACGAATAAGAAAACACAATTTATATACACAATGGATTATTATTTGCCTACAAAAAGTCATGAAAACTGGGGCTAAGGATGCAGCTCAGGCTGTAAAGCACTTGTCCAACATGCCAGAAGCCCTAGGATCATTCTCCAGCACCTCATAAACCAGAATGGGTGGTGAAAGTTGTTAGCTCAGCACTGGAAAGGTAGAGGCATTAGAATACCAAGTTCAAGGTCATCTTCAGCTACCTGCTGAGTATCATGCAAGCCTGGACTACATGAGACTCTCTTCAAAAATAAAAACAAAAACCCATCCTTGGTGTCAACATGGATGAGCATGGAGGACATTTGGCTAGGTGACTGTGTCAGACACGGAAAGACAAATACCTCATGTTCTTACATGCATGTGTAAGACACAATAGCTCTGGAACAGGAGAGATGAGGAGAACAGCAGCCATCAGAGGTCGGGAAGAGTGTGTGAGACAGAGAAGATGGTCAGCAGTAACATGGATGCAATTAGCTGAGACGAAGAATTTCCAATTTCCTATAGCATAACAGAGTAACTGTGCCTGTCACTAATTAATTATATATTTCAAAAGAGTCAGTAGAAAGAATTCTGAATATCCCTTAAATGATCAGTGTTAAATGATAAGCATCATTTACAGCACCCAGCCTTATATCAAACTCATGACCTTTGGTTTCCATGTCCCCAGTCCTGGGATTCTAAGTGTATGTTAAATGTCCTGATCTGATCCTCACATATGAAATATCAGACTTGAATGTCAATTTAAAAAGAAGATATTTAGAAATCAGCTATGGAAAATTCACAGAGAGAGAATTAGCTAGATAAATTATAATACAACCCTCAAACAGTTAAGAAAATGTAACTTTTCCCCTAATTCGTTTTGACATAGAAATTTTATTTGTGGAAACTTAGCTGTTGCTGCAGCTAACGACCATGTTATTAAATATAGTAGTGTTCTGAAAGAGCAAAAATAACAAATATTTGTAAATAATCAAAATAAATCTTCAAAAGTTAAAAATAACCCAAAGTGTTTACCCAGAGAGAGAAAACTATATAAATTATGGTGCATTCATTCATATGAAGTGATTTGAAAAAGGGAAACAGGAAGTTCTCTATTACTGAATGACAAGGATCTACTAAAACACAACAAGAAACAGAAGTGCAAGGCACCAAAATCATGCAATCCACACCGTCCTACGTGTACAACAGGCAGAAACACGAACACACACAGAGGTATACGCATGCATGCATGTGAATCCTTGGACTTCAAAGATTCATCAGGAGCTCTGGTCATCAGTCACACTGCTCATCGTATTGAATCCAAGTCAGACAGGCAGCAGTCTGGCAGAGGAAGGAGTACTCACTGATATTTCTTTATGAACAGTGTAGATACACTTCCAGGTAAAATCAACTAGTGGTACACACAGAATTTCATTTCTTCAGGATAAAAACAACAACACAAGGTCACACTGTGATGACCTCTGATTCAGGGAAGCAGTACAAGTGTCCATATCAAAACATAAAACGTCAGTCCTTAAGTTTACAAGGTAAAAGAAAAACTCTCTGCAAAGAGACCGCTCAAGCCTTTCCACATCTTATTAGCATGCACCACATTAAGGCAGACTAGTCTCTTCTTACTTCTTTAGACTCCGCAGAGTCTAAACACTCTGCCTAGACCACTGAAGGCACTCGGGACGCCACAGGGCAGCAGTGAAGCTCACCTTCATAGGTGCCGACTTCCAACAGGGTTCCGCTCTGCTCGAGGTCCAGAAACTCTTTCACACTCAGAAAGCTGTAATCCACGCCAGGCACTTCTCCTTCTCTGGGAGACCGGGTTGTGCCTGCAGCAGAAAATACAAAAATACAGGATGCAATCAGTCCATTAGAACAGGGAGTTCCAACCCAAGCAATTAAACAAACCTGCTCAGTAATCTGCTCTGCCTAGAACTCAAAGAGAGGCCCAGGAAAAGGAACGTTCTAATGGAACAGCATCTTCAGTTCCTCCCTCCTTCCCTCCAACAGGGGAAAGGGAAAATAGGTAAGGCAGAGACACTGCCAGCATTTATTTTTAAATGCAGCAAGCAAATGAAAGATTGAATCCAATGTTCATAATTATCAGCTTTTAGAACTACAATAAATACCATAAGTTATCTACCCTAAGTCCAGAGCCTAAAGGGTTTGTATTGTTATCTTGGGTCTTGAAGTCCTTGTTTACAATGTATCTGGCAAATTCCAGTGTAATAAGCCTTTGCAGAAAAATGACACCCCTTGCTTAGACATAGCCCTGTAGAAATGTGACTGTTCAGTCTCTGCTTGTACATGTCCCAGGGATTAAAATGCTGCTTCTCTCCAGGTAATTATATATGCTCAATAAAAAGTGGACACCCATGAGCTCCGAGGACAGATAAAGGACACTGTGGACGAAAGGGAAACTCCCCTTGAATAAATCTGTTCACACTCTCAACGGCTAATCAATGTATTCATTTCTCATAGGATATGACACGGGCCGCAGAGAGCATTTAAGACATTCTCACCTGGCTCTGACCTGTAAAACTATCTATCACACTTCAGCACAATGTCAACCAAAGAGGAGAAACAACAAGGGAATGGGGTTCATATCCACACCGAAGGAGAAAACCGTAAGATGTAATCACACAGTATGTCCTGGGAACCTGTGATTATGTTATGAGAACCAAAACCAGACCAATACAATATGTTCTCTGATCCCAGGTAACCCTCGCAAACCTACAGCTAGGGGATGAGACTCAGAGAAAAGGTCACAAGGCATCATCTGAGCTGGTTGGTGATTTATCATTATCGAGGGTAATAATCTGTCTTCTTGTCAGAACTCTCTCCTTAGAATTGTAAAGCAATGAAAGAAGCAACTGTAGACGAGCAGCAGTTCTGAAACCCTCAATGCAGCACACGTCTGATCCTGTCCCTGCATAAAGCAGCGTCAACATGCATGTCCTGTGTAGCTGTGACGGCCTCAGGTCAAACCCCTCAAGAATTATTCCATAATCTTCTTAGGCTGAGACTATTTCTCCAAATTTTAAAATATCTTAAATCCAAGTGCCTCCTAAGATAGCATTAAAATTTTTTACAGAATGGCACTTTCTCACACCTGCGACATGGCTTTGGGCAAAGAGGCTACTGGTGCCACCCAGAATGACTCCTATGTTCTTTGCTGGTTGGTTTCCCTTTCTGGTACTGAGTGGATAAAGGGACAGTGTGGGTCTTTAAACTTCTCTCCCAGCGATCACAATAAAGGATTATTGGTAATGCTTGCTCACATACTCCATCCCCAGAAAGGTCAAACAAGCACCAGACACCAGCACACGGTTAATACTAGCATATAGCACAGGAGAGCAGAGGTCTGGATGGCAAGGACAAATTCATGCTCTGGTTCTCTACTCACAGTCTCGGGCATGTTCCTTAGTTTCTATTACTAAGTGTCCTCTCTGCAAGACAGGGCTAACAATGGTACTTACACCACAGGCTTGGTGGGCAAGTCTGCCGAGAGAATACCTGAGGTCAGTAATTGTTAGTGGGTATTATTTTTATGTTGTTAGAATTAAATAAGTTTATAGAGTCTTATATTTCCTAGCAAATATAAGACTATAGCAAATTGCAATTATACAATATGTATACACTTATAGAATGCCATTGTTTGTCTCAATTATTTAATAAGCATTTCCTGAGGTTCCAATGCATGCCAAGTGATGATGAAAGCAGAGAAAGGATTGGTAAATGAGACAAAGTTCATAAGAAAACTGACCATTTTACTGTGAGTCAGAAAATATGTATGTATGTAGACAAGCACAGAGTATAATTTTGGGTAAAAAAGAATGTGCCTTAGCGCCATGCTGGAAAGTGGAGGAAGGCGGCACCTACATGGTAGCAGCTCATAATTGGTTGTAACTCCAGTCCCAGGGGATTCCGCCATCTTCTGGCCTCCAGACATAGGCAGGCAAACCATCAATATACATAGAAATGAAATGGTGTGTGTGTGTGTGTGTGTGTGTGTGTGTGCAAATAAACTCATCACATCATACTATTGTTGGAATTCTCAGTGTTAAAACCGGGGCTGAGAAGGCCCAACAAGCTAGTTTGACTAACCATTCTCCATATGCTAGTAGAAGAGACAAGTAGTCAAGAAAAGCAAAGAAAGATGGCAGTCCAGAGTAGCCCCGCTGGGAAGAGAACGAGTAAAGACGTCTGATGAGCCCCAGATCCATCTTCAGGGTGCTGCTGTGAGGTTTAGGTTTACATGGAGAGTGAGAGGTATGTGTCGCTAAGCAATTCCCGTCAAGTTGGGATCATGTCTATTATATTCAAATTTGAGTTTTGGGAAGCCTACTGTTTCAATAGTCTAGTAACACAAGTGTCTCTCTTAAATATTCTCTCTTCTGGCAAGAAGTTTAGAACTCTCTGCCTACATTTTAAATATAAACATAAGGTAATTTGTTGGTAAACTTGATAGGCTATGTAAGAGAGAGCAATGTAGACTTTTTTTTTTTTAAAGAGTGTATCACGGACACATTGGCGACGCCATTTATAAAAGTTAAAATCATGGAATCACAGAATAAACTGTTGCAAGAGGGAGGGCCAGAAAGTTTGCCTTGGTCATGTTTAATTTGACATTAGACACTTTGGTGCAGAGACTCGGAGAAACAGTGACCTTGTAAATCTGAAGGTCAAGTGGAGATTGAGAAATTAGTTATCAGTTATCAGCAAGTCAGGAGCATCTGAAGGCAAAATACTGAGAAAGAAAATCTGAGCAGAGTGTAGAGGAAAAGAAGCCAAGAAGCACTGGCTGGACTGTAAGACTTTTTGCTGTCTACACTAGAAAGATTCTGGAAGATAGCTGAGCAGGAGTCTGGAAGGAAGAAGCAAAGGAGGGTGAGGTCCTGAAGCCAAGAGCAAAACTTGTTTAGTCGGCAACTTGTGAGATGCAAGAGCCAATGTAATCCTGGTAAGACACAACAGGCACCGTCACTCTGGTGAGACGCAAGAGCCAACGTCACCCTGGTGAGACGCAATAGCCAACGTCATCCTGGTGAGACGCAATAGCCAATGTCATCCTGGGAAATTCCAGGGTGGGGCACAAGTAGAATCTCTGGACTGGCTGAGCGGATCCACCCTCTGTCTCTTCTCACGGCACACTCGTACTCAGTTTCCATCCTCACAGTCCATCAACCCAGTCAATTCAGAAGAAGATGAGGAGAAAATAAACCAAACAAAAGATGCCCTGAGTCTTAAAAGTCTTCCTAGACCAGTGTGCTGTTTTTCCCTTTGCCTGCTCTGGCTCATATTTGCCGATTCTTTTTTACATGTAATCACATCCAATTTTCCAGATTTACTTTAAAGACAACCGTCACCCCTGGGTCTTCATTTCCTGAAAAGATTAGAAATAATCAGGGACTTCAAACATTACATTTTACGGGAAAAGTGAAGCTACTAGAGACTCTGTCTTCCCAAGAAAACAAATCTGTTTCAAGCAGCTTTTGAGCCGCAGGGAGGACGTGGGAAGGCGGGTGAGTCTCCACCCCTTGGGCGCACAGGGCTTATTACCCAGACGAAACCTGTCCTCACTATAGGCTACCAAGAGGGCTACTCCCAGGGATGCTCTGAGCAACCCACTCTGGGTCTGGGCCAACTTCCCAGGATCCATTCAGAGATGATGCTGGGGAAAAAGGCCACAGGGAGGGGCCCCGCCTCCTCTTTTCTTGTAACAGAATGACAGGCTGCTGGCTGGACACACGCCTGACAGATGGCATTTCAAAGGGATTTCTGGAGCCATCTGGGGTGGGTACAATTATTACAAACCATGCTTCTAACAAAGCCAGAAGGGTTACTTCCTGAAAGAAGAGAAGGAAAACAAATTCTACATGTTAGGAAGACACATAAAAATACACCAGGCTAACAAACCCCGATTTTCTGCAGCCTAAAATGGTACCTTCTGTTTGTCAAGCTGGAAACCAGGTCAGCGATATCTTCCAGTTTATCAGCTTTAAGCTCATAAACACAATGTTTCCCCTCTTCGAGAAAAGGAGGCCATCTAACCCTGGAGAAACAATGGCTTCTAGCTCCTAGACATTTACTTTAGAAAGGCTCTAAGCATTTAATCAACAATATATTTAATTTGCACAAGAAACCACAGAAGTAGGATTAACATTATATTCATCTTATTGGTGAAGAATTCTGAGATGCAGATTGGGGAAATAACGCATCCACAGTGATATGAAAGGTGGGCGAGATTAAATGATTTAAGTCATTGAACGTGATTTAAATTACAACGGTTTATATCATTCTAAACTAGCCTTGTCTGACTAACAGAACTTCCGCCATGTGGAAAATGCTTCATTTTGGTGCTGCCTACATGTAAGCTCTACCTACATGTGCCTGCTTAGAGTGATTACTGGGTCCTGGAAATGGCTCAGAGAATACAGTGCTTGCCGTGCACATATAAGGACCTGAGTTCAGATCCCTAACATTCACAAAAAAAGCCAGGAGGAGGAGAAATTTGAGGTTATAATTCCAGAATTATAATAAGAAGAGTGGGGAGCAGAGCACAATTATAGAAGGCTCCTCAGAGTTTGCTGACCAGTCAGTTTAGCCAATCCGTGAACTCCATGATCAGTGAGAGACTATACCTCAAAATTAAGGTGGAGAAAAAATAGAAAAGATGCCACAAAGTGCGCCTTGGGCTATCTATCACATGCACACACAACTATACACAAACATGCAAGAGCATGCGCATATGCGCGTGTGCACACACCACACACAGTGGGGCTGATTACTGAGGCTGTGCAACCGAATTCCATATTATTTACTCTAAATGTGAAGAACCGCTGCTAACAGCCAGCAGACTAGCCAGTATGCCTCTACCGGAAAGGGGATCAGAGTGGCTGTGTTTAATACAGTCCCCCAAAGACTTCAAGTTCTCAAAATAGCAAGAAGCATACTTATATTAAACAGCAAGACATCTTGAACTGCTATTTGAAAACCTAGTCAAAGTCTGTGTTGTTCTAAAAATTCTATTTGGTCCTTACTGGCTGTGTTTTTGGGGAGAATAAAAAAAAATTAAAATGTATTTGTGTAGCATGGATTGCAACAAATTAAACAGAATAAAATAAGGAAGAAAGGAAAGCAACCCCACATAGGGAAAAGCTGGGACTGAGCTTGGAGAGTCTGTCCCCAGGAAGAGTTTTAGTTATGCACTGCAAACAGCAAGAACGGCTGGACTGCAGGCAGTTGCCGGAAGGGATGCTAGCAATGTGCACTGACATGACATAAACAAGTCTCAGAATAATCAACGATTATGGCATTTTACCCAAGAACAGAGAACGAGAGTCTGTGCTTTGTAAGCTTATATTCTAGCAGTTAACCAGTTGGAGGATGGCTGCAGGAATGGGAAAGATAAATCGGTCTCCTTTTAGTAAATACCCTCATATCCTGAACTGTGTTGGTAGGCATTTATTTATCTCCACATCTCATAAACTGAGTAAGATGATTACTTAAATCTGTTAACCTGACTCTCGGATACAATTCAAACATCATCAATCTTAATTTATTCACTACAAAAACATGCAAACAAATTACAGACTACAGTCACCTACAGCTACAGGTTTGCCATGTGACGGAAGGCTAACACCAAGGTCAATAACATGCTTTCAGGTCTGAAGAGAGCATACTTCGAAAAAAGTTACAGAGAAGGTGATACTTTTTTCCACCTGATTTTATTTTTAAAACTCGCATGTTCATGTTAATCATTAAAGCCCTCTTAATTGTTTTTTAAAGGGCCAATAGGTTAGAATTTAAACTTCCAATTCTTTTCGCCCCACATCATAACTTAATCTGAGCATTGTCCTATTGAATGTCTTGGTATGAATTAGCAATGGCCCCAGAGTTCTCCTAGCAAATATTGAGTGGCTATTTGCTTCTTATGCACATTTTATGGTCCATAAACTTTTAGTATACCTAGCTTCAGTGACCCTCGATGAGGAAATCAGAAAGTGACCTTCTTTGCCAGCACACTCTATTCACCAGGGCTGAAGAGAAGACACTGTATGGAAAGCCCTTCTTCAAGCGGTCCTCTGTAATACCCGGCTCAGGCAGCTGAAAAGACCTGGTGCTGAAAGGCCTCTAAGCAGTCTCCTGCTGAGTCAGGTCCCCAACATGCAGGTTTCCAGACAAGCCATCTCAATGGAGTTCTTTCCCAGCAACTTTCCAAATGCTCTCAGGCCCAGCCTGCTAACTGGACCATGATCATCACACTTAAACTGAACAGCAATGGTATCTTTGCTGTTACATTATATCAGGTCTTGTTTATCAAAATTTACCAAGACGCCAAAAAGATTACTGTCATTTCCACTGTTTAGGATAGTTGAACATGCTATATACAGACACCATTTTATCTTGTAACACAACTCCTTGCATTTCTTGGACTTCCAGGTATCAGACAACAAGGCCAGACTTCGGCTATTCATTCTCTAGCTAATGGAGATAGAGCATAGATGGATGCATTGCCCCCAACCCCAGGTGCTCCATTACCAACCTCCCACAGTACTTTCTTTTACGGCTCTGGAGACCAGCAGTGCTACTCAATATTTGCCCTTCAAATCAAAATGGCTTTCAAAAGTTTTTAACACAACAACTTATTAAAAAGTTACACATGAATGTACCACGCACTCCAATAATCTAATGAATTTCTTCCAGAGAAGGGAAATGCAGGTTTACAAAAGCAAACAAAGAAGAATACAAATGTTTATGGAATCACCTCGAACTGGAAAGGAGCTAAGTGATCAACTGGACAAACTGGTGTACCACTGCAATGCCACAACGCCCAAGAGTGTGGATGAATCTCAACCATATTGTGCTTAGGGAAAAAGTCAGACCTAGAAGGGTACATGTGGTACAACACCACTTACACGATGGTCTATAAAAGGCAAAGTTATCAGGAGACAGACAGACTGACAGAGAGTGTGTGGGTGGTGTGAACTGACTATACAGGGGGTAAGAAAGACAGAAACACTCAGCCCCCTGGCAGCAGTAGGTGGCGTTGGAGACCTGTGCATTTGCTAAGCCTCTGCTACCTGTCTTAGCTCATCTGCCTGCGCTGTGATAAAATACCCTAACAAAGGGAACTTAAGGAAGGGTTTGTTTTTGGCTCATAGTCTGAGATACAATATATCATGGTCAGAAACTCAAAGCAAGGGGAGCTTGATAGCTGGTCACACTGCATTCGCCATCGGGGAGCAGAGCGATGGATGGATGCTTGGGCTCAGTCTACTCTCCTTTACATACAGTCCAGGATCCCATGGGGAGTGGATCTTCCTACTTTAAGTAATCATCCGTGAACTCTATTTCTTAATAGGTTTTTTTTTAACAAAAGGAAATGTTTAGCATTTCATTAAGTGGAGAATCGGATTCATTTTGTCGTAAATACCAACCGAAAATAAATACAATAAAAATAAAGCCAGTTTATCTAATCTGGAGCCCAAGGCTCGAATTCCCTGTTACACAATGAGATAACCACCACAAATATCTGTGTATATCAAACGAAGATCATCTCCTTAACTTAATTATAACGCTCTGTCATAACTGCAGCTGCTATAATACAATACCAGAGACCAGGAGGCTAAAGCTAAACAAGCCTATACTTCTCACCGTGCAGGTTCTGTCTGGGTCAGGGAGGAAAGCGGGCGCTCTTGAATGACATTAATTCCATCATGAGTAACCAATACCATCTTAAGCCATTCTAATCATCTCCCAGAGCAGACATTCTCAACCGTGGGTCACGACACCTGTGGGGGAGCTCGACTGACCCTTTCACAGGCGTCGCCTAGGACTATCGGAAAACTGATATTTAAATTACAATTCAAATTAAGGCATTTTACAATTCTGTATGCCTCAGCTATGCCACTCCTGGGTATTGACCCCAAAGACTCCAAGTCATCAAACAGAAATGAGGTGGGCTGGGCTAAGCTGGATGAGAAGAAAGCTGATACAGCAGTCTCAGGATTTCCAGGATCCTGACCCCAAGCTGTACGCCATCCTGTCATGTGAGCTCCGGCTCAGAAAAGCTAGGTGAAGAACCCAGACTCCATTCAGTAGCCAAGTCCAGTACACGGGGACATGAGCACTAGTCACTCTTCCCCTTTGTGCACGAGAGAGACCGTTATCACAGATCACGGCAGAGAGCCTGCACGCATTAGACACGGGACAGCAAAGGTCTCCAGCTGTCACTGATTCGTCCCAAAGAGCAGCAGAAACATGCAGGAAATAGGGAATCTTCAGCCTTATAAAATCACCCTCTGGCATAGTCTATCTGGGTGGCACTCAGAATGTGAGGAATGCCACATCTCAGTGGGAAAGGCTGTCTGTGCTAATAGGGGACTGAAGCTGATTTAATCCTTTATGGCAGATGACACTTTATTTTCTCTGAAATCATTACACACTGTATATAACAAAATGGATTCATCCCCAACACATTCAACTGGACAATTTTCAAAAGCTTGTTAAAAAAAGATTATTTTAATGAAAAACAATGATTAAGAATATCAAAATTCCACAAATTAGGTGACTTTGCATGCCCAATACAGAATGAATGAGTAATGATCCTAAGATTAGAAAGCTTGCTTTCTTAGTTTAAAAGAAAAAAAAAAAAGCTCAGAAGTGATTGCTAATGAGCACATGGTTTCTTTGGGGATAATGGAAATATTCTGCAAGTAAGTGGCTGCAACAATTGTACAGTTCTGTGAATGTGCTGCAAACCAATGAGTGGTACACTCCATAGGGTGAGTTTACGGTCAATATCCTGTACACCAATAAGGCTGTTAAAATATAAATAAATGTTAGCTGGGCACGGTAATACATGCTTGTAACTCCAGCACTTAAGCTAAAACAGGAGAAATTCCGTTTTGAAGGCAGCTTGGGCTACATAATGAATTTAAGCCCAATCTTAAATACTTAGTGAGACCCTAATTCAAAACAGATAAAAATGTATGTATGTGTGTCTTACCCTTAGAGATAAATATGTAAGTAAAACCTAGTTGCTACTCTCACTTTTTAGAGAACGTCTGAGTTCAGAAGTCAATACCCACTTTATATAATTTTCCTAAATGCCTCAGAGATCTTGAGCTCTTTCAGAATTTGTGTAGAGACATTGCAAAACCTAAAATCAGACTTTATAAATTTAAACCACAGCTCAATTTTATAAACTGAGCAATGACAGGAAAGGCCAACATCTTAGCTCGTTTATCTCTGAAATGAAAATCATTATTATAATAACAACACATTCCTTGTGAGATGGGGAAGGATGATAAAGACAGTACATGTAAAATGCTTCGTTGGGACACTTGTGAAATAAAAGCTGTAACAATGGGAACATCATTGTCATCACTGTGACAGACTCTGGTTAAAGGAAAACAACAAAGGAAGAAGGAACAATCTAGTGATGGTTGTGGGACATGTGAGGTAGACATTGTAGCTCAGTGGCAGACAGCTTGCTTCACTTCCAGCAAGGCCTGCATTTGACTGCAGCACTACACATAAGAAAGCAATAAAGAGACAGCTATTGATCATTTGCTATACTAACACAGAACACAGGCTTTCTTCACATAAGACCTCATTTCACTCTCCAAAGAAGGTACATTTTTCCTGCTTTAACAAAATTTTCCATCTTTAATCAAAATTTTTCAACGCCTTTCACACACAATGTACGTAACTTTAACTACAGCTCCTTGGGTCATCTGTAGATAACAAATCATACGGTCAACATATTGTGTAAACAGCATCACTTTAGTGAACCATTTGTCATTTAGCACCAGCACTGGTACTGATTCACAAGAACATGCCAATTTGTTTGCACATAATGTCTACATGGGAAAAACTCAATACTCCCAATCCCATATCAGCCATATTATTCTTTACATGGCTGACCCCTTTTCTTGGATGAATGCAATACTTATTTCTTTAATAAATGAATGACACAGTGGATTCAAAGGCAGATAACAATGTTTAGTACTAAGATCGAGCAATTCTAAGAACAATTCCAGATGGATATAAGAACAAAGTTCCACAGGCTGATGTGAATGCCTTCGCGTCACCTGAGTCCAAGGTGATATCCAAGCCTAGATTGTCACCAAGGGCCATGTCTGGGTCTATGGCTTTCCCACAACCAGGTCTGTGTTGATGTCTGTGACTGCTGAGACTACTGAAGACTGTGCTGATGCCTGAAGTCTGGGACACAACCTGGCCAGGTTGGTGTCCAAGGGCCATACTGCCATAGAGGCCATGCCAATAAAAGTGGCCTGTACTGCCACCTGGGACCATGGAGACATTCAGGCCTAGACTGTCACCAAGGACCATGTCTGGGTCCGTGGTCTTATCACAGCTGGGGTCCGTATTGATGTGTGTGGGCCACAAAAGACCACACAGATGCTCGAGTCTGGGCAGCAACCAGAGGCCATGAGGGTGTTTGAGGGTCATGCTACTGCAGGGTCCATGCTGATCTGAGTGGCCTGCACTGTTATCCAGGGCCATGGTATCGTCCCGTTCATGGATGCTGCTGGAAGACCATGTCTGGGTCTGTGGACCTACAGTGGCCAGGGTCTGAGTTGATGTCCATGGTTTCTGTTACCAACAAGGGCTGTGCAGATGACTGGGATCTGGTCAGCTACCTGAGACCATGTTGATGTCCAAGGACCATGCTACTAGGCATGGCCAGTGCTGTCACCTAGGGCCATGGAGACTTCAGAGTTGGGCTGCTGCTTAGGACCATGTCTTGGTCCACGACCTTGCAGAAGACAGGGTATTGGGTGATGTCCATAGCTCCTGTTAGTACCAAGGGCTCTGCAGATGCCCAAGGTCTGGTCATTCACCTGAGACCATGTTGGTACCCAAGGGCCATGCTGCCACCAGGGCCATAGTGATGTCTAGACCTGAGCTGCTGCCAAGGGTCATGTCTGGGTCTGTGGTCCTAGTATAGCTGGGGTGTTTGGTGATGTCTGTGGCCATTGTTAGCACAGGGAATCATTGGAACCATGCTGTGCTGAGCCAGCCTTGCCCTTCACTGACCCTGCCCTCGCTAGATACTGCAGTAGGAGTGTTGGCTCCGCTCCTCAGGACAGAGCTCATTCCCCCTGCCCCCACTCAGGAACGATGGCTTCACCCCTCACCACAGGTGTGCACCTCTCCAGTGCAGCACACTAGAGCTGACCCTGTGGTTAAGGATACAGATGAACACAGACCCTGAGGGCCTATGAGCAGAAGGGTTGAGCCTGCCCCGCCCCTCACCTGCCATTGGTGGAATGTGTGAGAGACAGATGTCTCCTCCCCTCACCCATTACCACCCCTGGCAGGTGAGAGAGCTGGCCCCAGGGTCACAAGAGTAGAGAGGGAGAGGTAGTCCTGGCTCTCATTGGCTGCAGCACACAAGAAAGAGGGCCAAGCACCCTACCTGGACAGCACACCAGAGCTGACTCTTTTGTCAGGGTGAACCAGCTCTGAAGGCAGAAGAGCAGGAGAGCTGACCCTGCTCCCACCCACCCCCGATATGATATGTTCCCTACAGCAATCCGGGAGAGTGGGCCCTGCACCTTCCGTGAGCAAAACAATAGAGTTGGCCATGGTGGTGTGAGTGTAGTGAGCCGGTTCTGAAGCCTTGAAAGCAGCTGCTTGCTGCAGGCTGCACTGGGTGAGCTAGATGAGGCTGTGGAGAGTTCATCTGGGTAGTGATGATGAGGGAAAGCTGGCAGGCTGACCAACCCAGCTACCACCCAGACCCAGAACCAGGTCTATGAGTTGGCCGACCCCAACATCCACCTCATCTATGAATTGCTGGAGCAGGTGAAAGGGACAAACCTATGGATCCAAAACAGCAGGATCTCCACGACACAGGACAAAAACAGGATATGGAAGAGGAGTCCAGAGAGATCCCATAATTCACGGCATAGCAGAAGTCAGAGGCCTTGAGTCAGACCAATGTCTCTAGCACATAAAATGACAATAAACACTTGCAAGTAAAGATGGATGGACTAAAGGGTAAAGTGTGTGACTCAATGGACCACACTACAGCTTCCATGATAAGGTTCTTTCTCTCCCCCCCCTTCCCTCGCCCCCCCCCTCTCTCTCTCTCTCACACACACACACACACACACACACACACACACACACACACACTTGTTTCATTTCTTTGCTTTGGTTTTGGTTTTTCTTTTAAATTTGATTTTAATTTTGGGGAGGCTGCAAGAGCAGAGGGTGGAATCGAGGGGTTGAGGAGATAAGTGAGATTCAAATGCAGATGTGAAATCCACAAAGAATCAATAAAAGTTTTTTTTTTTAAAAAAAAAGCAGAGCACCTGGTGCTTTAATGACTACACACAGTCATGATAATTCCCGAAGTCTTCTCAGTCATACAGTCAAATACTGAAGAACATGTGAGTTTTACTTTAGCTCCCATAAAGCACACATTGCGATGTCAAAGTCAATAAAAGGGCGACCAGTGCAGTGAGAACAGCAACAGGAAGAACAAAGGGGATTGGCTAGGAATGAAGCCTGCATTAAATGAAGCAGACTGCTTCTGTGTAGACTTTGTAGAATAAGGTCATGAGATAGCGAATAGAATAAGAGAAAATTTAGTGGCCAAATTATAAAAAAGAACCATATCAACTATTACAAGTTGCTTTGAATAATTACATAAGGACAATAAACTATTTTACAGATTTTACCTGGCTGTTTTCATACAAATCTGCTCCCACCCCCAACATCAGGTAGGCATGTTGCCTTCCAGAATGGTAGCATCATTTTAAACCTACAGGAGTCTCATTACCCCCTAAATGCAAATTATATCCTTGTCATTATCAGAAACTGGTCTTAAAGTGAATTAGTTTGCTAAGATCTAATCAATGATCAAACCAAGAGCTCCTTATTGGAGACAAGAAATTTGTACAATGATCATTAAAAGTGAAGGATTTGTTGTGAAATACAAATAAACTTACTTTTGAAAAGGAAAAAATTACAGAATACATTGTTTGCTCCCTATGTATGAACTGACTGTCCTATCACAGGAAGCTGATTGGCTCTCATTGGTTTTCATCTAATTCTTCATGCCTGTCAAGAGCAGCGGCTGGTCAAGGGCAGAGAGAGGGGAGAGCAATCTTCCCTCATCTGGCAGCAGTGGCTGACTGCCATTAGCTCTCTGTCAGTGGGGGCAGCCAGGGGAAGTAATAAATGACCCAGGAGCCTTTACAGGCCGCTCTCATCAGATCCTAGCCTAACCTATTTACCTAGCAGAGACTGATCATCTTCAGAGAAACCCACCTTTTTACCTAGAGCGGAAGAGTCAGTCTTTACTAAATCCACAAGCCACTAGTTCCGTGGGTATGTCCTGACAAACCAGCAGGCTGAAACATCGCAGAGAGCTTGGTAAAGGGGAGTTCAGGCATTCTGAAAGTCTCTTTCTAATTCAACACGTAATTCAAGTTATTTCTGAAAAGAGGGATGAGAAATTGAAGGCAGCAACTCTCAACTTGGTCACTTTAGCTAATGCTGTCAAGAGCAAGGTTTCCTTCATTGTTCTATGAAGGTAAAGCAGGAAGCGAGCCATGGAAGCAAAGTGGCAGTTTCCTAAATGCTGGCCACCGAAGGATGCCACGAGTGAGCAAAGAAGGAAGTGAGATATGGGAAAACAGCAATGGCAAAGAGGTCCGCAAACAGTTTTAGTAAAAGTGCTGATTCCTTCCTTCCTCTCTCTGAGTTTATGAAGAAAATGGAGCTGCTACCAGGAAGTCCAAAGGGAAAGCACCTTTAAGCAATCCCAGTTGGCCACCAAAGGTCCCAGCCATCACCCTACAAACGGATCACATCCTGTAATCCTCGGCCAGAAGCCGTGCTCACTGATGCATGCTTTCCTGTGAGCAACACTGCCCAATCTGATCACCACACCAACGAGGGACAAAGCCTCACTCCTTTGCACAACTCTTTCACTCTCCACTACACCTAGGCTCAAGTGTCACAACCCAGGAAAGTGAGGGAGAACACACTTGCAACACCTTTACAGCAGCCTGAGGACTTGGAACAGTGAAATCAAAAGCAACTTCTTGCTCTGGGTCTTAGTAAAAGCATTACAATAATGATGATGATGATGATGATGATGATGACGACGACGACGACAATGATGATGATGATAACAGGTGTTCAACTACAGCTGCTACTTGACATCCTTTCTCCATGAAACCTCATCAGTCATGAGCCCAGAGCTCACACCTATGACGGGGGAAAGGATGCCTTACTTGCTTGCTACCTTTAAATGGCAGCTGTGTTGAGATCTAAACACACACTTTGCTGATTCTGAAGTTTATGCATAAGTGTAACAGCACCACAGGGCTTCCCTTCTCAGTGGCCTCCTTACGCCTACAGAACTCCTGGGAGCATCCTCCCTCAAAGGCCTCACCTCCACATCTTCTATCAGATGGCCAGCGTTTCAAACTCTATTATAATGTGTGTGTGCACAGGTGTGTGTGTGCACATGTGGACGTCAGAGGACAATGTCTGTGGAGTCAGTTCTTTCTTTCCACCTTTACCTGGTTTCTGGAGATCAGATGCAGGCCTTCAGGCTTGCACAGCAAGTGCCTCTGATAGCTGAGTCATCTCACCAACCTGCAGATGTGTTCCACAAAACAGCCTTAAGGTTGTTGCCAAATGTCCACCGAGTTTAATTCAAATGTCATTGTGGTAGTCTGAATATAATTGGCCCCCATAATCTCCTAAGGGAGTGGCATTATTAGGAGGTGTGGCTTAGTTGGAGTAGGTATGAAGTAGGTATGGCTTTGTTGGAGGAAGTGTGTCACCGTGGGGGCGGGCTTTGGAAGTTGTCCATGCTCAGGAAACTGCCCAGTGTGTCAGTTGGACTTGCTTTCACTCCAGCACCACATCTGCCTGCACGCCGCCATACTCTTAATGACGATAGTGGATCGAAGCTCTGAAACTGTAAGCAAGCCACCCCAATTTGAATGCTTTCTTGGTGTGTCTTCACAGCAACAGAAACCTAACGAAGACAGTCATCTTTGAGGTAAAGATTTCCTGAATCCTTTATTCCAAGTCATAGCCTCTCTCTAGCCAACTCCTCGTATTCCTACATTATACCTGTCTCTCCCAATGGTTCTTTGCTGGCCACTCATCTGTCTTTCCTAGCACTTTCATAATCTATAATTAGTCTATGTATCTGGAGAGCCATTTTCGTCCTCACTCATCACAATATCCACACTAGAAGGATCAGGGTTGTATCTGCTCCACGACATCCTCAGGAACTAGCACAGCAAAGCAAATAGGAGCTGTTCAATTTTTTTTTAATTGGAAATAAAAGTTCAGAGGGACTTAGATAACTTCTCAAGAGAATTAGCTCTTAGGCTGTTTAACCACTGTTCCAAAAAGAAGTGGTTAAGAGAGCTTGGAATTAGGAGAAATTCCAGTGAGATGTTGGAATACCGAGTGGGTAGCTTATTAGCCAAATCTGAGCCGACAGTACCATAAGGTATTAGGTTATATTCATGAAATAAAATACTTTATAAGTATCAATGTTCTGCTTTCAGTAAATGTTTATTAAATACTATGTGCCAAATTTAATATGCTGCATGCAACAAAAAGAGATAAATAAAGCCAATAAATAAAACTCTGCCATACTAGAGAGTTTATATTCTAGTAGACAGAGAACAATAAACAACCCTCGAATTATAGAATAATGTTCACTTGCTGTAAGGGAGAGGAGGGTAGGAAATTCTGGGTGGCAGAAGCCCAGATACAAAAGGAGTCCATCACAAGGGCACATAAATCACAATTATATAGCTATTTTCAATATAGCGAGTATACTTATTAAACGTGGTGTGAAGGGTCTGAGCATGTAGGCACATGGTTTTAGTCCCAGCAATTGGGAGAGAAGGGCACACCGATCCCTATGAGTTTGAGGCCAGGCTAATTTATGTAGTGAGTACCAAGTTAACCAGGGAGGGATACATAGTGAGACCCATCTTTAAAAAAATGAAACAAAATAACAAAGACCTATGAAGGGTTGGCATGAGGGTGCTTGCTTTACAAGCCTGGAAACATGAGCTTGATCCCCACAACTGGTGAAAAGGTGGAGAGACCCAGAACCAACTGTGCAGCTGCCCTCTGACCCCTACATGCACTCTCTGGCATGATCCCATAACAAATAAACATTTTAAGATGTATGATTTTCTGCAGTCAGGTCTGTCTTCTGTGCCCAGGAAACCTTGGTAGGAATCAAAGCTGTTGAGAGTATCAACATTGCTTCCCAAACCCTATTGCTACCAAGTCTATTCTGGAAAACACTTTAGTGAACTTGGTGACTAGTACTCTACTGTGACACCATCCACAACCTCAATGCTGATGGGCACAAAAACCACCAGAAAAATCCAGATATGGGACACCCTAGCCACCACCAAGATGAGACTTCCCCAAATGCGTCCTTTAGCACTTTATTAACTTAGATCAAGATACTCACACCCTCCCCTTCTACTTTATTAGAGATTACACTCAATAGATGTTGGATTTTAACAACAAAAGTCTTTACTCAGATGCACTAAGGTCCCGACCCAACAGCCACATCAGGGCAGAGCAACTCAGCGGCAGCCTGCTTTAACAGCTGGCCTTCCAGACACTTGTGGGAAGGCGGCTAGGAAGCAGTGTTGCTTTCGAATCCTAATAGCCACGGCTTTGGAACGAGTGCAAGAAATGTATAGAACTGACTTAATAAATATTTAAATACCTTTGTGGACATGCCATTAGTTTGTGAAATACAGATTTCAGAGAATATCGACTTGGGGACAACATTACTTACTGAGTAAATGAATATTCATGAACGATGGAAATTCACTGTTTTAATGTAAGCATGCATACTTGATTTCTAAATGATTTAGCTTTGTATGAAGTGGCTTTTAGATTACGACAGGGCTATGCTCCTTACCATATGTTAATAAGTAATTAAAGGTAAGAATTTTAGGCACTGAGTTTTGGATTACAATATAATGGAAAGTCACGACAGACTAAAAGAAAACTAATTTTTACAAATGAATGACTATTTTTCTGTTGATAGATAAACCAAAGTGTTAACTATCTTAAATAGGCACCTCAACCATTTGTCCTAGGTTAGAAACCTAATATATATATATACACACACACACACACACACACACTATTAATCAAGGATTTCCAGGAAAAGTAAATGATGTGGCATTTACCCAATTCTTTCTACCCAGAGTGCTCCACGGACTGGGGTTCTCTGGTGGGACCTTAGGAAACGCCAGAAGGGCAGGATTGAGTTCCACTGTTAAACACTCCATAGGACACTTATTTGTATCATTACATGAACACTGCTTTAAGAAATGACACCTATTTTTATGTTTTCACCACAGAAAGTTAAGCTGTACCTATGTTTTCAGCAGGACTAAGGTTTCCCTCCCAGCTGCCCAGCAGACAACCGCCAACACAAATGGGACCCCATCATCTACCTGCCCAATGTCCTCCAGGGCTCCACAGACTCTGAATGGCAACAGCTACACATGCTATAGAGTTCCTGGAAGTTTTCCCAGGATCTGCTCATGGTGTATCTTCCCTTTCAAATCTGTCAGGATCTCAAGTTGGGCACTTTGAGGGCCCTATAAGCCCTCCCAGATAAATGTTCCGAAGAAGGGAAGAGGCCTGAGTGTGGAACGGCCTGTCACTGCCTGTGCATGGAACCCTTGCACCTGTTAAGCCTCCACCAGAAAATACCTAGGTCACCAACACTTGCCTGGGCAGGAGAACTCCTATGTGCTCGTTTGGCTTCAGGCTGAGCTAAGTAATCATTACTCTGGGTTTCCACAGCATCTATGTATTCCTTTGGCATGTGGTAGGGCACCGCCCCCTCAGTGTGTGTGTGTGCGCGCACACACACACACACACACACACACACAAACACACACACTACTGAAATGACTTATCTTGGCTGGCAAGATCAATCAGTAAAACACATGTGCTCTGAGGATGCTTGATATTCACACAGGTCACTTAAGCTGTTGAACGGTGCAGAATAACTAACTACGTGCTTAACACTCGATCCCCATGCCAGGGAAGCCTAATGAGGGCATGCTCTGGATCAGACCACTACGCCAGCCTAGGAAGTCACTTTTTAGATTTCCTATGAGGGTCATTTAATATGGACAACTGTTGTGAGATTTTTGATCACACTGTCACAATCCAAACTGTCTAAAGTCTACCTTGAATCAGGGGGTGGATCCAGGGGCCAGCTCACTAGAAATAGCCACAGAGAAGCCAGGAATTTGGATAGAGATGCCATACAGGAAGAAAAGGATGGGGACTAGAGTTTGAGTTTCCTTTTGGTTCTGGTCAAGAGACGTGCCTTTTTGAAGTAGCTTGGCCAAAAATCAAAGTTACCTAGTTGCTACTCAATTCCTCTGAGCTAGCAGATTTTTCACTCCAGCCTTTGACCACTACTGAGTTTTACTGGTAAATAGAACAATAGAGACTTAATCTAAGATGTGGCAAAGCTGGGAGCTGGAAGTCCTGCCCAGCATTGGCCCGAGTGGCCAGTGGGACGGTGACTGCAGGCCGTGAAGCTGCAGATGATAATTCAAATATCAGTTGATTCATGTGCAGCCACTAAGCTGACAAAAAACAAAAAAATCAGGAAACCTTAAAAACATTAGCGAAGTCAGGAAATAAGGGAAGGGAACTGGAAATGGGAAATGGGGGAACAGAAGATAAAAGGCCAGACAGAGAAGGTGTTACTCCCCATTTGAAAGGACTCACTGCTATGCCCAGCAGCTGAGTGGTACTTCCCCACAGTCTCTGTTCCACACACATGTCAGCGTGAGCATCTTGCCTTATAGAATAATAGATAATGTAAGAAGCTGGAAGCCCTTCAGGAGGAATTTTGATTTTAAGTGATTTTTTTTGTCTTACACGCTTGGAAACTGTTGTGTAAGTTAGGATGCAATTGCACAAGTATGTAAAGAAATAATTCTCACCATTGGGATGATCTGGAAATTGTTGAGCTCACTGAGAAAGACAAATCATTCTCAAGAACTTAATATACTGTCTATATTTTTGTAGCACTCAAGAAAACAAGTGCAAATTCTTCTACTACAGGATCATGGGAGCTGACATTACAGATGTCCAGGGTGACCTGTTATCTACCCTGCTACCAAAGAAGCCCTAATGTGAGAGCCATGGACATCACAGACCTCAAGTTAATGTTAATTATATAGCTGGGGCCAGCTTGTCTCAAAAAGCTAGAGAGGGAGAAAAGAAGAGGGGGGAGGGAAAAGGGAAGAGGCAGAGAAAAAGAGAATTTCTGACTGCGAGAGAATCAAAGGTTCCTCTTCTTAGGACCTGGCACGTCACAGGACTTAAACACACCTCCAGCGTGATTGCTTTCCTTTTCCCTACAGCACAGCAATAGGCATGTGGGGGAAGTGGGTCTTCTGACAAATTCCTAAAGCAGACTCACGGAAGTCTCAGAGCATCACGGGATTCCTCCAGCACAGATGAGCATGCTAGCTTGCCCGGGACTAGGCAAATATTGGGGGTGTAAAACCAATGCCCACATGCTGCCCAGCCTGAGGTCAGCCCACTGTACCCTGTGGCCCTTGTGAGTCTGAAGACAGTGAACAGCATCCAGTGTATAGACCTTATTGCATAACGAGAGGCTCTGCAGGTCACCACAGGTGGAATTCTGAAATGAGAGCCAGACAGGATTTCTTGTGGTCACCCACCTTCTCACCCTCTCTTAGCATCATACAGCTCCCTTTAGAAATTGTATCTCATCCACAGACTCTGGCAGAGATCCAGGAAAACATAAGACAAAACCTGGCAAATCTCCCAGCAAAGCTCATTAATAATCTGCAAATGATGCCCTTCGAGCCACAGGTCATGGAGGTGCAGTCTCACATCTGCCATGGTGCTCGAGGTCCACAGGTGCTCCATGCCTGAAACTGTCCCTCACTGACCTCCACCCACTAGCTTCTCTACATACCCTCTCAGAACTTCTTAGAGTCAAATGCACACACTGCTGCGAGGGACATCTTTCTAGCTCACGGCCACCTTCTTCCCTGGAGGCAAAGTCCCTTCATCTTTGAATATCTTCTTGGGTCAAACCAAAGGCAAGATACCCTCATCCACTCAACACGGTTCTTACAGACCACATCAGTTCTCAGTGGGTTTTCCTTTGTCCTTTCTCCTCTTTCGAAGAAAGCACGTTGCCCCCGGTGCCTGGATAATCTGCAGAGAAATGCTGCTCTAACCGGCTCACGCCACATGCCTCCTAGACCCATGGAACTAAGATCAACTCACGATGCTCAACAATTCTGTTCTCACCGAAGAAGCAAAGTGATCTGAGAAATCCAAATATGTCAGCTTAGTAGGATGACTTATCGAGACCTTGAACTTAGCTTCAAAGAAAGTGAAACTGAAGGGCATCAGCACTTCCAGCATGCTCCTGTCTGGAATAAATGAATTAACTTCTTAGATAGTATCGCACAGTGCTCCAATTACAGTTATCGAGAGCCCCTGCATTGTAAAAGTGTGTGGAAAGAAACAAAAGCATGAAACAACCGCCCTGTCATTTCTCCACCGGCAGAATGTGCCTAATTACAACCTTGGGCTCGGTGGCGGACATCCACTGGCATGCTGTGTAAGGATTTACCGGATCACGACATCCCACAAGCCCATCCTCATGGCTTACCAACCTGGGAATTAGAGTAATGCCACCAAATCTCAGCCAAAAGGAGTTCAAAGGACTTAGAAAATGTGATGTTCAGCAGAGGGCTTCCCGATTCTTGCAAAACCAAGAGAGAGGCTTTTGATCTATATAATTAGTTCTTTAAAAACTTCTCTTACAGTCAAGACTTGTACCTTGATTTTTGATATCTAGCTGATCTACTGTGAATGGGCGATGTTTGCTATTGCACTCTACTGTTAGGGGGATTATCTAAGTGTTTCATTTTCTTTTCTGCCCCCCCACTCCGCTCATTTTACTGTAAATGTGCTGTTTCTCTCGCCCCCCCCCTTTTGCCAAAAGTGGATGCTCAATTAAAGTACTTGCCTGTAAAACAAATGGGGCATCACTGGAATGACTATTTTTTGTATGTAATTCATCTGAAATGTAACCACGTCGGGGAGATGGGTCCCATGAGCATACCTGTAGCAAAAGCTTCACTTGGCCTAACAACAAACACTATGTGGTAACTATGCTACCAAGCTGTCCAGAACGCTTTACCAGCATGTAAATTAGTTCACAGGTGCTGCAGCTGCTATCCTGACAGTCTTAAAACAAGAATCTGATAATGAACTCTCCTCTCTATGGAAACTTGCTCCAAATCACTCCAATAACACCCTGTACATAGTAGAGCTGGTCATCAACTGAAAAGCCCAGTTCTCCGCTATGCCCAGACAGCAGCTGTGCTTGACCTTCCTTCTTATCCCTTCGAGGGCTGAGAATAATATGAGGGAGTTCCAGGTGACCTTCCACAGAACCCCAGCTCTTTCAGTACTCTGAAGGAGGCATTCCTGCAAGTGGCAGTGTGGATTAAGTGGTGATTCAATATTCCTACACTCTTCGAAATGTTAAAAATGTAAACAGCCATCAAACCCACAGCTCTTGCTTTACTACCAAACATCAACATTAAGTTCTGAGACCTTCAAATGCCACTAGCATTTGAATCCAGAAAGGAAAAAAATTTCAAAGTCTGGATTTGAGACCTATAATGTATGCATAAAACAAAACAAAACAAACAAAAAAGGCGGGCTTTAAAGTATTCTGAAGAGTCATTCTATTCCAGGATATTCACACTCTGTGTATGAACACAGAGTCATCAGGTGACTATCCAGGTTTCTTAATCATCATTCACAATTAATGCTCTTGAGCAGAAACTTCAGAGGAAAAGTCACAGGCCTTTCACTACCTTTGTAAGAAGCAGAAGCCTAGGTTTCAGTTCCAGCATTTTCTGTTTCCTGAGCATAGGATGCCACAAGGACATGGTGGGGTCAAACACCCAGTTTGACTCTCCATGTTAAATATATTTCAGAGAGCTCCAAGTACCAACTGGGAGCCTCACAGAAAACAGGGGCTAGCAGTCCCTACAGTAACATCTTTTATAGTATAATTTGGGGTGGGGCTCAACTGAAACAATACAGAGATTTTAAGATAATAAGTTCTAGGGAGATGGGTCAGTGAGCAAAGCTCTTAATCTCGCCGTGCATTTGTGAGGACCTGAGTCGGAATCCTCAGAGCCCATGGTTTGGTTAGTTTCCATCAACTTGACATAAGGTAGAGTCACCTGGGAAGTATGGACATTTGCTCCCATCAGATTGGTCTCTAGGAATGTGTGCGGGGAATTTTCTTGATGACTGATGTGTGAAGGTCCAGCTTACTGGAAATGGTGATAGGTAGGTGGTCCTGCCCTGGGTTATAACAACACTCAGAACAAGTCATGGAGAGCAAGTCAGAAAGTAGCGTTCTTGATGGTCTCTGCAAGGGTTCCTGCCTCAAGTTCCTGCCTGACTTCCTTGGAGCTCTAAGATAAAAGGAATCAATTTCTTCCCAGGTTGTTTTTGGTCACGGTGTTTATTACAGCAGAGAGGTATAAATACAGATCCCACTGTGGTAGCTTCCATCTGTAATCTTGCTGTTTCTATAGCAAGATGGATGGTGGAGATATGAGAATTCCCCAAACCTTGAAGAGCAGCTTGTCTGGCATACACAGTGCTGAATAATTGGGGCACTCATTCAAACACGTTGGGGATTGATAAATGATCTCTGACTTCCACATGTGTCATGACACATACATGAACACACACACATATACACAAAAGGCAAAAGGAAGATAGCAGGTTAACAAAATGTGCTTATTTAATCTTTGTTCCAATGCCATCATTTATATCAATGAAAAACTGAAGCCTTTGAAAGAATGGAACACCGGCTTCATATCAAGTGGATACAAGTCCCTTGTTTTCGCTTTGCTTTTCTTTTACTCCAAGTCAACACCTAACACTGCATAATCCATCTTTCTGCTAAGTTCAAGACACGCAGCAGTTCCCTCTAGTAGACTAGCCAATGGACCTGGCACTCACAAACACTGAGTCTCCACAGGATGCTGGACAGGTTACAGAGCCACCTGCATCTCAATTACTGATTCTGCAACACAAAGAAAGCACACTCACTGCAAAGGCTGCTGGGCCATTTAAATTTGATAACCCAGCTAAGCTCTCTGCCTGGGGCTGGCAGAGAGCAAACACCCTAAAAATATCATTTCCCACTTCTATGCTCTCTCCACAGGGAAACGTGTACCAGTGCCATTTTGCCATTCACAGACACTGGGGCTAACTCATGTCTACCTGGAGTATACAGTTTTCTACAATACAGACTGATCCCAGCTTGTAAGAAATAGGTCGAGAACAGACTCCTCTGATAACTGTGGCTAAAACAAAAGCAAAAAATATAACCAAAAATAAAAAAATTAAACTGTGCTCGGCATTTTCCCACACAGTACGTTTTCCAGATGCGTCCACCCTGCAGCATGCCCTTCAACACTTTTTAGTACTAAGCTCTCGCCTACACATACTACAGTTTACTTACCCATCAATTAGCTGATGGTCATTTAGGTTGCTTATACCTTCTGCTTACAGTGAATAATGTTCTGCTATGAACACTCGTGAACATCTATTTTCAACTGCTTTGCACATAAACCTAAAGGTGGACTAGAGCAGAAAGTCCCAACTTTCAGATACTGTGATACCAACAATGCCATCCACAATGTTAATGCTCAAGAACTGTGCAATCAGAAGACTAACTGTCTGCCCTCCAAAATAGCACATAATGTTTTAAGTAATTTTAGAATTCTGTGTCGATCCTCATGCATAACCCTCCTTGGCCACATGTATCCCATAGGCCATGGGTTGGACACATCCAAAACATTTAAACACAATAAATAATTAATAGTAGTTATCAGAACACTCATAGAGGCTAATGTATGCTACAGTTGCCTTTGCCATACTTCTTTTGTTAGTAAGGCCTTTCTTCTTTCTCCATTATCACTGGTTGATGCTCTCAACTCCACAACTGTAATCTTAGAAACATCAAGTCATACCCACATTTTCCTTGTTTACGTAATAGCACAGATGTGTGAGAATGCCTGCCTTGACTAGGTGTTCAGTAAATGTTTGAGCAGTGAACAAATAATAGGACCCAGAACATGGCACAGATACACTGAATATTTGAAGCAAGGCCAAAACCATAACCATCAACAAGGTGATCAGAAAAGGTAGTCTTCAGAGGGGTATTTGAGGTGACACTGCCAGGTGTTTATCACACTGCTACCTATGTCAGGATTGACTTTGCTCTCTCTTACATCACAAAACTCCTCCACACAGGAATATGGCACAATGTTAGAATTCCACCAGCCTTGCTACTGAACCGAGTGCAGCTTCTAGAAGGCTCTATTTTCCCTGCTGAAAACCGAGACGCTAATTCTCATACCTTTGGTTTGGTATAAGAACAAAATGGTTTAGTCCCTTATGAAGTACCCAACAGTGCCTGACACATAGATAAGGTCATTAGTGATAGTACTCCTTAATAAATTCTGAGTACAAACTATATTTTTCGCATTTACTAAATCCAGGAATCACACTAGTCTCTAGAAGAATCAACTTACCTGCTCCAATGCAAACCCGTGGTCTTATATGGGTACGATAAAGAATGCCAAGTCTGTTGTCACAGTTGTTACTTGAGCTATACCTGACGACCCACATGACATTTCCACTTAGACCTCTATGAGCTGGAATCCAGCTTTATACCACACTACAATACTTTTTCAGGGACTCTACTACCATAAAATATTAACAAATTCCAAAATACAATTCCAAAATGCCATTAAATATTCACTTATTTAAAAATCCTATCATCACAACATCAGTCTGTCAAAACCATGCTGCAGGATTCAAAGAGCCTAAGAATATAACATGCAAGACTCTGAAAAGCTCATAGAAAGGGACATGTGTCCCTTTAACAAGACCAAATGTTCCCTCAAGGGACAGCTCTTAAGGCAGCTCTATCAAAATACTCTCAGAGCACTTGAACAAGGACTTTTCCATGAGGTTCTGACCATTTCCTGATCACTTAAGATAGATCACTGAAAATGAAACTTGAAAATTTTGATGACATCACACCAAGTATTAGGTCCATCCAATCCAACCCTGCCTGCAATGACATATGATTGCCCAGGATGCTTGCATTGTTTTTTTTACAAATTCAATACTTTGACTATGAAGAACATTTGCGGTCGGTCACCAACTTAGAAGAGCTTCTCTAGCCACAGGCAAAGCTTGAGATCACTGAAGCCTGGCAACTCCAACTCTTGCATGCTGTCCTCTGACTTCCGTACATACACGGTGACATGCACACACCCATTCACATACATAAATGAATAAATAAATGTAATAAAAAATAAGGTGGAGGGCAACTGAGCAAACATCCAGAACTGACCTGACCTCCACATGCGTGCACACAACACATATATACACATGTACATACAATAAGACACAAGATAGGGCTGGAGCGATTGCTCAGCAGTTAAGACCACTGACAGCTCTTCTAGATGACCCCACTCCAATTCCCAGCATCCACATGGCAACTCATAACTGTCTGTAACTCTTGTAACTCCAAGGGTAAACAACAACCTCACACTGACATACACACAAGCAAAACACCAATGCACATAAAACAATGAAGCAATAAATAAATAAACAGATAGATAGTAAATAAATAATTCATTAAAAAAAGAAGACACTTGAGGCAGCATTTTAGAGTGTAGATCTGGAAAGACTTCAGCTGGAAACTGACCTGATCCGTGTGACTGAGCAAGAGCCACTAGCTTCAGTGTTTTGAGAACTAGCATGATTCACAGGGCTGGGAACACAGGCAGACAGTAAGCCCGCAGCAAATGTTCACTGTTACTGAGATTGATGTGTGCCAGGATTTGAATCCATGTCTGCTGCCTCCAAAAGTCGATCTGCTTCACGATCTCTTACCCACTGTCTTTATTCCTGTTCACTACGGAGTCATCTGCAGGAAGCCCCGGCTCCTATTTTTAGGATTTGGAAGCCGCAAGGCATCTAAGATTGAGTCTGCTGAACCTAAGCACCACGGCAGGTAATTTATGCAACAGAAGACAGAAACTGAATGAAAGAGAAGTGCCAACTACTGGCTGTGTGTGTGTGTGTGCGTGTGCTTTGTGGGGAGTGGGGGGGGGAACCACAAAACACCATATGGCCCTGCAATTAGGGAGGAAGAAGATTGCCAAGGGCAAAAATAACCCTGGCAAAATTGAATATGGTTGGCAGGAGAAGTCAGGCCAGGCCAGCTCCTTCTCCATGCTGTTCTCGTTCCCCAGGGGATGTTACTGTCACTTCTTCCCACGAATTTGAAAGGGATTTGAAAGATGAAAATAAGTGTGATGATAGTGGATATTTCTAATAACAGGTCATTAAAACAATTTTCTCCCTTCCTAAAAGCCTGAGAATGAACAGCTCTTCAAAGGAAAGACCGTCTCGGGAGAAGATCAAATTGTTAACTTTGAAGATGCATAGGGACCCCCTTCTCCCATCTGAGAAAGACAGCAGCAGGTCAACTCCCATCTCCAATGGGTGCTTCTGACTGCATGAAGCCAGGGACAGAAGCAAGAGGTGGAGGCCTCAGAAGCCCCACATGTGAATTTTCATTCAAGGAAGAGAACAGAGAAAGGATTCAACTGCATTCCTTAAAGGATACAAGTATTTTTCACCCAAGAAAACCAGCCTTGCAACTTTCGCGATCTGGAAAGACTTCCAATGTTTCCTCCCTTCTTGTCCAATGAAATGAAACTATCATTGGCAGTCAACACCATCACTCACTCATCGGGAAGCTACTATTTTATACATTGATGTTTGAGTGGGTGATACAAGGACAGAAAAAGCCAAAGTCTGAATTTGGCAAAATGAAAATTAATATTTCTTAAAATAGAGATAAGTTAGGTAATCACTTGTCTTAATTATGACACCTCAAGATTTTTTTTCCCTTGACAGCTTATAGTCAAAATCATCCTGATTGCTGCCGCTTTGGTTAAACAGCAGCTGAGGAAGTTGGCTTAGATCCAAGGACCATGTGGGATTTTTAAGAATATACACTGAGTGCTAGAATTGTACCCACTCAGTGATTTGCTCACAGCATGGGGGACACTTTGAAAGGAAACAGAAAAGCTAGCCAGTGCCTGAAGTCCTGCTGAGGGTGCCCCAAGAAAGGAATCTGATGGTAAGGACAGCAATGATTTAGATCTTTGACCTTTCAGCCAGCAGGTTCTCCTGATTTTGTGTCTGCTGTACACACATGTGCTGGATCTGCACTCTAGGTTATCTTTGTTGCCCTAACCATTTCTCCTGTAAGATCTAAAATTAATATGATAAAGTTAATGTCTCAATTAGACATAATAAAGATCAATAATTAATAGTGGTAAAATAGAACACTAATAACTATATATGTAAATGAGGCCTCTTTTGAAAGATTTTACTGTAATGTAGACTCCTATAATCTCAGAATATAATTTTTTTCTTTTCTTATTAAGCCAAGAACATTTATCTTTTAAAAGAAACATTTTTGGGCTTTTCTTTGTCATAACCCAGTTCTCAGCACCATTAGTACCATCTTTGGGGTGATTACTAAGTAAACTGAGAGTTCCTTATCAAGCACTAAAATACCATTACCAGTCAGTCTGACACACTAGCTACAAAGTGACTAACTGGCGAGTACAGCATACAGCATGGATACACTGGACCAAGGAATGGTTTATTTATAGTGGTAGCTGGAACAAAGTGAAACTTCAGAGCATGCTACTCAGGGTATATGTGACCCAAAAGTTACATGTGGGATTTTCTATTTAATATTTCCAGACATCAGGTAACTAAAAGAAGGAAGGATCCTCTCCTGGGGGCCCCTACAAAAGACGGTTATGAGATCTCTGTGCTTATAAAAAGAGTCAATCCCTTTCAAAGTGCAGCCTGAAATGGATATTGCAAATAAAGCACCTCATTCTAGTCTCTATGATCTGGGTTTCTGCTACATCTCCCAGGTCCTGAGGGTCAAGTGAGCACGACCTTGCCCAGCATAGATCCTATTCTCCAATCAGAGTGTTCTGGAGTGGCCACATGACCCAGATAATCTGGCTAGAGTCAATAGAGGGCTTGGGTTGTAAACACTGAGATAAAGAAACTTGTCAATAGGTTGGGATGGGTTGTAGGGCTGTCAAAAACTGCATTCCAACCTGAAGTGTAACTAGAATGTAGTTAGATGACCTCAACACAACAGAAGACAGATCAGAGACTCAGGGTAAATCTCTAGTGTGCTCTGGGCCCCTAGATCTGGCCAATGCTTAAAGATAGTTCCTTCAGTTCTAGTTTTCTTTTGTTTCATTTTCAGAATGAGTTGGGATTCAATACAACGAGCTGTATGTGCAATGAGGGTGTTGCTAAGGATAGCTCTGGCTTGCCACCCTCAATCTTTACACTGTGGACTAAACCCACTTTCTCTACCCTTAAATGTAGATGTCATGCATTTAAACCCCAAGTTCTGTCTACAAATATGAGTCAGGACATATAGGCAGAAGAAATTAAAGGAAAAAGGAAAGAAGTCCCTCACTCCAGAGTCTAGCTGAAGTATCAAACAGCAATAAACCATGCTAATGGCCAGAGGGTGTGACCTTTGAATTTAATTTTATTCCTGTCCTAGGTATAAACCTGTATCTTTCTGAGACTGTCACAATTATGCACCACCTTCACAATAGAAACATGGCTTAATCCCCTTGTGATCAGCACAGTGAGATGATTTCAACCCTTTCAGAGATGTTCCTGTCTTAAAAGCCTGAGATCCTGTTTAGTGATATTCGAGGATGACACTATGGCCTCATTTACTAGGGGAGGAAGGAGGAAAAAAAGAAAAGAAAAAGAGGGGTGTGTGTGCAGCGCAGGGCGGGGGTGGATAAAGGGAAGATGGGAGAGGGAGAGAAGAAAAATACTCAAGCTTAGAAACTGAACAATATAACCTCAAAGTGTTATGTACAGCTATCATTAAGGTACTTAAGTCAGTGTTGTCTCTGTCTTTCTCTCAGCCTTGAACTTGGATGTAATCAAGCAAGACAGACCTTGAACTGCTGATTCTCCTGCCTCTATCTGCTGGGTTTCAGGTGTATGCCACCAAGTTGTTGGCTCTCTTTTGAGAACCTACAGACATGTCTTGGTGTGGACATACAATCCTTTGCCAAGGACCATCTCTCCCTCCCTAACGTCTGCATTCTCACCTATGAGAGAATCCAACTTCGCTTCAGACTGACACTCTTCTCTGTGACAAAGTCAAGAACCCTGGCTTCGCCTAAGTAGAAACCTCTAAAGAGAACCCCAGACAGCCACAGGGAACAGTATGGAGCTGTGTCTTCGGCTCTCTCTCCCAGCCTGCCAAATAGGCCACATACTGTGATGCTGATGGTGCCTTTGCACTTGCCACCACTCCTGTGATTAAGATCCTCCCTTCTCTTCTTTCCAATAAACTCCTACTGAAATAAGGCAGACATTTTCCCTGTGAAAGTCTTGCTTGACCCTTTTAAGGAGGGAAAGACTCTGGTGTTTTCCTACCGTGTCGCCCGCCATGCTTGACAGCTGTTACAGCATCCGCCACAGCAGTCTCCCATGCTACGCTCACAATTCTCTAAGAACTGTACAATCCACCTGCATCTCCTCATGGCTGAATGTTCAACCAGTGTGAGAGAGGAAGAGGTAGGTAGCAAGCATTGAAGATGGGCGGATTCTAAATGGGAGTCTCCGGGCTGGCTACACTTTGTACGAAAAGCAAAACTCAGGGGACTGGCAAGAGATTCAAATGTTTCCAAATCAACTTTCCAATCCTTTCCTTCTGCTGCAGACTCAGGGACTATGAGGTAAGAGGAAAAGTCACTGCCACAGCAATGATCAGACCCTCTGCAAACTCATCAACACACAGGAAAACCAGAAGGCACTGCTGGGAACCATGAGAGCAATGGTCAAAACAGACCAGGAATAATGCTTTCCGTGACACAAACCCAGGGCTGTCCTTCACTCAGGCTGAAGGGCACAGAACACCTTTCTTCTGATCTTTTCCTCTCTTGAATCCTAAAACATTTCTCTCCTATGCCAAGTACTTTCTGAAATGTATATTCAAAAATCAATCACATAGAGGGAGACTCACACTATGTTATATTCTCAGAAATCTGGCAGATAAAATATTAAGGCTTCTAAAAGAAGTATGTAATTGGACTAAAAAATTAATTAGACCATCAATGTGATTCTCTTCAATCAGAAAGATCTGCTAGAGACTGAAATCTCATTTAACTATATAGCTGGAGCTCAATTTATGTTCAAATAGACGAACTCAGAACAGCCACTTTCACAAACACACACACACACACACCTTAAGAAAAAAAAAGATACACATGCACACATATAAACTACCACCAAATAGAATAGAAAATGAACTTTCTCCACATGCTGCCAAGGGCCATCTGAAAGGAATATAGCATTCTCTAGGGAACAAGAATACCACCCCCTGGGAAGGCTGTGTCCTTTTAACCTGTATCTGCTTTTGTGATTGTGGGCCAAGGCATATGTGCTCAATAACAGGAGTATAAGGAAACATATGGTAGTTAAGTACTCTGTATATGAAAGGCAGGGCACAGTTTTGCAGGCTGCTGGAAACACAATGGAGTTGGTTCCCCCTGCTTTGGACTGGGTGTGTATAGCTAGTTAGCATAAGAAGCAGATGCCCAGCATGGTGCATTTTCTAAAAACATAACAGGTGGTCCTTAACAGAAATCCAGCATATACACCAATGGTGTATAAAGTAGTTCAATATATCAAGGGTATTTTCCTTCCAGGCTTAGGAACCTAGAGAAGGAATAACCCTGGACTTCTTGGTCACTGGCGAGGCTAAGGGGCTTTGGACAAAGCGGGATCAGCTCTGCTACTAGGGCAGCCGCTCTCCCTCTCTGCATTGACACTCAAGAAGAAAATGCATCGTTGCTTCTTCATGAATCGATGAAAAACATGCGATCAAATCACACTCTGAAAGCGCTTAGCAATCAGATAGGCTCAGAGGGAAGTCAGAAACCACACACCAGGACAACTCAGACATTCAGTAGCTAAGCTAATAATCACAACCAACAGAAGACTTCTTAATTTATGTTTGCAACTGGACTACTTTATCTAAAATAGCAATGTGCCCTTTATTCTCTGTCAGTTCATGCTGCCTTATTATGCGCCACAAAAGTATGTATCACCGTTGGCATTTTACATCCCTTTTGGGTTTATATACTACTTTTTTGTTTTGTTTTAGAGGAAACAGTATCTAATGCAGACCAAGCTGGCTTTGAACTCACTGCTGTAGACGAGACCGGCCTTGATGTCCTGATTTCTACCTTTGCCTCCCAGGTGCTAGGATTATAGGAATCCCTCACCAGCTCCAGTTCTATATTCTTGCTTCATAATAGAAGTTAGAGGATGCTGTATACCTACAGTACCCAAACAAGTACCCAACAGAAAGAGAATATCATGGCTCCAAAAAAGAGAATAGACTAAAACCTGAAAAATAGGGAGTTTTATAATTTTTATTCGTTTCCTAAATGACCTATGTTATAATGAAAAGGATTGTTTGTTTTTGTTTAGGAGACAAGGTCCCATGTGGCCCAGGTTGGCCTCAAAACCACTATGTAGCAAAAGATGACCTTTAAGTCCTTATCTTCCAGCCCACATCCCCTGGGGTTAGAGACGGATGTACCACTAATCATGATATATGCAGGGCTTGGGGCTGAACTCAGGGCTTTGTGTATACTGTACAAGTACTCTACCAACTGAGCTACAGTCCTAGTTGTGTGAAAAGGAGTTTTGATATTGTAGATATTGATTAATCTAAAATAGAATTATCACTGTTTTTCCAACAAACACTGACTTGATAGTGCCATTTCAGAAAGCTGTCTCAGAGCAGCTGAGACATAAAGGCAGCCCTTCATCTATCCAGAGTTTATCCACAGTATAAAATCACACATTTACTGATAACTGACCCTCTCCCTTCTTCCTCATGGCAACAGCAAATGCAGCCATGCTGATGGGACACCATAACCAGGCTGATGGGAGAAGGAAGGATGGATGTGCAAGAGCAGAAGCAAGGCAGGGCTTAGCTTCATGGTCCCCAGTGGTGCAGTGAAGAGCCAGCCTGCTTCCATCTTAGGCTTCGTGATCCCCAGTGGCACAGTGAAGAGCCAGTCGGCCTCCATCTTAGGCTTCGTGATCCCCAGTGGTGCAGTGAAGAGCCAGGCTGCCTCCATCTAGGGCTTAAAAGCTATCTTACAATGAAGACAAAGTAGGCTCATTCCTATTTATGATTAAATCTGTTTCTCAAGGGTTGGGCTATGCTGCACCTGTCACCTTAACTACACATGGTCCTGTACTGGCTGTTCCAGGAATGGCAATCGTGTCTTTGCTTCAAACAGTAGTTTCTACCATCTTGCAACCCTACCTTTGCTTGTTTGTACCTTTGTACATGGCCCAGATTGTAGCCGTGTCTTTGTCTCAGGAGGTCACTAGGAATACCCTGGTTTGCTTATGCTCTACTCCTGTAACCCTACCTATTATGTCTGCCAAATACCCTACTTGGAAACCCCCTGCCCCCAGGCTATAAAAGCCTTGTCTTCCTCACGTCCAATGCTGACCTTTCGAACCTACCTTAGGGGTTAATTAATTTGGCTGTGATGATTTGAGTCTGGAAACTATTATATAAAGATGCCCAGCATAAAAGAATAGCTGGTCAACAAAAGAGAAACCATGCCTGTAAACCTAGCTAACTACTCAGTGCTACTAAAATCAAGGCTACTGAAGGAGAATCTAAAACCACTAATTTACTAAACCAGCATAATCACTAATAATAATGTATAAACATTTGTCCTTAACCCACAGGTAAGTGTAGGTCTCACCCTTCATCAAGGAACTTTCTGTTTGCAACAGATGGAGACCACTGCAGAAAACCACAGTCCTAGCGGATACATCTACAAAGCATTCCCTTACCTAAGGCTCAGAGAACACTGAGGAAGAGGTGAGGAAAGACTGGAAGAGGATCAGGGATATCGCTGTGAAATTATTATCTCCTAGTAACACCAGAAGCTACAGCCATAAGGTCTCATCAACAGGACTGCCCAGACTGGGCTGGACAAAGATGACATCAGTGAAGATGCCAGACTAGATGGAGAAAGATATCTATGAGGCCTCAACCCTACACAAAGAACTACAGGCAAATGTGTAAAGCTGGGAGTCGGGGTGGAGGTGAGGTGGGTGGACGGTCCCCCAAGGGAAGGGCATACCACAATTGGCTGTTCAGTGCCAAATGGTCAATACTGAAAACATGCATACAGGTAACGCTATAAGAACAACAATTATATTTAGGTATCTGTATATGCCTATACAAGTACATATATGCACATAATGACAATGAAGAACGACACCGTGAATTTGAAGGTGAGTGGGAAGGGGTATGGAGATAAATGGTGTAATCAGTTTATAATCTCAAAGACTGAAAAGTTTAAAAAGAAAGAACTGAATGGCTGTAATATTTTTGTTTGTTTTTCCCACATATCCATCTCTATGCTACTAAGCAACACCAGAACCTCCCCCACAGTATCAAGCTAACTCCCAAATGTGTGCTGTTGGAAATACTGAGAAATAAATGGCTGGCTGGGGCTCAGTGAAGGAGCACTTAATAGACATCTGAAAGCCCATGGGTTTGATCCTTAGACCATCAAATAAAAAATGAAATGAAAGAAAGAAGAAATAAAAACATGAAAGGAAAGAAACATTGAATAAGTACCTTGATCTCGTTCTCTATAATAATAAGCAAAGCAAACAAAATCTGATGGAGTAATGTCATTGATCAAAAAGCCCTTGGTTTGTAAGCTCTTTACAGGTGTATGTGTCACCATGGTCACCATACCTGAATTTTCACCAGTCCTTTCTTGTCCAGAAGTCTGATCTTTAAGGACTGTAACAGTAATACGTACACTGGTTTCAGTTTGCCAGGACGGTCAATGGTGATGGAATTTAAGACTGAAATCCTAGAAGTGGGACAAATACTGGAAATCCAGACCCAGCTTTTAAGATGTGCATGCCTTTAAATCTAATGTAGAACCTCTGCAGAAAGCCATAGGAAGAAAACAGCTGACACCTAGCCCAAAGTAGCAGTAGCCTGGAAGGAAATCAGTAAAAAAGCAGACGGAGGTGAAGTGGACTTGCGTCTGCAGCTTACTTTCAATGTCTCAGTGAAAAGAAAGTCACAGCTAAAGAGGACACAGAATGGTATGATAGTAGCTCTGGGGGTATACATGATTAACGATGTAACATGTACACACAGAACAGATGCACATTTTACATGTGTTTAAGGCATGCACATATGCATGTAAGCAGACAATTAGAGAATTGATAAATTGCAGTCAAGAGTGTGAGGACTCCCCAGGAAACAGATCCATAGAACTGAGAAAAATGCTTACCAAAAACAGGAGGGAACACTCGTGTGCAAAACAATAGCTCCACCAACCTCCTTTGGGGAGGAAGGTGCTGTCTGTTTTGTTTTTTTCTTTTGAGGGTCCAGCAAAGATTCAAACTTGTGATCCTCCTGCTTCAGCCTCCCAGTGCTGAAATTGCAACCCTGTGTTACCACGCCTAGCTCAGCACTTACTGTGTCACGCCCTGAGCTAACTGCTTCAAGACCATGTCTACACTAAACAATTCACTTTAAAGATGTAAAAAGATGTGAGGCTTAGGGAGGTTTGGCTACTTTGCCAAGTCCATTCAATCACTAAGTGGGAAGGGCTAAATGTAAATGTCCCCAGTCCCCACTTTGAAAGTTCTAACAGATATGACACGGGGTTGTTAATTTGCTTCAAAGTATCTGGCCATACCTGACTATAAATCACCTACTAGGCCTCATGTCTGTCACCTCATATTATATCTTATAGGATTTATATAAGATGAATTTTGTTTCTGTGAATGTTAGACCCAAGTCTCACCCACATCTGGCTCTACAGTAGGTGGTAGATACAGCCGTGGAGAAGTTTTACTGAGTACATCTGCACAGGCAGGTGTAAGGCCCTGGACTGCCCCAACTCAACTCTACCATGGTATATGGTGGCTGTGCACAGCAGACAATTCTCTCTGTGTTTCCATGTATCTGCTGATTGCAAACAACACTTCCTGGATATGTGTATCAAAAGTGCTAACAGAGTCCAGAACTGGATGCAGCGCAAGCCTACACTGAGACACGCTGTAAATGATGGTGACAATGGCTTGTTTCACACACAATCTCAGGACAGAGCCTAGAATCTAAACATCACACACTGCAGAAGTGCCAAACCTTGAAGCTCCGTGACTACAGGAGCAAAGTTCGGGCAGTGTTCATCTGAGAAGTAGGTGGAACCACTGGGGACTCCAAAACTCCCCACAGGGTCTCCACGAGCCTGCTAACCCAGACGTGAACTCACACAGCCAAGGATGTGGATCCACTCTGGCGGCTGTGAGGAAACTGCTTCTGGCAGACAGGCATGCTAAGAGTTACATTTTCTGTGAGCAGGCAGGAAACCATGGAAACTGGAGCTACAGGGTACTTAGGGGCATCCAGGTAAAAGCTAGCTCTCTCCATTTCAGAGCAACCTCCTGCCTCGAAAGGAAGACACATGTAGAAGGCCAGGGAAGGGTGGGCCCCCTCATTTTCCTCTTCCTAAGCTAGGGACCTCCAGAGGCCAGGAGGGAAAGATGGCTTATAATAGGTTTCTGCACAAAGGACCTCCCACTTTTTAGTCCATTTTTTCCAGCTGGGCTCAGTTTTATGCAGGCTCCTTGCGGGGTGGGGTGAGCCAATCCTTGCCAAGTAGCAGCAAGCCAGTGAAGTGGGGAAGGAGTGAACAGAAAGCAGACACAGAGAGGAGAGCATCCTGGCTCTGTATATGCTGAAGCCACAGAAAGGCATCCTCCATGACCCCTGCCACCAAACAGAGACAGCCCCAGGGAAGCTAGTTGCCTTCATCCCTTTCCATCTTCTGGCAGGGGCTCTTAAGCAATGGCAGGGCAGTTCCTGGAGCACATGCTCAGCAGCGCCCCCACAAGGATTACCCAGAAAACAAAGCTGTCAGCACTTCAGATGCTTTCTGAGGCAGTTAGGCTCAGGCTGCAGAAATAGAAGTCAAGAGTGCTGCTTCCCAGCTACTCCAGGGAGACCTTCTGGCTTCTCTCCTTCTTTCCATCTTCCCTGTCTCTTCCTCATCCCCACATCCCAGGCTCAGTCCTGCCTTCCTGACTTCCATCCTTCCTCCTGCTGTCACTTCAAAGTCCAAAACAAGGAAATCCGGCCTGCCTACCCCTGCAGCCCCTGATTTACCTGCCTGCTAAGCCTCCTCAGGTCCTTCCCAGTCACAGCCCAAGTCCAGGCAAGCATTCTGTGACCAGTTGCCTCATCATCAGTCACCTAGGAGTTGGGTTTTTATGGAATCCCAGGCAGGAGACAAGGCCCTCAGCCCACTCAAGGCAGGCTACTCACACTCCCTGCCCTGTTGGAGATAAACATGGCTTTCAGAACACCCAGCAATGGAACGGGGTCAAATGCCCTCACCCAGAGTTGCTACAGACTTAGAAAAGGAAGTGGAAACGGTGGTGAAATGGCAGCTTGAGCTTCCTTTGAAACAGGCAGAAGAGCAGTATGGCTTAACTTTAACTCACAATCACCTTACTTATACCTGCCATTTCCTTAGGTGATTATGAGCTGCACTCTCTGTTCTGGTCCAGACCATCCCGAAGGTCCTGTGTTATCCTAGTCCACCATGCAGCCCCATCTTGGGCATACAGTCTCCTTTAGAAGGATGATGATTCTGGCCCTCCTTCCATGGGATAAAACCAGGACAACCTGCTATTCTCACAGTTAACTACAGGGCTATCCTGGCCCAACTCTGCAGTTTCAAAGCTGATGCTATCTTACCGCATGCTATTCCAGAGATGGACGACATTTGTTTTCCCCTTTAAAGCTCAAAACCTGTGAAGCTCAAAAGGAAGGAGGTCACACAGATTAAAAAAAAAAAAAAAAAAACAATGGAGCAAAGTCTCTGTTCCATCCAAGTTCAAAGATGTGGGTGGTCTAGTTTGCCCAGTGTCGCTGGCTGTCTTTTATAAACTCTTAACACCAAAAGGGCACCATGCCTATTTCAGATTGGGAAGATACTCCATTGACAAGATAGATACAACCCCTCTAACACAAACACACACACACACACACCAACCCTTCCCCAGACCCCAGATTGCCTTTTGAATCTACCACCTCTGACCAGCGCTCCTTTTTGATTCCCATACAATTTCAGTTCTAGTTTCAAGTGGACTATTGCAATCATTGGAGGGGAATTCAGGAGGAATAATCAATGTGACTAAATTGGAATTGGCCCCAGCATGCTCACATCATTGCCTAGAATAGCAAGTCCACTTACAAAGGAAGCGAAAAGCACTGGTTTGCTGTACTTTAAAAAATACTCCAGGGGTATTTCCATGTAGCTTAGGAAAGCAGAGAAGATAGAATCTTCATGAAGGGGATGCAGCAGGCCTGTCTTCAAGGAGGTGGAAACATGGAAACATTAGCTCATAGGTACACTTATTTCCTTTTAGCTTACTTTTTATGCAAGGACCAAGGATGGATTTCACATGCAGGGTGCCCCCTCTCCAAATGATATAATTCTACTAAGGAAACACACACATCAGAGGAACAGGTCATCCTGATTGTGGTGAGAGGTGGTGAGATACAGAAGGGCAGTGTCTAAGGCAGTAACTTCCAAAGGGCTTGGGGTGGCAAGATATTCCTGCTGGAGTAAACTGACTTGCAATTTAGAATAATTACATTAGGTCTTTCAGTGTGTGGAGTGGAGTATCTGTAGTACATGGATCTCCTGCTGAGAGGGTTCTTCAGGGCTGACTGTTGGGAGGCAAAAAGATGGTAATTAGAAGCCCTGAAGCACTCACCTTTTCTGATGAAGAGGGCTGGAGAGCAGCCCTGCTCAGGCAATGGTGTGTGTGTGTGTGTGTGTGTGTGTGTGTGTGTGTGTGTGTGTGTGTGTGTGTGTGTGTGTGGTGTGTCTGTGTCCAGTTCCCAACATTAACATTTACTTCAAGTTTTAGAAGCTTCAGGGTGGTGGAAAAGAATAACTCAGAGCAAAGACAAACCAAAAGGCCACTTAACAAAACCCTAAAACTCACAATTCAGAGAAAAAGATATTTGACCATACACCCAAGCATCCATTTAGCACAGGGTGAGTGCATACGCTATGCTTTGAAGCATCCAACAAGGAGGGAAGAGTCACTGTCAATTTCTGAGCTGCACACTTTTTGGTTTATTGTACTGACCTGCTCCTTACCAAAGGGAACAAGAAATGAGGGCTTGCTGGTGACATCATCGCTCTTGTCTATTTCTGGTTGTTTCTAGCAAAATGGACCTCTTAGAGGAAATTTAGCTTCTCTTGGGCCCTGACTCTCATTCGATAAGGGTGTGTGAAAGCTGAAATCTGCTTATAGAGGAAGTTTAGAAATGAACTTAGGTCCATAGCTACTCCTAACATGAAACATAGGAAGATCATCATGCCTCCTCTGGGTTACACTGGCTATGCCTTAGATGGCAATGGTAGACAAATTCACTGTTTTGTATAATATATTCATCAATTCAATTCTCTAGTTCAAAGTGACAAGGACTGGGAGTTACCTGCTCAAGCATTAATATACCTAAGAGCACCCAAGCCCCCCACCCCTACCCCCTGAACAGTTACACTGAACCTCCCAGGTGAAAAAGCAAAGGGAATGAGGAAGGCACGAAGGCACTTCTCCATCAATGTTTCCCTCTCAACTACGTCATGCTCATAATGTCTAAAACAACAATACTGCTGCCCTCTCCCTTTTGTCAGCAGCTCAAGATGGATGGGAACTTAAGTCTGATTTAATCTATGAACTATGCAGAGCAAAACTCTATTAAGTCATATATTTGGAGACAGTAGCTAGAGGCAGTTTCTGCATTAAACTAGAGTGGCCACCCACAACTTGCTCTCTGTGGTAGGTATGGATCTTATCCTACATTTTGATCACTGGTACTTGTTTCTTTCTAAAAGTCCTAGCTATACTGTACTTGCTAGCACCAAACAGAATAATTCAGTTTGACTCTGATATATTTTTCTTTCAATATTACCTTTTGTCCTCTTTATTCATTCAACACCCTTTCTTGGGGGGTGGGATGGGGGGACTGATTAGTCCAGGCTAATTTCAAACTCATGATCCTCCTATCTTAGCCTCTTGAACATGGCCATTAACACATGTATTGTCAGCATTACACACTTCCTTATTTTGAATGTTTCAGATGTTAAGAGAAGTAGCAGAACACAGACTTTCACGGTGACATTCTTGTGCTGAACCAGGATCCAACATCAACAGCACAAGTGAGAGAGTCAGTCCCCAGTTATCATCTTACTCAAGCTAACACAACAGGAAACACAGCTGAAGTAAGAAAGGGCCACCATTGCTTCGAGGTGCTGCTGCGTCTCATCTCTATGACTTTCTTGTCGCTTTCCAATATGAATAAGGTTACAGCTTTGTAAGGGTGAACGGTGTTGATGTCTTTGCTATTTGAGTCTGCTTGTCCTGCATGGAGCTCACGGGGGGGGTGAGCTCACACACACACACACACACACACACACACACACACACACATACACTCTGATCTGAGGCAAATGTTTGGACTTTACTAATTCTTGGTCTCATTTGGAATTTTTCATGGAGCTAATGGAATATTTTCTTTCAGGCATTATTATAAAATTTAGATCAGAACAGAAAAGAAAACTATTTGGCCTACAACAGTGATTTTCAACACATTTTTTCATTATTACTCCCACTATTTTCAGATATCCTCTCTCTCAAACCCATCAATATCTTCTACCAAACAAAGTTTAACAGCACAGATACAATGAATATCTATTGGCTATTCTAGGATTGTTTACAAATCCTTACTCTATGGAGTAAACAGAGTAAGCCTCTCCCATCACTTTGTCTTAGTTAGGTTTCTACTGCTGTGATAAAACACTATGACCAAAGCAACTTTATGTGTGGTGTGTGTGTGTATGTGTGTGTGTGTGTGTGTGGTGTGTGTGGTGTGTGTGTGGTGTCTGTGTGGTGTGTGTGTGTGTGGTGTGTGTGTGTGTGTGTGGTGTCTGTGTGGTGTGTGTGTGTGTGGTGTGTGTGTGTGTGTGGTGTCTGTGGTGTATGTGTGTGGGGGTGTGTGTGTGGGGGGGGTGTGTGGTTACTTTGACTTATATAAAGGGAAGTCAGAGCAAAGAAACAGGCAGTAATCTGGAGGTGTGCTGCTTGCAGTTAGCTAACTGCCTTGTTCCTCAGGGATTGCTTAGCTTGCTTTCTTAAACATGGTCAGACCACCTACTCAGGGGTTGGACTACCCACAGTGCCCTGGGTCCTCCCGTATCAGGCACCAGGGACACAGTCATACACATAGATACATACATGCAGGCACAAATACATGCACATAAAATAAATAATAATTCTTGTAAAGAGATGATAGGAATACATCAAGTCTGATGTCCAGGAAGCCAAAGTTTGGCTAGCAAGGCGGGCAGCACGAGGAGGCTGGGGTGGGCTAGGCATGAATCACAACGATCCTTTCATTGACGAAGAAAGGTAAGAACCAGGGCTGTAGGGCAGTCGCGTGAGGGTGGCAACTCTTGACTGTCAGCTAAGGTTAACTATTACTTGAAGATACAGTGGAACAGGCAGCACCAAAGGGTTCCAGGTTCAGAGTTCTCTTTGCCTGAAATTTCTCCTTCATTCCTTGCTCCATTCATTCTCACCTTCTGTCAAGCTTGCCAAAGTCTCACGCCCCTCAGGAAGTCATCTGCAACATAAGTATGTCACCATCATAGCACGGCTTGAGTAGATGGTCCTTCTGCAGGACAACTAACTACAGCACATTTTCAGGAATGTTAAGGTCCTAAGATACTGAAAATGTTGTGGATCAGACAGACAGGATCTGAATAAAGTGTAGGACCTGGGATTGTTGGTAAAAAGGAAAGTGGTGAAATCTCACCGTCCACAGGCTAGTTACTAGCACTGTGCCAATAGTGACTTCCAGGTTTTGATCACGATGCCACTGTGAAATAAGGAGCCAGCATTAGGTGTAGCTTTCAGGAAGATAGAGAAAAATCTCTATATTGTTTTTCACAGCTTTCTTCTAAGTCTGATTATTTCAGATAGCAAATTTTTAATATATGTCTCAAGAACCTATCCCATACTAAGGCCTTTTTAGGAGTTTGGAAAACAGCTATAAACAAAGACATGTATACAGTCATAGATACCAGGGATTTCTCTCCTCACAGTAGCTACTGGGCAGTGCCTATTTGAGGAGCTCTATTCTGCCACTACTGACATGTCAAATTCAAAGGCCCTTGTTGTGTTTCCACATGGCAAGTTGATCATGGGCAGAGCATGGCTCTGACCAAGTGCCTGTCACTCAGCCACTGCCTGAGTAGAGGCATCCTGGAAAATGAAGAGAAGGTAGCATTTCCTCAAAAACCCATTCACTGCCTGCCACTCAGCCACTGCCTGAGTAGTGGATAAAGGAAAGAAGGTAGCATTTCCTCAAAAACCTAGAGCCTAGGACAAAGTATCTTTTCAATTAACTTATTTCTTTTCCTGGAAGATAAGAATGATTTATGTACTAGTCCCATAGATTTGCAAATGTTTTATGGCATGTCTAAGTTAATTCTTTGACAATTATTTATATGTGATTTGGGGATTTGGTTAAGTGCTTGGCTAACATACACAAGACCCAAGGTTTGAGCCCACTACTGCATGACAGTACATTCCATGAACTCTGGAATAGCAGCAGTAGGAGAAGCAGAAGGCTGAATTTTATGGTAGTGTGGAAGACGTGAAATACTGTCTCAAAACACAAGCAGACAAGTGCACATAAGTGTGAGACAGAGGAGAGAGGGAACAGGAAGAGGAGATGGAAAGGAAGGGAAGGTAGGAGGGAAAAGGGAGAGGCAGAGAGAGAGAGAGAGAGAGAGAGAGAGAGAGAGAGAGAGAGAGAGAGAGAAGAGGCAAGAGGCAAAACAAGAAAGGAGTTAAACTACATTTGAAAGTGAACTCATTTGGACACCCCAAATGAACCTCAACACCTAAAAATAAATAAACTGTGACTCAAAAGATTTTATCAAGCTGCTCTGAAAGATAAGAATGAACATTTAAAGGAAATGCCAAGAATTTCAATGAACTTTGCCAGACATGAACTATTCACACACAAATGAAAACAACATCTGTCTTAAGGGTTTAAACATGTACTAGGCTGGACTAGGGAGACAGCTCGGTAAGTAAAGTGCTTGCTTGGGCAAGCATGAGAACCTGACTTCAATTCCTAGAACCCCCATAAAATCCAAATGTGGTAGTATGTATCTGTTACCCCAGCGCTGAGGGCAGGCACATCTCTAGGCTTTTCTCAGGTTTAGTGGGAAACCCTGTACCACCTAATATGGTAGAGACAAAGAAAGGAACTCAGCATCATCAACCATTGTCCTCCACATGGGTGAGCACAGCTGAAGGAATGGACATACCACTCCTCATTAAAGAAGAAAGGCCACCATGCTTTATACAGTTTAAGCAGAACTGCACCTTTCCTAGCAGAGCTTGCCTTCCTCTCCTTCTCCACCTCCTAATACTAGCTACCTGATACATTTATTCACTCTCCAAAGTGACATCTCCAATTTCACATTCTATTATGTATTTCTGAAGGCTGGTCCTCTTTCCTGCCCTCCCCCAAACGTACACACCTTTCTTTATAAAAAAAAGAAAAAGAAAAAGAAAAAAAAGAAAGAAAAGAAAAAAAAAGAGAGGGAAGAAAGGAAGGAAAAGATCTTATGAATACCAACCTGGCCTCAAAGTCATTACGCAACCGAGGAAGACTTCGGGTTTCTGGTCCTTCAGCCTCCACCTCTCAAGTGCTGGGATTACAGGTATGTTCCATCATATCTGGTTTGCACCACTCTGAGGAATGAACCCAGCACTTCATCCATGCTAGGCAAATATTACCAACTGAGCTACATCCTCTGAGCTCCTGGTTCCCTTTATCTGATATGTCACCTCAGTCCATCCCATTTGAGATGCCAGAAGCAGAGGTCCTGCTGGACAACAGCTCCATCCACTCTAAATTCTGACAAGCTTCCTCCTAAATATATTGCACATCCATCCACAACTATTTCACTGCCAATGTTCTCACCCGAAATGATCATCTGCCTGGATAACCATCACAGCTTTCCAGCTGGCTTCCCTACCTATAATTCATACTGCTCACAGAACGCAGACCGATATCTTTAAAAAAGAAAGAAAAAAAAGAAAAGAAAGCAAGAAAAAGAAAAGAGAAATCTGATTGTCATTAACTAACTTAAGTATTCAAAGGACATGTGTGATCTGGTCCTAGTAAAGCCCTTGCACATCCTCTCCCAGGACAGGTCTGGCCAGACTACAGTCTTCTATCACGTCCTCACAGATGCACACAAGACTTGGACATGAACAAAATTTCTCATCCACGACGGATAACTGCCATCCTTATCTTCTTTGGTAGTAGAGGAAGCTGCTACTGGTGTCTAAATAGACTGGAATTTTGTTCCTCACCAATGACTTCTCTTCACTGTTATACTGATAGTGCCAAATGGGATCATTTAATAAATACACAGCCAACAAAACCCTAAAGAGAGTTGGAAAGCCACCAATACTCAAAGTGTATAATCAAACAGGTGATAGGTTCTATTTTTTCCATGTATCATTCCCTTTCAGCCACTGCCCCAATTTCTCATGGTTAGAAAAAGTTCTGGTCCCACTTCCAAGGAATACATGGGTTTAGGCCAACATTTCTAATGGGTTGACTATAAAGGATATGGTGTCCAAGCTTTCCTTGAATGCAGTTTCAAATGAAGCACTAAAAATGAGAGAGAAAAAAAAACATAGAAAGGAAGGTAAAGAAAATAAAGAGACAGTGTGAGATTAGAGAAAGAAAAGAAAAAGTCAGTTCATGGAGATGATGCCATGAAAACCCGAAGTCTTTCACTTAATCTATTCTGAAATTATCAAAAAGAGGCTACTATTGCTAACACAGATGAAAGAAAGAAAGAGTGATCACCTAAGTAAGTGAGTTGAGTGTGGAGGGAGGGAGAGAAGGAAAGGAATGTTTAACAAATCATCCTGAAGTGTTTGGTCAGAATTCCTGTAAGGAAAGCCTAGGACTCTGTACTTTAGCCACTAATCTATGGAGTAGAGTATTCTATCAAGCACAAAAGCTTTACATGATATAAAACCATTTCTACATCATTAACTAATAATGGCAGAGAACTCTGAATGTTCTAAAGCAAGATGCTTTAATGATGTCATTCTCAAGTACTGCTGCTCTGCTTGGGTGGAACCAAATGAACAAGCCATATACTCTACACACCCAACAGCTCACCAAATGAACAAGCCATACACTCTACAAACCCGACAGCTCACCAATTGAACAAGCCATATACTCTACAAACCCGACAGCTCAAAAGCCTTTCAACACATATGGTGTGGCGGTTTGAAAGAAAATGGCCCCAAAGGGAGTGGTACGATTAGGAGGTGTGGCCTTGTTGGAGTGGGTATGGTCTTTCTGGGGGAAGTATGTCACTGTAGAGGTGGGCTTTGAGGTCTCATATATGTTCAAGCTACTCCAAGTGAGACAGACTACTTCCTAAAAGATGTAGGACTCTGAGTTCCCTCTCCAGCACCATGTGTGCCTGCATGCCACCGTGTTCCACCATGATGATAAAGGACTGAACCTCTGAACAGTAAGTGAGCCATCCCGGTAAAATGTTTTCCTTTATAAGAGTTGCCATGGTCATGGTGTCTCTTCACAGTAATAGAAACCCTACCTAAGACACATGGGACCATGCAACACTGGAAAAATCTTGTTTTGGATTCACTTTCCTTGGTGAACTCATGTGTTAGGGTCCATCTCATTTTTTCTCAAGACTAACTCTAAGTTGAGCAGGAGACAGCGACATTCCCCTCATGTCACTAACCATCAGAATAAGAGACACTATCCTTCAAAGAAGAGGGCTGAAGCATTCTTACACTCTTCTTACATATTCTTTGGGGCCTTTTTATTGTTCTGATTCAGCTTTTTTTAATATGGCAGTTTATTATGCTCTGAGGCTAGCCTTGAACTACTCAGCCTCCTGAACAGCTCAAATACAGATGTGTATCACCACAGCCAGTCCATTCTTCCTTAACTAACAACCCACTTTAAACACAAACCTATCTGAAAATATAAGGGATATTCCCTGTGAGTGATTTATTTTGTACTATCTCCCATTTACAAAATACATATGGTTTGAGGCACAAATATGGTTATAATGCTTTTTCAAAAACAAAATATAAGTTTCACATATATAGAATAAAGTTTCATCTTCCAATGATGATAGTGAAAAAACAAGTCAAGAACAATACATAGGGATTCCTTAGCATTTACCAGCATTGACCTTTCATCGCTTCTGGGAAAGTCACATACCATTGGGTTTAATTGGTCTCTCTTAAATGTAACATATTCATGGTAATAGTGCAGGGAAATAAACTCCTTTCACTCACATCCTATAGTAAGGAGAGGCTACAATGGCTAGCTCATGTGCCAATAGCAATTTGGGATTCTGAAGGAACTAGCCACCTACGGTTAACTTACAGGACTGGAGTAAGTGTGAACTGTGGTCAGGTATAGAAAGACAGGCAAAGGGACACATGAACAAAATAGTCCTGGAGGGGAAGTGAAAGGCCACCAAAGAACCCACCTCATACAAGAACAACAGGTGCTAATGTGTGCAGACATAGGAGGGCTCCTGATACTGTGCCTATTGAGAAAAGCTAGGGATCTTTTACAAAATCTGCAAATATAGAGGTCATTTGGGAGGAAGAATTCGCAGTGTTTAGTTCAGAGAGGAACTGACAGGTAAGCATCAAAAAGTGACTTAATCCTAACTTGACAGGACCTAAAACCTCTGAGGCAGCAGGATCTAAATATATTTCTTAGTGAGGGTTTCTACTGCTGTGAAGAGACACCATGACCAAAGCAACTCTTAAAAAGGAAGACATTTTATTGGGGTTGGCTTACACTTTCAGAGATTTAGTCCAATATCATCTTGGTGGGACATGGTGGCATGAAGACAGACATGGTGCTAGACCTGAGTCCTTCATCTTGATCAGCAGGCAACAGGAAGTGGTCTGAGGTATTGGGTGTGGCTTTGCATATATGAGACCTCAAAGACTGCCTCCACAGTGACATACTTTCTCCAACAAGGCTGCACCTACACCAATAAACTCACACCTCCTAATAGTGCCACTCCCTTTGGGGGCCATTTTCTTTCAAAGCACCACAACTTGTCTATGAAGAATTATATAGATGAGGTTAACTGAGGTGGGAATCACCTTAAATGTGGGCAGTACCATCCTGTGGGCTGAAGTTCGCAAGTGAGCTGAGCATCAGCATTTATCCCTCTGCTTCCTGACTGCAGATGCACTGTGGACAGTTGCTTTAAGCTCTTGCCACCACATCTTCTCCACTATGGTGAGCTAAACCCTCAACTCTGAGCCCAAATAAGCCGTCCCTTCAGTGGTTTTGTCAAGTATCATCAAAGCAATGACAAAAGCAGCAAGACAGTGTGATTTCTGGGGATACATGTTCTCACAGCACAAATGAAGACTGAGTTTTTGAAAATATTTAAACCACACATCCTTCCGTCACTAATTCTTTTTTAAAAAAAATTATTTATTTATTATGTATACAATATTCTGTCTGTGTGTATGCCTGCAGGCCATCTGTAAAGAGGGCATCAGACCTCATTACAGATGGTTGTGAGCCACCATGTGGTTGCTGGAAATTGAATTCAGAACCTTTGGAAGAGCAGGCAATGCTCTTAACCACTGCCACTGAGCCATCTCTCCATTCCCCCATCACTAATTCTTATAGACACAATGTTATCAGGGTAGCCTATGTTGAGAAAAGATAAAACCAAACTTTTCAAGCTAACAGTATTAGAACTTGGAAAAAAACCTGTATTTTTCCTAGTTTTTCAAAGGTGGAGTTGTTGATATTTTGTTGAGGTTTTTAACTGCTGGGGATTGAACGCAAGACTGTGAGCTTGGTAGGCAGAGTTCTACCTCATCCTCAGCCTATACTTGGGGTATTTAATGGTTAACAAAAGTTTTTACAGATCTTCTAACACTACTAAGAAAACATAGTAAGCTTAATGATTTTCTTTGTCCACCAGTACTTCTTCCCAATGTGGGGGAATTTGCTTGCAGAGGACATTTGGCTAGGAATTTTAAACGCTACCCTGAGCTCCACGCTCCTTTACCCTCAGCATCTAGCACCTAGTTATAACATCCATGTTTAGGACATGCGAACCAAAAGTCTCTATAGAACTCAGGAAGAAGGAACCTGCAACAACTTGAGCCTTAAAGAACAATCCACCATCTACTTATTATATAGTTATGCAGAGAGTAAAGAAAACCTTCAGACAGAAAAGGCTAAATTTAAGATGTAAAACACAACATAGGTTTTCCCTTGAACTCAAAGGGCCCTGATATTTAGCTCTAATCTTAAGAGGGTTGAGGAATGATATCTGGAAACTGAAAATCTTGAGAACTTACTCTCATGGGCACTTCCTTACTATAAAACAGTGGTTCTCAATCTTCCAAATGCTGTGAACCTTTAACACAGTTCCTCATGTTGTGGTGAGCCCCCCCAACCATAAAATTACTTCATTGCTACTTCATAAATGTAATTTTACTACTGTTATGAATCATAATTAAATATCTGATATTGAGGATATCTGATATGGAATCCCAAGGGGTCGCAACTCATAGGTTGAGGGCTACTATTTTAAAAAGTTAGTTATTTTTATTTTCATTTTGTTTCTTTGAAAATTCTTTTTAAAATTGAAACAAAGCCTGTACATACTTATGAGTCACAATGTAATGCTTAAAAACACACACACATATAGTGTCTGATGTTCAAATCAAGATAAACATATCTATCTCTCTCTTCTTCCCTCCCTTAGTTTTATTTTTCCAGGAGTGATCTCTAGCTTAGGCTGGCCTCAATCTCCTTGTGTACCTGAGGATGACCATGAACTCCTGATCCCTGGCTTCCTCCCCCCTAGTGCTGGGACTGTAGCTGCCACACCCAGTTGCATTTGTTACTTCTTTATGGTGAAAACATTTGGAATCCTTCTTCTGGTCCTGGGAAGTACACAACACATCATCACTGTCTGTAGTCAACCGACCATGCAACCAACACAACAGCAGAGCTGATTTCTTCTGTCTTACTAGAACCAAAGAGAATCCTGCTTATTGGACAGGCTCGAAGCTCCCTGTTCCATTTCTCTCCACTGTTAAAAGACATGAGAAAGTGCACTATAGTGGTATATTACTTGTGTTTTACTAAATAAAACTTGCTTGAAGATCAGTGCAAAATAGCCACACCAGTCAGCCATACAAGTCAGGCAGTGGTGGTACACACCTTTATTCCCAGCAGCCACACTAGTTAGTCATAGAGGCTGGGCAGTGGTGGTGCACGCCCTTAATCCCAGCACTAGATAGGAATATAAAACAGGAGGAGACAGGTCTCAATCTCAATCTGAGGATTCATGGAGGCAGGATTGTCCATTTTTGGTTTGAGGAAGAGGTAAAAGCCAGGGCTGGTGCTTTGCTTTTCTGATCTTCAGGTTGAACCCTATTATTCGTGCTACAGGGCACTAATAGATAAAGAACTAAAATCTGTTCCCACGGTAAAAAAAAGACTCAGACTTTTATGTTCAAGCTGAAACAGTCTGGGACAAATTTACATCCCTTCTCTCAACACACACCCAGTTGTCGCACTTTTATCATCTAGTAAGAAGAGTCAAATATGAGCTTGCACTGCTTTGTACAACTTTATTAACAAACTAGAACAGACTCAAAGCCACAATTGAGCAGAAACATCTACCCCCATTTTAACAAAATCCTAGAACTCAGATATTTAACATATTTTCTAGGATGTAATACCATGAAACATACCATGTATTATTAAATCTAAGGCATAAACTATAATTTAAGACACAACTATATACTGTCAACTAAATTACAAAATATCACTAATTGTAGAGTATGTTTTAATTCCTGGAACATCCAAGGTAGGAAACCACACGTCTTAGAATTGATGGTTGTGGCTGGCAATGCTTTCACTCAGAACAGAATGGTTAACTACTTTTTGCAATAATTCATAGATAAGAACCTTGAGACTACCTTGCGTCCTAAAATTGCTTTTTCCAATATATCTAACACCAGGAAATAAACTAATGAAATCAAGTGCAAAAGGGCAAAAAACGAGACAAAAATTCACATGAATTCAAAGTCTTTCACTTCAACACACACGTTCATTCTCTGATCCATCTTTCAAAGCACAATGATAATTTGGTTTTGAATCTAGACTCCCTGATTGGGAATATATGTCTTTTCTTGGAATAAATCATGCTTACATGATTCGCAGCCAGGGTTTATTTGAAACGGAGTGATAATGGAGATAGTTACAAAGCAATCTGAGTGTTTATAAGTTTTTATATGGCTGTTTTTAAAATTTTACAGACCTTACCTAAACCTAATTTCACAGTGATGTTCAATCAGCCATCCTTTATTGGCACTTCTTAGAAGATACTAACACGTTCAAGCAAACGACAACCCTCTTTCCCCATCTCTCCTTACTTTACTGTTTCCTTAGCCCTTAGTTCAATTGAGCCTGTAGTGTATGTGACAGGTATGAGCCAGGTTGGTAACAAACAACAGACCATCACTGGGAACACCATACAGCGCGGGCTAGGCATCACTGTACCTGACTGTCTCTGGGTTCTGAAGCTCCCCTCCTACTGAAGGGACGAACATGATGCAATGATGAGTTTTCTGAAGTGAAATCCTAAGACACCTCAACCTGCAGTGTTTTTTCTTTGGTCTCTTGTTTTGCAAAGCAGACAGATGTCATGTCATATAGGTCCTGCGGCCTCCTGACAAGAGCCAGCAAACTGACCAATCTATGAGCAACCACAAGAGGTAATATCCTGCAGCTCTACCAATCCTGCTCACACTTGAATTTCAATCTCAAAATACTGGCCCCAGCCACTTGGCCAGGTAACTCCAGATCTCTCCCTTAGAGAGACAGGGTCTATATGGGTTAGGCCATGTTGACCACTGAAGTCACAGCAGAATGGACAAGTTTACCTTTCAGCACCAGGAACCACAACATCCCTCCACTACCTTGTGTGCAGTCAGCAGGGGCGCCTTTCAAAGGGAAAGGCTCAGTGGCTAAGCAGAATCTTTCTCAGAGTGGCTTTCTAGCTTCCTTTACTGCTAGGAGTTATTGAATTACCCTTTACATGCGAGGCACCTTCTCCACTCATAACCACCTAGTAATGTACTCAAAACCAGAAGGAGAGACTAAGGGAGGGAGAAAGCACTGTACGGAAGCGGAACAGAAGTGGAGATGGAGACATCAAGTCCCGTATGGGCACTTGTTAGCATCAAGATGGCCAGGAAGGGCTATTGCCTAGTTGCCTACTAGGGGCTTCCGCCTTAACAGCTGCAGGTCCTTCTGCATTCTTTCTTCTTACAGTCCCCTCACATCACCACACTAGGTGACCAGTTAGGAAAGAAGTTCTGAAGACCACGAAGATATGTTTTGTTACAGAACAAATGAGCACAGACCAAACGAGAAAAAGACATACCAGAAAAGACCAAGATGTCAAGGCATTTAATCCGTCTTAGTCTGAAAAGCAAATCCACTCTCAGGCATATGCACAAAGCCTTAGGTGAAGGCTGGGCTAAGTATGTTTTGTGGAATGCAAAGGGAGTAAAGCGCTTTGTGAGGCTGTGGTGGGTGCAGCAGAGCTAAGACCTCAAAACTCACAGCAGGGCAAAGGTGGGCTCTGACGCAATAACAGGAATAGATGTTTCTACTTAGATGTAGCCAACAAATAATTTATTTTTTTATAAATAGTCACTAAAGCAATATTAATCACCTTAAATTTATAGGTAAGGACATCAGTAATTTGTACAGGATAAGGAGAAAGAATCAATAAAAGAATGCTTTGCACATATGATATGATGCCTGGGGTTCAATTCCCGATCCTACAACCAATATCCGAACAAACAATAAAAATCCTTGCCCAAAAGGCATAGTTCCCTTGATCTCAGATGTCTCCTCTATTTCTAGGAAGTGCAGCTGATGCCCGTTTCTGCTCTCTCCTCTCCCACACCTAACAGGACCACTCTATCTCTCTGTATGAGAAGGTAGTAAGTTTCCCCTAACTTCCTGTCTCTCTGGGCTTCAAATGAGGCAGGAAAAGCGCAAGTAGGATGGCTCAATGGGTAAAGGCACTTGCTATCAGTCCTGGAAACCATGTGGTGGGGAGAAACAAGTCCCACAGCTTGTCCTCTGACCTCTGCACACATGCTCTGATACACATGCAGCACATATAATGCATGCACATATATAAAATGAATAAATGGTTTTGAAAAATGAAGGCAAGAAACCAGGCGTGATGGTAAATGACTGCAATTCCAGTACTTGGGAAATGGGAAAACGGGCGCTCGAGGCCCACCTGAGTGACAGAGACCCAGGGGGGAGAGGAGGAAGCCCCAAATGAAATGTGTGTTGTCATGAGCACTACCATGTCAAGGACCCTAAAGGCGGAGCCTTCCTCTGGTCTGCGGGCAAATGTTGACAGTGTATATAGAAATGATCGACTACTCTTTCCTCCTCTGGGATGACTAGAGCCTGTGACCACTCTGCTACAAATCTGGCCTGTGAGATAAGTAAACCTGTGGTGGCTTGAGTAAGAATGGTCCCCACAGGCTCATATATGTGAAGGCTTTATCACCAGGGAGTGGAACTATGAGATGATTAGGAGGTGTGGCCTTCTGGAGTGGGAATGGCCTTACTGGAAGTGTGTCACTGTGGGTGGGTTTTGAGATTTCAAAAGCCCACACCAATGTCTCCCACTCTCTGCCTGCTGATCAGGACGTAGCTCTCGGCTACTGCTCTTGTGCCATGCGTGGCACCCTGCTGCCACCATGATGATAATGGCATACCCTCTGGAACTGTAATCAAGCCCCAATTAGATGTTTTCTCTTCTAAGAGTTGCCTTGTCATGCTGTCTCTTCACAACAACAGGACAGTGACTAAGATAGTATGTCTCCAGCAGAAAGCGTGGCCCACCTGGCTTTTCTGTATGTGTCTGTAAGTCTGTTCTTTCTTCATTCCCTCATTATCCCTCAAGTTCCCAAACCAAGATGTGCAGAACCTGACTCGGGTACCTAAAGAATAGGAGAGGCAGACGGCTACAGGGAGAGACGGCAGAGGAACATAGACCTCAAAGTCAAGAAGCTAACTGGGAAACACAGATGGTCTGCTTTTATCACTGTTTTACCCCTCACAAGCCATCATATGGGCTAAAGGGCAAAGCCATCAGAATGGAGAGCAGAGGATCCAAGAGACCTCATAAACATGGAGCAGTTTCTCGTCTTAAACAAAGCTGCAGAAGCAGATAAATCTCAGAAAAGAGGGGTAGGGGCAGAGCAAATCTATTTTAAAGACTCCTTCCTTTTACAATCACAATGTGCACTTTACAAGTGTCCTGATTGGGGTATTTCCACTGCCATCTTCTGCCCCTGTTGTTGGCCTCTTTCCACATCTAATTCCGAATTTCCTTCTTCGCTGAATAGATCCAGCGTAGGCAAAGAGACAATTATATGGCAAAAGAATGAATGAGTTTTGTTTTGTTTTTTTTTTAGATCTCTTATAAATAACTATCTGCAGAAATCTTGAAATAGTTGTGGATAAAGAATTGTCATCCAATCTACAATACTAACAATATGAAGACCAAAAAATTAAAACATAAAAATAGTAGGCCATGTAATGGCTATTCATGAGACTGCTGGGAAATTAAAAATAGGCATAGCCTCATCCCAAGTTCAACAGCAACCTAAAGATTTATTTGCTTAACAGTTTGATTTCCTAATAGTATTCTAATCTGCAGCCAAGGTCTTTAGCAGAGGGACCACTTGTCAAAAATGCTCTCAAATAGCTTTACTAATGTTTTATCATCATTAAATGCCTGTGACAGAATAGATCTCCTGGCTTCTCACTGCCAACCAGCTATCAATGGTAGAGAGACAGCATGGCTCCGAAGGCTTTATAGCAAGTGCAGTGACACTGTAGGAACAGAGATGAGCCAGCACCCTCCACAGCCAGAGTACTGGGTCCCCAGAGAACATGAAAACAGACCTATGGTCAGGGAACCTCTGAGACAGGGTGGCAAACCTTGATACTCACCAAAGGTGCCAGCAGCAGAAGCCCACAAGCAATGCGCATACAAACACATGTATATGTGTGCATGCAAGCAACTTAATAAAGACTTAGACATATTTCTAGTGACGACTAAGCAACAGAAAAAAGGCATATTATCTAAAACATCGTTCTTCCCTTTTTCTTAGTAGAAGATGTTGCAGTCTGTGTTACACAAAAGATAACTCTAGCAGAAAATAAATTCCATAGTCTTATCAAGGCCCTAACATTGTCTTACTGATAATTCATAATACATAGCCAAAGAAGCATGCCAAAACTAATTAGGAACTACACAGGAATACTCACGGCCAGAGGATATTTTGCAAGGCTATACAGTAATTAAGAAAACAATAATAGTCATTTGTGTTCTTGGTTGTTTGGTCAAGTTGACTTATGAGATCTTCACCTTTTCCAGGAGGTCAGTTTTGACAATACCACTCTCCTTAAGAAACAGTCTTAGGGGTGAAAGAACCACTGAGGAGAGTCAACAGTGCTTGCTTTGCAACCATGGGGACCCAAGCTCAGATTCCCAGCACCCAAATAAAAAGCTAGGTGTGGCTATACAGTTGCTCACACCTCCAGCGCTGTGGGTGGAACCAGGAGGATTACAGATGCCTGCTAGAGCCAGCCTAGCAGATTTAAAACTCGGTCTGCTCCTTGGTGTGTATGAAAAAACACCAGGGCCAAAAGTGATGTGTTGTGGTAAAGGCATCAGTGAGGGAAATCAGGACAAGAAACAATCTAGGATCACTTGCCCAGAGACGGCATCATCCACAGTGAACTGGGTCCTCCCACATCAACCACTAGCCAAGAAAACGCCCCATAAACATGCCACTGACCAGTCTGTGAAGGCAGTTCCTGAACTGAGATTCCCTCTTTTCAGGTGACTCTAGTTTGTAACAAGTTGACAGAAGCTAACCAGTACAGTGAGAGACTGTCTCAAGGAGAAAAGTGATGGAGCGGAATACTTGACTTCCTCCTCTGCTTCCCAATGTGTGCACCTGCATTCACACTCAATACACACACACACACACACACACAACACAACACACAAACTACACACACCCACACACATAAAACACAAAACACACAAACTACAAACACACACCACACATGCAAAAACTCTAAACACACATACACGCACACACCCCACACACATAACACACAAACTCCACACACACACACACACCTCACACATACACAAACTCCACACATACGTACACCACACACACACTGCACACAAAACACAAACTCCACACACTAAATACACACACACACGGTGGGGGGGGGCTGGTCAGAGGGAGAGGGAGGAAAGAAGGAAAGTACCAGGGTGTGGGGTAATTTTTATTTCCTCATTTTGCTGATTTGTGGTTTCTTTCTACAATGAACAAAAAAGTTGCTGTGATTGTCACATGCAATATAAGTGGCACAAAGGCAAACAGTACACATTTCACAGTAATAACATAGGGAAGCTGGCTTCCAAAGTCACTTGCAGCTCTGTCTGAAGGGGCAGCATTAACTCCGAGATCAAGGTTCAGTTCCAGGTCATGGTGGGGGTTTGCTTGTTTCACTTGAGCTGTGGGTCAGATGCTTGTGTTCACACTCGTGCTCACACTTGCATTTACAATGGCCAACCCGGAGCACACCATGGCCATTTTCCACAAGGTTGCAACAAGAGCCTACAAGTTGCAGCATGTTGCTGGATGTCTCAAATGCACCTTGGAACAGTCTCTGTCTCTGCCTGGAGGTACCTCAACCTTCACTTTCCTAAGGCTTAAGCTGGAGCCTCTCCTTCTCTGTTCCCTCTAAGAGCCTCTTAAACCTAGGGAGAGTAAATAAGAATACACCCACATGGCCCATCCAGCCCCCAAACACCAAGCAGACCTCACTGATACAGAGATAACATCTGTGAATCTAAAAAACAACAACAACAAACTCAAGACACACACACACACAAAACCCAGAACTCAGAAAAGGTCCTGCCACAAAGCACTATGAGAATCATGCTCTCAACAATTTTATCAGGTCAAAGAGGCTAATTAAAGAAGAAAAGAAGATGAGGCAATGGCAAAGAACCTTTATACTCTGCAGTAACATATCTCAGCGATATGTTATATTTACATTTAACTTAGGCGGAACACAGATGTAGCAAATCTCTTCATCAGTTAAATGTTGCCTTCAAAGGAACACAAGGACATAAATCCCAGAGTCAGCATCCACACGGCAATTTCCAAGAGCACTGTCCCAAGGGTACCTGTTTACCAGAGGAAGGGCACAGCCAGAGAGACAATCAATGTGAAGGGCTGGTGAAGGACCAAGCATGCATGGAAGCTCAGCTTTTCATCCACTCTTCATTCAGCCAAGGAAGAAGGAGGGAGTGGGAGGACTACTTGCTGACAGTGAGGCAGTAACTGTCCCAACATTGTCCCCTGGGTTCTCTTTAATTTCTGGTTTTTTTTTAATAGCAGAATTTTTGAACTATACATTCTAAACACACATACACGCACACACCCCACACACATAACACACAAACTCCACACACACACACCTCACACACATACACAAACTCCACACATTCTTACACATACACATGCACACACAGACACATAGATATACATGTATGTACATACCTAAAGGAATAGCAGTATACACACATGTATGCTCATATCTATAGGAATAGCAGTATACACACAGGTATGCTCATATCTATAGGAACAACAGTACACACACACACACAAACACACACAAAATCACAAACCTCATGATGATCCATAAATTCTACTACATCAAAAACAGAGTCCAACCCTTTTAGAGTGACTACACGGGGCATTTGAGCCTCTCTACTTTCCAACAGCCTACAGTAATGAGTTAAATAGTTCTCATGTTTACTTTTATTATCCATATAGACCAATGCAAAATCTAGTTGAGAGAATCATGTTTTGGCTAGCTTGCATAATGTTTTAATTTTTTTTTAAAGTAACTTAGCTAGGTATGGCTATGCAAACCTTTAATCCTAGCACTTATGAGGTAGAGGCAGTCAGATCTCTGTGAGTTTGAGAGCAGCCTGATCTACATAAGGAGTTCCAGGCTAGCTGGGGCTACAGAGTGAGATCCTGACTCAAAACAAACAAACAAACAAACAAATTAAAACAAGCCAAGCAAACAAGAACAAAGTAGCCATTAAGCAAACTAGTATTTATTGATAAAAAAGGATAAACAAAATCTTGTTTGCACATTTCAATTGTGGATTTCCAGGTAGAAATATTGACACGTATTGTGTGAATAATCCCAAAGAACAACTGGCTGAGTGGCCGCTAGCAGCTCAGAAAGGCAAATGCCCTATGAACTCACTACATTGTGATCTCCTCAGGCATCAAGTTAATAAAGACAAATGAGATTAGCAGTCTGCAGTCTCTGAAGGGAGAGAAAGGATTGTTCGTTGGGTTCGAAGTCTAATTTTATAAGATGCAAAGAAATCTGACTGAAGGTTGTTGCACAATTGTGTGAATGTACTTAATATTTAGAACTATTATGCACACTTAATGATTAAGATGGAGGGCTCAATGGGGTAAGAATACACATTGCTATTGCAAAGGAGATCTGGGTTAAGTTTCCAGCATTCACACCGTGGCTCATAACCACCTGTAACTTCAGTTCCCAGCCTCCTTGTCTAGTAGACACAAGCTAAAAGACATATACATTCAGGCAAACACTTAGATACATAAAATAAAAATAACTCCTTTTAAAAGACGGTGTAAACTCTATATTATGTTTATGTAGCCCAGGTTTAGAATTTAGTTGACAATTTCAAATTGGGATAGGTAACAGGAAAAAAATATCAAAATTCCAACTTCTCTTTAAAACTGAGATGATCTGGCAATAATGAGACTATGCTACAACCTGGCACTGGACAGCCAGAGGAAGAGTAACCATTCCTCTCAACAGGTTCTGGGTCTCCCCAATACCCAACATCTCTTGGTTGTATAAGGAAGGTTCTGAGTTTCATCTCCAGCACGAAGGGAAAAACTAAGGGGGCTTACAAGAGACCTGCCTACCTAATGCTGAGAAGGAGCCCTTCCCCTGCAGTTACACATGGGAGACCCCTAACTGCTCTCCTCTATCCCACCCAATGCGTTATTACAAGAACTCCCAGGTAGCACGACAAAGAAAGTGAAGGAAACAAAAGAAAAGTAAAATTGGAGAAGGCCATGCAACCTGCCCATTTTTCCTAGATGGCATAGTTACCTGTGGTCAAGGCTGGCACCTGGAGAGATTGTCATGACTAAGTCAGCTGGGGAACTTCCCCAACCCCCATTTGCTTATGTATTAACCGCTGTTTTTACTATAGCAGGCAGAGAAGCCACCACCAGGCAGATTATCCAACCCACAAGCTGAAATTATCAGCTAAAGGACTCTGAAGAGAAAGGTTTCTAACCCCTGATCAATGTATACAATCTGATTCAATCTGTAATATTACAGATCACAAGAATGATGTCAAAAAATATATGTATTTCTATCCACTTACAATCGGTAGTCAGAACTGAAATTCTAAAGTAGCATTTATTGAAGCATCAAAAATATGTAATATTGAAGACTAAACGTGACCACATGGTAAAAGGAAAGAATGGACTTGAGAGTTGTCCTTTGTCCTCCACAAGCACTCCCTGATGTGAGCATGCCCTACCTGCCTCCCCCACACCAATACTAAAACAAACAAACAAACAAAAAAATTAAAAGGAAGAAACAAAAGCTTTGAAGGTTCAGCTTATTTGAGGGCAGAATATCTCCATCCTGCAGTGTTGGGGATAGAACCAAAAGCCCTGCCTGCATAGGCCAGGTAAGCTGTACCACTTAGCTAGACCCCAAGTCCCATAGGCATATTTCTTTAAACTGTAAATTCTCTGCATGTAGATATTCAATATAATCCTAACCAAATTCCACCTTATGTTTGTAACACTAGAAACAGTGATTCTATAAGCTTTGTTGAATTTTACTGCGGAAGATCCCCAATGACCAAAAAGAATTTGAAGATGGAGGAGAAGCTTTATATCTAATTTCCAGACTTATCAATTTCCAATTACTAAGGCAATGCTATCCTACTCTGGGAACAGAAGAGACAATCCAAATATGCAAACGCACCTCAAATACAACTCGTGTATGCAGACAGGGATACAAACACAATATAGTGGAGAAATGAAACGTTTTCAACAAATGGTAGAAAAACAACTAAATTTCTGTATTAGATGCAAACAACAAAAGACAAAAACAAAAGCCAGCAGGAAGACAGTATAATTCATGTCTTTAATCCCAGCACTGGGGAGGCAAAGGAAGAAAGCAGGCTGGCCTGTTCCACCTAGCAGCTTGGAGTACATATGAGACTGTTTCCCACCCCTACCCCCACCCCCAAAAAATTCAAAGTGGATTGGAAACATAAGTAAAGTCACAAACTACAACATTTATAGATAGCGATGGGAAAAAACCCTTCTGGCCCTCCATTACATGAAATGTGATAGCAAAGCATGATCCCTGCATGTAGATACAAGGACGAATTTGGACAGCAACAAAATCCAAACTTCTATTCTCTAAAAAACACATAAGAGCATGAAAACACAAGGCATGGCCTGAGAAATAATACTTGCTAACCCAATATTTAATGAAGGATTTTTACTGAGATTATATAAAAAATTTTAGGAATGCATTAAGAAAATAGCCTGCATAAAGGAGCAAAGCATTTCAATATACACTTCAAAAAAGAAGACACATGAAAAGCAAATGAGGACATGAAAAGGCTCAACATCGTCTGTCATCAATAATGAAACACCACTATTCACTATTAAAGATTAAAGTTAAAAAGAGTAGCCAAGGGGCTGAAGAGACAGTTCAGTGCTTAAAAGCCCACACTGCGGGGCTGGAGAGATGGCTCAGAGGTTAAGAGCATTGCCTGCTCTTCCAGAGGTCCTGAGTTCAATTCCCAGTAACCACATGGTGACTCACAATCATCTGTAATGGGGTCTGGTGCCCTCTTCTGGCCTGCAGGCATAGACACAGACAGAATATTGTATACATAATAAATAAATAAATATTAAAAAAAAAAAGCCCACACTGCTCTCACGGTGGACCTAAGTTCCCAACGACCACAAGTGCCCACAGCTCACAAGTGCCTGAAACTCTTGCTAACAAAGATCTGATACTTCGAGCCTCCGCTGGCACCATGACTCACTAATGTGTGCGTCTACACGGCCCCCTCACAGGCATACATTATCTTAAAAATAATAAAGTAAAAGACTGGCCAAGTCCACACTTGTTGAGGTCTCATACACCACCAGGTAGGGATGTGAAATGCAACAGGCACTCTGGAAATGCTGGTGTATTGCTTAAAATTTTCAGATGAAGTAACATTCTGTCATTCTGTCCCTAGATGCTCACAGAAGAGAAACAAATGTCCAAATCCATATAAAGATTTACTTGCAGATGTTCATAGCAGCCCCCAAATAGAAATAACAAAAATGTCTATCCGCAGAGAAGTAGGTAAATTATGGTATCTCCATATAAGCAACACGATTCTACTCGGTAATTAAAGAGGGAGCTACAGCTACATGCTACAACATGAATGAATCTCAAATAATTATGCCAGTGAATAAAGAAAGCATAATCCATTGTTATGCTTTGATTTAAGCCAGACTGGTTCCTTCACAAAAGGAATACATATTATACGACTTCGATTGTTTAAAATATCCACGAAAAGCAACCTAATGCATAGCACTAGAAGATATATTGGCACTGGAAAGATGGCTCAGCAGTTAAGAGCTGTGATTGCTCTTCCAGAGGACCAGAGTTCAATTCCCAGCACTCACATGATGGCTAACCACCACCTGTAACTACAGCTTCAAGGGATCTAACACCCTCTTCTATCCTCTGAGGGCACTGCACATATGTGATGCACAGACGTACATGCAGTCAAAATGCACTAAATAAAATAAATCTGAAAAAGGAAAAATTTAAAAAAGAAAACATGTATCATTGTGTGGAAATGTAAAAAGTACAGGGTGCAAGAGTGATTATAAACAGGTACAAGGAAGCTTACAGAAACAAAACCTGACTGTGGTTTAGTCTCCTCCCCCGTCTCCCTGTCTTGTTACATTGCATGGTTTAACTCCTGAGTACCAGTTATTCTTTTGTTTCAGCTTTCAAGCAGACAGGAAACATATACAACTGGGCCTAGGCTATGATCACTCTTAATCATGGTGATGGCTTCACATTTTTTCACACACTAAATATGTGCAAGACATTGTTTATCAAATCTGTCTCAATAAAGAAGTTTAATAAATAAATTTAATAAACTTAATAAATAAAGATCTTTAATGTATATGAAATTTTAAATGTTTTAAAATAATTTGGTACATTAATAAACACAAGTTTTATACAACTGAATCTACACAATACAGGATCAACATTTTAACCTAAAATTTTCCACTTTGAGTTTCTTTTTCCTATCTCAGTCTCCACACAATCAAGCCAACATGTATTAGTAATCTCTTCAACAATCCTAATAGAGATTTTCTAAAGATTCGTTTCAGGGCACTAATGTAATCAACATAACCACATCAGTATTATAGTGTATCTAGCATCCTAGCATGAAAATTAGTGGTGATCCTATCAGTCCCATGCAGATACTAGTAATAAATCATGTGCTCTCTTTCTGGATTCCTGTTCTAACAGACTCGAGTTAAGCCCACTGCTGCCATTCCAGGAGTTTAGTGGAGGCTGCTGACTACAGTAAGCACACACTTGATTCTCGCCATAACCTGGCTTTCTCTGCGTCACCCTGTTGTCTTGCTCCAGCATAAGAAAATGAGCACTACATTTCTGCCCTTGAATTTAAATAATGCTTTTCTCTAAGAGCCAATTTAGGACTCATACATTCCAGGAATTCTCCTATTGACTAACTCAGGTTGTAATAAGCCTGACTTTTTCTGAATCCGGTCAACATTCCTCTATGTGAGACATTACCACACTCATTATCTGCTGCCAGGATTATCCCTGGAGCATCTCTCTTCTCACCTGAAAAATAATTGAGTCAATATCTATTTTGAAGAGTTGTCACGGGGGCTAGAAATGATGTATGGTTATTGAAATGTATATTCCAAGAACAAAGACTTGCTTAATTTATATAACTTAAGCATTCAGAATAGTGTCAGCATGCAGAATATGTTCAATAAATATCTATTAAATAAAGGAATATGTAAAAGGTCTTTCACATACTACAACACACACAAAAAGGGAGTTCAATCCATATACATAGTCAGCGTTATTTATGTAAGAACTGAATTCATGGATTCACCTTGATGCTTTTTATGTCAGGTACAATCATAAGTTCTATGTCAGAAGTCAAGGATGGAACCAAACCACAGGGAAGCAAACAATGCATGTCCATAGCTCTCCAAAGAGTAAAACAAACAAACAAACAAACAAACACTTTAGTAATTTTAAGTAAAAGTGGTTGATAACATACACACACACACACACATCACAATAAATGCAAGGAGTCTTTGATGAACTTATGTCTTAGTTACTCTTCAATTGCTCTGAAGAGACACTATGACTGAGACAATTTCTAGTGGAAAGTGTTACTGGAGCTTACAGGTTCAGGGGATGAAATCATGACCATCACGGCAGGAATAAGGCAGAAGTCAGGCATGGCCTTAGAGCAGTATGTGAGAGATCACATCTTGATGCACACAAGCACACTGAGAATGGTGTGGACTTTTGAAACCTCAAAGTCCACTCCCAGTGACACACCTCTTCTAACAAGCCCACACCTCCTAATCCTTCCCAAACAGTTCCACCAACTAGAGACCAAATATTTGAACACATGAGCTTATGGGGACCATTCTTATTCAAACCATGAGTGAGTTTTATATGAAGGTAAGATCAGTACCAGAGCCATGCTGAAACTCAAAGACATCCCAGGAAAAAAAGAAAAGGCATAATTACTATCTATCTTTACTTAAAATATTATATTTTAGTTTTTAAATTTCATGTTTTGTTTGTTGTTTGTCTGCATGTGTGTCTATGCATACGTGAGTGCTTGTGCTCAAAGAAAACACAAGAGGGCAGTAAATCCCTGGACTTGGAGTTACAGTTGTGAAGAGCCAGACAAGGGCTGGAAATTAAACCAGGGTCCTCTGGTAGAGCAGTCAGTACTCTATACTGCTAAGCCATCTCTCCAGCCTCTTAAGGAGATGTTAAAGCATTACCCTAAAGCGCAACATGATTAATAACAGTGCTCTCAAGCTGCATGCCTCAACCTGCCATTTGCAAGAAACCTAAACCTGCCTTAGAATGTTCTATTTAAACTCTCCAATGCGTATAACAGTCAGCTGTGCTTAAGCTCAATGCTGCCAGTCTGTTTCCAATGTGAGAAAAGCTCACTGCTTCTGCAGGTGAGCCCCAGGGTGAAGCTGGCTTATGTTAAAGGAAGGCTCCTCAGCTCAGTGAGGCAGTGATGTGAGGGGATTCATGTTCCAGCTCAGTCCCCTCCTGGTACAGCCTCTAGGCATTTGGGCCCCGGCACACAGCTTCCCCTACCCTGTGCATTCCTTCTTGTGAGTGATGCATCACACCTGTCTCAGAGTATCTGTCTCAATCTCACACATGCACACACTTGGCTTGTGCCACGTGAATGAATAAATGTCGGGATATTGTGGCTCTTCTGGGAATGCGACACTGTGCACCATACTCTGCCCGTAATCAGGAACCCCAGCTCACACAAATCACTAGCAATGTCCTCAGACCACCAGGAACAAAGAGGCTCTGACACCCAGGCTGGGCATCACAGTTGCTTTCCTTAAGTAACCACATCATGTTGCTTCTTAAAAGTTCACAGTTTTATCCTGAGACGAAGGAGCACCATTTCTGCCAGGAATCACATACAGAAACATGGTTCTGTTTTGTTTCTGGACATACTGTATTTGATAAAATTAGAAGGAAGTTGTCATACCAGCACTCTCACAGGAGGAGGAGGGGGTTTTCAGCCAGCTATAAGATGCCTAGTAAAGAAGACATAAGGAAACATTTTTTGCAGGTTCCAAATCCCACTTGAGACACTGATCCGGCACCAGAAATGGAGGAGCTGGGTGCCAAGTGCTATTGAGCACAATTAATACTGTATGAAAATTTGGTCACAAGGGACAACGAAGTCTTCCTGGTCCAAGAGTTTCTCAATAAGAACAGATGCCCCTGCAAGTTCTCTTAAATCTGTTGCATTCTGGAAGTCCACAAAACATGAGACACACTGAGCACTGGACCACCGTAAGGGACAACTGGGTCAATGGGAATGGCCATAAGGGGAACAGTCTTGAAGTACTTCCCAGCCCCACTGCTGTATGAGTCCTGAACTGTGAGGTCAATGCAGGTCTTTTTGAGACAAGGTAACAGAAACTTAACAAAATCCAGTGTCACAATGGCATTGAGGTCATGAGACATCGGGAAGGACCCTCCAGCAAAGTTTCTGCCACGGTACCACGCAGCACCTTCTGCTGCCCATTGAGCCCAATCACTGAGTCCAAGACAAAGACATATGTGAACTTTGTGCAGCCCCCGTCTGCGGTGAGTGGGGCAGACCTCTCCACCTGCTATCATATGCCATCTCATCAAACTTGCTGCTGAAATGCAGAAGATCTGAAAGTCAAAACATTCAGTTCTAGAACCTCAAAAATTAAAGCCAATGAAGAACGTGAATGAAGCATGATTTGTAAAGACCTCACTAAAAAAGAAAACAACACCATGTTTCCCAGGACTTTGGCTGGGTTATGGTCATGGGGTCTCTAACTACATTGCACAGTAACATGGAGACACTCCGACAGCTCAGGTCAGCATAGTGCCTGCAGCAGCTACTCATCTCAGAGAGAGGAGAGAAGAATGAAAACATATAGTCCATCAACTGATAAACAGGTAATGAATGTGTGGTACACTTACACAACAAAATAATATTCAACTGAGGGAAAATGAAATTTGCAGTTTAATGGATTGAACTGGAAACCATCACCCTGAGTGAGAAGTCAGAATCAGAAAGACAAACCACATGTTTTCTCTGAAACAGAGGTGCTAACTTTTAAGCTTCAGTTACGTGTGTTTCATTTGGAATGTCCACAGAGGTTAGGACACTAGTAAAGGGCCATGTGGGAGCAGGGACTCTTTCAAGCAAGGGGAGACAGAATATAATGGTCGAAAGAATGGAAGAGAAAAATGGAACAGGAGAGATTAAGGGGGGTGGGGTAGGAAGGAAGGGTAGATGAGGGAATGCCAAGAGCAATAACTAACAAAATTTCTTTTAGGACACACACACACACACACACACACACACACACACAAAATTAACCTATAACCACATGCTACCAAATAAAAACCCCAGTGCAAGAATGAGTTACTTCTTTGTGAGTTGTTGGTCAATGGGGTTCCATAGGCCTACAAACATTACAGATTATTATCACTGATTTTGTTCACCTCCTTCCAGAATTTGATGGTAAGATCCTATTGATAAAGACACCTATACCCCTGATTCATAAAACATAGAGGTTAACAACATGGCTGCCTAAACAAAACCTGAACAACTCCAACTCCAGTTGACATCCCAACATAGATAGGAAAAATCTTCCTCAGGGATGAGGCCCTTAACTGATTATCCAATACCAAGTGGTCAGCCCTAGAAACAAATGCATATACAAGTAAAATTAAACAGACGCAGCAGGTTGCATTTATGCCTATATTTCCATATATATATATATTATCTGTGCTGGATAGTTTTATGTCAAGTTGACAAAAGCTACTCATTTGAGAGGAGGGAACTCAATAAAGACAATGCCTCAGTAAGATAGGGCTATAGGCAAGCCTGTAGGGCACTTTCGTAATCAGTGACTGATGTTGGAAGGCCCAGCCCATTGTGGGTGGTGCCACCCTTGGGTTCTATAAGAAAGCAGACTGAGTAGTCCAAACTGAGCAAGCCAGTAAGCAGCATCCCTCCATGACCTCTGCATCAGCTCCTGCCTCCAGGTTCTGGTCCTGTTTGAGTTCCTATCCTGACTTCCTTCAGTGATGACTATGATGTGGAAGTGTAAATCAAATAACCCATTTCTTCCCTGTTTTTGTAGTCATGGTATTTCATCACAGCAATAGTAACCCTAACTAAGAAGATAACAATAACTAAAGAACAAGAGGACATGAATGAGAGAAAGTGAGAATGGGGTACATGAAAGCCATGAGGAAGGGGAAATGATGCAATATTTTCATTAAAAATTTAACAAAAGAACAATGAAAATCTATATTGGAAAACGCTTGCTGGCTTTTGCAGTCCTGGAAGGTGCTAGGCATGCCGCTTTCCTGTAATGACCCACCACTACTAAAGAGAAGTGATCATCAGTCTCACCCAGCTGTGAACCCTGTGAGCCACAATAACAACCTATCTGGCAAGAGGAGCCCAATGGTGCAATAGCACTCATAGTATGAACATAACCAACCACTTTCTCATTGGATTTGAGGCCCACTTCATATGCCTGGCACTGTTAATGAGAGTAATAACCTGTGGCAAGCAAGGTCACAGGTCCTAGGAGAAAACCCATTAGCTCTAAAACAACTAATGACATTGCTATACCCAAAGATGAGTGTATCTCTCTACCCTCACCAGAGATTCTCTCTATATTAGAAAGCAATTAGTAGAAACTACAACTAGTCAGTGTGTGGAAAATAAGAAACTTCAGGATGCTAAACCCTAAATGGGACATCTATATCACACCACTCCCTTCAAGGATGGAAGATCTTAGCGGAAGGGGGAAAGACTTTAAGGGTCAGAGATGATGGCTTTATTACAAGGATGGCTTATTATAGTGTTTGTTAGTTTTGTTCTGGTTTTGGCATACAACAAGGCAGATGCACATAAGAACTCAGAGCAACTGTGACAGCATGCACAAGACCTGGGCAAGTTCAGGCTAGACAAAACTCCAACATGTGGGACAGGCGGCACATTCCTCCTCTACTGAGGAGCTATGTGATAGCTTCGGGGAAAGATGGAGTCAACTTAATGTGTGACCTCTGAGGTATGGGCTGCATTCCAGGATAGGAACCACACACAAGAGTAGTTGGCTACCACAGAACTGACTTAACTTACATAAAACAGACACAGAGACAGAGAACGAACTCAAAGCTAGGTAGGCGGTGAGGTGAGGGTAGATCTCTGAGGGGTTGGGAGAGGAGGTGACTATAATAATACACTGTCTGAAATTCTCAAGGGATAAAGTATTAGGTTTTAATTTTTTTTTTTAGTTAATAAAAAAAGAAGTGTGGGGTGTAGTTTAGGAACAGAATGTTTGAAAGGCCCTGAATATCATTCCCAGCCCCAGAAAATGAAAAAAAAATGGTTAATGAAACTTGACGAAGTCACTTATAGTCTTTTTTAACGTATTTTTATTATGATTAAACTATAATGGTCACACATGTTCTTAAGACTATCAACCAGAAATGGTGGCACAAGCCTGCAATTCCTGTAATCCCTGTAATACCTGCACTTCAGAGGCAGAGACAGGAAACCTCTGAGTTAGAGGTCAGTCTGATCTACATAGAGAGTTCCAAGGCAGCCAAGATTACATAGTGAGACTCCGTCTCAAAAAGACTTTAAGTTCCCTCAAAACCTTTTTTTTTCTCTCTCATTTACTGGTCTATCCCAAGACTGAGTCTGAATCTATTGCTGAATAAATGCTCCCAAATAAATATATAAAGAGATAGATAGACAGACATACAAAATATTTGGCAAAGAAATACCACCCCCCCGAAGCAAGGAGAAAATACCTATACCAAAGCTGTATCACTGAGCAACAGAGAAAGCAACTGATAGCTCCTCTCAGACATTCCAGAATGTATTCTAAACTTAATTTGGGACTTGACTATACAACGTATTTATATCCCTTTCCACTGCAACTAGCATTTTATTCCCATTTGATGTCAGCATCCTCTCAAGTTCTCTTTTGCCTCAAGAGCGTTGTCAACTAACAGTGTCAAAAGTGAGGAAGTGATTCAAACACCAGAGCTGCCCCCTGAAGTTAACTTTGGTGGAATAAAAAAGACCCCTAATGAGATAGGTATCCCTACCACAAGTCACGTTTCTTAAGTCAGTCAAGCAGAGTGAAGGCTGATCACAGCTGCACTAAACGCTGAGCTGTGCCCACCTAGAAAGATATTCTACCAAAGAACAAATAGCAAAGAAAACTAAGACAACACCGCACAAAAGATACAATCAAGCACCTTGGAATTCTACAGAAGACAAGAAGCTCCATAACATCACTAACTTTCTTTCTACATTTTTTCTTACAAAGCATACAAAAATTTCTAAATATGAATACATACATTTCAGTGCAATCTGGCCCAGCTCAGTAAATGAGAACTGTTCCACCTTTCTTTAGTGTAGAGGGAAAAATCATGCCATCCTTCCTTTCTTCTATACAGTCCATCAAACTTTACCTTGAGGTCACATTCAGATCTGCTGGCTTCCTCTACATCTGACAGCCGTATGAACCTGCATGCTGGCCTTCATCACCTAAGCTTGCCTTCCTACAATGTGCCAGTCAGAGCCTCCTGAGTTGTCTTCTGAAGTGCTAAGTCACAAGGGAGTCTCTCAATACGAGGACTCAGCATCTTGCCAGGGATGAAGGCTAGAGGGTTGTGTGTATTCATTAAAGTTTACAGTGCTGCATACAGTGGGCTACAACTCTACTGCAGAGTATCACTTCTTTTCAGAAAAGTAAGCTGGACTACAGAAGATCTGTAGTCAAATCCTGTGCTAAAAAGCTGGCATTCCTGTCTGAATCCATTCCCCACTCACCCCCATCTTCTAACCCTTCTTCCCCTAACTCTGCCCCAGCCCCACTGCCCTCCCTTATTAACAAAGTCAGGCATAAGTCGGCCTCTTTGACTTCGCAGTGATTACTCACTAAACTGGGAGCAACTCATCAACACCCTCATTTCCAGAAGGAAAACAAACTTGCTCCAATCATCTCATCACCTTCCTGGCTGAGAACTGCCACTCATCTCCCACCTACAACCTCAATTCCCTTATCTTATTGCACTTTGCCTTTTCCTCCCACTTTTTTTTTTTAAATCAACTTCAAATTCAAGAGGACAATTGTCTTTCTCTCATTTTTCTATTTGTTGAGAACATCAGAAAGTACCTCAAAGATGGCGGTTGTTTAGGAAATATTTACTGAATCCTGAAGGTGCACAGTGAGTACCTGAGCACACAAACACAGCCTTCAACCCCGTGGATTCGAGATTACAGTGATGATTGCTAAATAAGTGGTTTGGCCTCTATAGCTTCCAAACTCTCTGTAGGTTGGCCATTCATTGCAATTGAGTGTCTTAACCCATACAAGAGTATACTATTTGCTCTTCAAATCAAGCTTAGCAGGAGTTAGTTGGGATTTTCTCCTGCTCTACCGCTAACCTACAAGGTGCACCCCACACAGCTATACACTCAATAATAGAATATTCAGTAACAGAGCACGCTCTGTGGACAAGGAATAAAGGTCTTGTCTGGGTCCTTTATGAACCCACATGACAGATTTGGAGATGGGAGGAGGGAAAAGCAGGCATAGAGAAGAGACTCGGGCCTGGGTTGGTTCTTCTCCTAATGGCCTGGTCCAAGCATCACAGTGGGCAACAATTACACAGAAAGCTCCCTCAGTGCTCTTGGGAAGCAAGTGGGGTGGGTGTCTGTAAGCACATTGCAGCAGCACTCACTGCAGGTGAGAGCCCTTGGATCTGCTATTAGGCACGGTACATCAAAGACAGGCTCTGGGGGTGGATGGAGGAGAATGCGGAGCATTCTCATCATGAGATCCAGGTCAAATACAACTTCTGCAAGAAGCAAGCTTTTCCAAGGAAACTGCTGGAATTTCCCTCTGCATTCTGACCTTGTTACCTCATTTCTCCCACCCGAACCTCACACCAAGGCCATCATCACGAGCAGGTGTCTATGGCAAGCACACAGTTATTACTGGTCCCAAGCCCCTCTTACAGTTAATACTGTTTAATCTTACATAATAAATAATACAGTTTAATCTTACAGTTAAACATTTGAATGTTTGCTTTAAGGGATGCAAGTTTTCCAAAGAAAGACACACTTCTATCAGCAAATGAACATTGGCATAGGCTATGACTTTGACTTCTTCAATTTTTGTGAATATCACACAAGCATTATATAATCTCTCTCTTAGAGAGATAATATGGACCCAGACATAACTTTAAAACACGAAGATAACATTAAAAATAATTCAAGAGGGTGGAGAGACGGCTCCAGGGTTAACTCTTGCAGAGGACTTGGGTCAGCACCCATATTCACAACTGACTGTAACTCCAGTTCTGCACTCACAGGCGCATACCCACACACATACATATTTTTTAAAAATCTAAGAAAGAATGGATCTCTCTGAATTCAAGGCCAGCCTGGTCTACAAATCGAGTTCCAGGACAGCCATTGCTATTATACAGAGAAACCCTGTCTTAAAAAACAAAAAACAAACAAAAAAAAGCAAACAAACAAAAAGAAAGAATCCAAACTAAACAAATAAATTAACTGAACAATTAGTTTATTCCAACTCAACATTGTATCTTATCCTGTCACCAATCTCAATTTAGATGGTTCAATCTGAAATGCCCCAACAGTTACCTGTGGCTTAGGACTTACAGACCCTGGTCAATGTGAGCACATGTGTTAACTGTTATATGTGAGCACATGAATATATGTTTTCCCAACTCTACTGCTATTCTCTGAGTCAGGCTTTTTAGCTATCTCAGAAGCCTTCGTCTCAGCTCCCAGCTATTTCATGGAATGCAGTTACGACATGAAGTGACAGTGGAAATGGGCTGCTCTGTGGACGGGAGTTGTACTGTAAACAGTATTTGTGCTTTTCTGACTTCTAAGAGAAGCTGTTTCCTTAAGCTTCCTTTTACCAGTGGCATTTCTTGCAATGACACACTAATGTATGTTAACTTTAACGTATTCAAACAGCTATACCAACAACAAACCTAACAAAAAAATAACTAGCAACACAGGTGACAGGAAGCAGAAGTCAAGAACCATCTTGCATGCCTAAGGCTACTCTTAATGTTCTAGAAAGACAAGGCTTCTGTAGAACTGAGTTCCTGAAGGATGCTCTCAGCAAGGTTTTAAGGAAAGGACCTGAAGATGCATGCAGGATAGGCTAAATCCACCACCTGAGAGTCTAAAGAGACTCTCAAAGGACCAAAAAAAGACCTGTCCTTGAAGGTGAGATTCCAGCTTCTCCTGGCTTCTGGAAGGTGAAGTGGATTGCATGAAAGGCAGGTCAATTTGGAGAGCTTTTCACAACAACAGTGGTATAAAGCTCAAAGCTAGACAGAACAAAACATAGTAATTAACACATCCCAGGAACTCCTTGACAGTCCCTCTCCCTCCCTCACCCATGGGCCGCCTCAAAAGACACTTTCAGAAAGAAAAGAAAAGAAAAGAAAAGAAAAGAAAAGAAAAGAAAAGAAGAAAGAAAGAAAGAAAGAAGGAAAGAAAGAAAGAAAGAAAGTAAGAAAGAAAGAAAGAGCGAACAAGATGGTTTAAAGTTAACTTTCTCCCTTCCAGTGGTAAAAAGGAAGGCTGGTTGGGAGTATTGCTCAGCCTACAGAATGAGCTATTATGACCTAGTTCTGCCTTACTGCTGACTCAGCTGAGACCATCTGAAACAATGCTTTTCAGGAGGCCAACGCTGAAGTTGGTGAGGCTCTGACAGGACCCTGCCAAAGTCAGCGATTTCTTAAAAATGAGGTCAGGTTATAAGGAACCCTGATGGCCTTGCTGTTGCTGCAAGAAAGCTAAACCAGCCACTGCGTACCTACCCTCTCTAAAAACAGCAGAAACAATGGGTCACACCCTGGGAGAGCTGCTCAAGAAGCCCCACACAGCACAGCTAGGAATATCAATTCATGCCCAACTACATTATTGGCAGATACTGTATCCCAGCAAAGAGAAACCCACAGGTGGTTTGCAGGCTACGGCTTTGTCCTTTAGAAAAGCATTAAGCAAAGAGGTGTATGCAAACACATCACATCCCCAAATCGTGCCATCATACTCCCTAAAATTAAATCTGATTTTGTTAGCTAAAAGCTATCAATGACTCCAGCAGTAAAATAAATGGAAATGTAAAACAAAACAAAACAAAACAAAACAAAAACAAACAAACAAAAAAAACCAACTTAGTTCAATGCCTAAAAGCTACACTTACAATGGACCTACTGAGTAAACATTAGCGGTACCATTCTATGGTCTTCATTCACCCAACAATTCACTCATGCCTTTCACGTACCAGTTATGAGCCAGACCCTGGAGCTGCAATGGTAAGCAGGAGCCACAAGGGACTTCCCTTTAGGTACCTCACAGATCTGTTATAAGGAAGGCAGAAAGGCTCAAAAGAAATTCACAGAAATCAGTAATTCTCTCAATTTACTCTCTCATTTGCTCAGTAAGTATTCACTTTGTGTGAGGGTCTATGCATGATGTGTTATTTAACATCGAGTAGCAATTAGGCACTAAGACTACTGTCCAAATGAAGGGACAGACTCATAGAGGTGAAATGGTGGGCTAAGGGTCATCTTTATGGTCAGAGACAGAGTTAAGCCCAGGTAGGTCCAGCTCCTAGCAAAAATTTAAAACAAAACAAACAAACAAACAAAAACATCAAAAGTGAAGAAGTGGAGAACCATCTTGATAATTATTTGTGAGTATAGATGTCTGTGTGAATGTCTGCACATATAAATGGGTGCTCATGGAGGCCAGAAGAAAGCATCACACTCTGAAGCTGGAGTTACAGGCTGTTGTGAACTGCCTGACTTGGGTGCTGAGAACTGAACTCAGGTCTTCTGAAAGAGAAGTATACACTAAGCCATCTATCTAGCTCTATCTCGATAATTTTTTTAAAAAAATAATAAAAACTAATGAAAGAATAGGATTGACGGACAGTTTGTATATTCCCCTAAAATTCTTGATTGTAAACAATGCAATTTTTTAAGTGAATAAAGAATTTATCCACACAGCTCACCAAACAAGATATATAAGTGGCAAATAAGTACATGTGGGCATGTTTAGCATCCATAATGGTCTGGAATTAGGACAAATTACTACCATGTTATTAGAAAGCCTAAGAGAAATGTATGGCAGGATGGTTCAAAATGTAAAGACACTTGCTGCCAAGCATGACCACCTGAGTTTAATCCCAGCACCCCAATGGTAGGAGGAGAGAACCTAATCCTGTATGACCTCTGTCCTTCATACATGTACTGTGAAGCTATTGTGTGCACACATAGACACACACAGACACTGAATAAATAAACATTTAAAACTATGCACACACACCTAAATACTTAAATTTACAATGTAGCTTGAGAGTCTTTTATTTACAATAGTTGAGACAAGACTGTTCCAGAGTTAGCAGTCCTTTGGACTTTGAACTATTTGTCTAACCTTTACCCAGGGCACATCATTTGAAAACCCAAACTCTGAAAAACAATGAAATTACAACATTTTTAAGTGTGAACATTACACTAAAAACTCATTAGGGTTCAGCACTGGGATTACTGATGAGGAATGCTCAACCCGTACTAAGTAGTAGAGAAATGCCAGGCATGGTAGGGCATGATTTTAATACCAGCACTTAGGTGGCAGAGGCTGGCAGATCTCTATGAGTTCTAGGACAGTCTGGTCAACATAAAGAGCTTCAGAAAACTCAGGACTACACAGTGAGACCCTGTCTCAAAAACAAAAAAGCCAAATGCTAGAAAAGACATACAGCAACTAAGAATCCTACACTGCCTACCACAGGGAGGAAGCACCACTGTAGAAGTGGGTAAGTTTCTCCTACCATTAACTATGGACTTACCATGTGAGCCAGAGATATCACTCCTAGGCATTTACCCAAAGTGAAAATCCAATTTGACAAAAATCCCTTGAGTACTCATGTAATTCTTTGCCTAGGAATTCTAAAGCCTACTCTCTTGTTTTCTGTGGAACCTCCTGAATGACATTATTCATAATTCCCTGAGTGAAAGCAATTCAATAGTCCTTCAGGAGTTAAATAGATAAATGTACTGCAGAACATTCATAAAATGGAACAATACACAGCAATACAAAGAAACTAATAATGCAAGTAACAAAAGGAATGAATCTTAACTCTATTATGAAAAAGAAGCTGAATTCATAGGCTTAATCCTAAATGATTCCATTTAGATGGCATTTGGGATAAGTCAAAAATACTGGTAACATAAAACAGATATGGATGGCTGGGGGTGGAAGGATACTGGCTACAAAGGGATGGGGAGGAAGGAATTCTTTGGGAGACTTCAATATTCTCCTTATATTCAGCTGCCAAAATGCAGCACCAGTTGTAAGCAATTTTTAAGTGAATTAAACTCACTTAAAAAAAAATAGAAGTTTTTAACAACAATAACAACAACAACAACTTAGCATTTCTTAGAAGCAAGCATATATGTGGCACACACCTACACATATGCAAGCACATACACATGCACAAATGCACACACTTAAAATTCACCTAGATTAAAGACATCTCAAACATAAGTTTTCTTAATGACAAATGTTGGAACATACATATTTTCAAACTGGCAAGAAACATAACAGACTTTTTTTTTTTAACACCCTCTTGCTGGTTGGCAAGCATAACAGTTCGTTCCAACACCTTCATTCTGCATTCTGGAAAATGCAAACACAACACAGATAGACGTCTGGGGTAGGAGACACAGGTTTTCCATATATCTTGTAAGTCACAAAGCTGCCTTGGAGAAAATGTTTTTAAAGAAAGGAGATGTAACCTCTTCACAAATAAAGTCAAAATGACCATGAAGGAAGTCAAACCTCAAATATAACTGCATCCACTGCCTTGGAGTCCCATCCCTAACCCACTGCTGGGGGACTCTGCTATAAGGTTAGGGATCTCTGTGATCATACGGAAGATAGCACTGTGCTCAGTACCTCGCTATACTCATGCTGTCCACAGAAAATAATGCATGTCCCACCCAACACCTTTGCATCACACATAGTAACACAAGAAAACTATGAGGAACAACCAGCTTCTTCAGTACCTGGAAAAATCAGCTGTCCTTTAGGGTTGGGTAAGGAATACATCTAGAATTCTCCTCTCCAGACACATGTGAGTCTCCCTGGGCTCCAGAGTCATTCTCTTTCCTGAACGGTCCCAGAGCGCTGGCTCATCTGCCTACCAAAGACTCACTGAAAACCCCTATTACAAGCAATTCAAAGCATGAAATGAAAATTGATGCTTTCAGCTCATGTAATGATGAAAATGGGAAACTGCCAGAAACTCCATGTTCCTTAATTTTCCATGTCACATTTCAAGAATGCAGATAGCAGTGTGTCATGTGAGATAAGAGAATGGACTAAGGGTGAAGCATTCTTCCCCAAATTTGACCCCATTAAAGTGGAGCATCTGCAATAAAAGTAAGTCTGGTAAGGATGTATTAACAAAAGAAGAGAAAAACAGTCTTCAAAATCAGCACCAACCAGGGCCAAGAATGGAAAGCAGGCATTAAGACAATGCATTCTATGTCCTCCAGAGTGGATCAGAGCATACAAGTAAGAGGAGCAACCCAAGGACTGTCTCTAAAGATGATGGAATTAGACTAAAATACCCAAATCCTTCTACAGTTATATGCTTTATAGTCTTAGGAACTGAGAAAGTGTGCGAGTAATGTATTATCTCTCTTCTTCCTTTAAAACAAGAGTTCTCTAAGGGCAAGAATTGTAAAGCACTGTACAGTAGGAATATAGCAGACTGCCTGGATGATATTTAATGTATTAGACAAATTTGTGTAGAACAAATCAGTGAAAGATTTTAGAAGAAAGATGTTTGTCTTCCTCTACCCAAGTATCATGTTTTATAACTACAAAATAAATATTAATACATTGAACTGATCACATGATAGCCCCTAGAGTCACATAAAAATGTATGAGACACTGTACTAAGCCTTAGACTAATATTCTAGGTAGAGAAAGAAATATTTGCTTGTAAAGAGTCATCTAGGCAGTCAGGAGCTCCCCATGATTCTACATGAAGAGTTCGGAGCAGGGGTGGATCAGATTACATAACGTACCATATTAAGGTTTGAGCTGGAGAGATGGCTCAGTGGTAAGAGCACCGCCTGCTCTTTCAAAGGTCCTGAGTTCAATTCCCAGCAACCCCATGGTGGCTCGCAACCTCATGTAATGAGATCTGGTATTGTCTTCAGGAAGAGACCTGGTCAGTCGTCCTCATTACCTTAGACCATGAAACCCAATATGGACAAGATCAATAGAACCGCCATATATACAGGCTACCCATGCATGCTTCAGCATTGCCAGGACATAAATTTCATTCATTCTTACTAGAACTTACCAGAAGGCTCCTGCATTAAAAATTCTGTGTCCAATGTAATATTCAGAGGTAGATTTTTGGGGGTGTTTAAGTTATGGGTGCTCTAATAAATCAATGGATTAATATGACCTTATTGGGAGGTGAGGGAAAGGAGGTCGAACCTGATGGAAGTAGGCCACAGGAGCATGCCTTTGAGAAATCTAGTTTTCCCTGGTCCCTTCCTGCTCCCTGGCTGCTAGGATGGAAGCTGCTTTTCTCCAGCCATGCCCTTCCACCTGATGCTCTGCTTTCCCATTACTCGCCAGTTGGGGATCGTGAACAGAAACCTCTGAACTCATGAGCAAGAGGAAGCCATTTCACCTGTGTGTTGTTTAGTTAGCTATCTGTCACAGCAGTGAGAATCTGAGTGACATATCACACACAGGGATGGCTTCCTCAAGTGTGTGAAGCTGAGATTTGGGCCAAGATTAAAACTGGCAGAGATAGATTCATTTCTGGAGCAAAGCAGAAAGAAGATAAATAATGAGGCACTTCTGGATGGTATGTACTAATGAGACCTAAACTCCAACTTACCATCTCCCACACCCTCTTAGGGCAGGCAGCCACAGGCTCAAACACCTCCCACTTTGCTGGACATCTCCCTTGTGACCTTTCAATTTCCCTGGTCACTCTTCCTAGAACCAATACGTCATTACTCCTCCTCTCCCTTGTATTTCTCATTCTGTTACTCACTAAGTCCTTCAAACTTTACTGAATAATCAGGTTCAGGGCTTTCATTTTAGCCATAACTTTCTCGCATTAACTTCAAACTCTAAATCAAGGGTTAACAAACTTTCTTCAAACAAATAGCTCAGGCTTGGCGGGCTAACTATACCCTATAGTTACACAAAAGCAGGAAAAAAAAAAAAGAAAAAGCCCATATTCCAAATGAAGACTATATCCAAAACCAAAAAAAAAAAAACGAAACAAACAAAAGCTTTATTTGTGAGAAGAAGCAAGCAATGGATCATATTTTGTCGGAGGATCAGTCAGATAGCCTCTACCATAGATTGCTGCCAGAGTTATTTTCAAAAAATGTAAGCAAGGAATTCCTTCAGTTTAAATTCCTTCAAGATTCCCAAGGCCCTCAAGAGAAGTTCTAAGACTGATGTTCTGGCAGGACACAGGAGAGTCACTAAGTCCCTACCATGACAGTACCACTCCATGATGAGTGACTGCAGAAATACCAGACTCTCTTCAAGATGTGCACGAGATTAGGCCTTCACTCTGGAGTCTCCAGGTGTCCTGTTTTTCTGTCTTCCCTCAAAGCCACCAGCAGTTTCCTGTGCCACCAAACCATCCTTGACTTGAATTCCAGCCACATCAACTAGACTCGCTGTCCCCCAAACACCTTTACATAGTTCACATGACAGCATGCCATCATCTCCCACAGATGCATTTCCTACCATCAATGCCACTGGATCCTGAGTGAGAGAAAAGGCCACACTTCATGCGACTTTGTCTTGCATGCCCTAGTCTACCATCTTCCTCATAGCTGAGACATATTGAGTATTTGTTTTATTAATTAAGAAAAAAGTCCTCAATCAACCTTGTATACTTTTTAAAGAAATCTGAATTCACTGGACACTTACTTTACCTTGGCTGTGCCAACTTTTAATTTAGCATTAGGTACTAAAACCTGTCTACATGTCGGAATGCACTGTTCTTTCTGAGGATGATATAATGGCATAATTTAAGTTTTCCCCTTTTACAGGAGATGTACTTCAAAACTGCTACTTGGCTGTCTCCCCATTAGTCTTTAATTAGCTGCTTGAACAATGCTGAGTATGTTACAGCTTCCTGCAGAAAGCTAAGTCCTCAGGCAATTAGTTTGTCCTGCTAAATATGGCACACACTACCACTGTGCCCATGGTAGGCAAACTCTCACAGAGGGGAGCAAATTCTTACATCTTCCAGGACCAGGACAGAAACCTCTGAGGCTGAGGACATGAGAGGCCTGAATAAAGACCGTATTTTTTTATTAATATTTACATAGAGAGACCATATTTGTACCCAGCATTTCTTCTATCAACCTGTGAAACTTTTAAAGAATGATTATACTCAGTTTGAAGAAAGTTGAAAGAAAATGAAAACTTGCACACTCTGATGAGAATGCGCATTATGAAATTCCTTTGTAAAGGTGTTTCTAATCCTAAAACACACATTCTCTAAGGCTAGAGGAATGGCTTGGCTAGGAAGCGCTCACTTTGCAAGCACAAAGACCTGAGTTGGATCTACAGAACCCACATAAAAATGTCAGGCACAGTGATACAGGCTTGTAATCTTAGAGCTCAGCAAGCAGAAACAGGTAGATTTCTGGAGCTCCCTGGCCAGTTGGTCTACCCTAAAAAGTTTCAGAACAATGAAAAACCCTGTCTCCAAGGTGGTGGACAGGATACCTGAAGATGACATCAGAGGCTGCCCCATGGGCTTCTACATACATCTTCACACACATGCATGTGGACCTGAACACATGCATCCTCACACACATGAACACACATACTACACAAATGCACACACACATAGAAAATACATACCCTCTTTACCCAGAAATGGCAGACACCTCAGCAGTCGAACCTCCAGAAAGTCACAAGTATGTACAAAGCTATGGCTCTAACAGTGTTGTCCTAGGAGTGACCTAACTAATGACAGCCTAACTCGTGGCATAATGGAGGTTTCCACAACTCCAGATCATAAACCCCTGGGAACCCATTTCTTGTCTAATAAGACATCTCTTATTCACTAAGTCCTAGCTGAACTCATGATTTAAACCACGAGATGATACCTTCTCAGCTTCCCCCACAAATTCAAGCTAAAAAACAAACCCAAACAAACGATCCAACCCAAACAACTACCCTTAAAAAATAAAGCTGGGCAGTGGTGATGCACACCTTTAATCCTAGCACTGGGGAGGCAGAGGCAGGTGGATCTCCAAATTCAAGTTCAAGGCCAGCCTAGTCTACACAGGACACCCAAGACTACACAGAAAAATCCTGTTTAGAGAAATCAAAAATAAAAATAAAAATAAACTCAGAGTCACTCTTCATCCCTTCTCTCCCTCACCAAATACATCCATGGCTTCAGCGCATCTCTCCTCTGAGCTTCCCATCGGTGCTCTTCCACTCCTCCAGACAACTCAGCACACTGCCTAGAGTGAGGCTTCCCCCACCAAGAGCAGTCTGCATTCTCCTCAGGCCCCTACAATGGCTACGACTCATTTTCAGTGGTTGGGCCTCTTCCCACAGTTCTCCCCTCCTTCCCTTCTCCAGCTATGCTCATCTCCCTGCTGTTTCTCTGAGAGTGCAGTTAGCATTTCTGCTCTAGTGTCTATCCTGGGCAGTTTATCACCCAGACATAGTTCCTTCCCTCACACTGTCAACGTTTATGTTTTCTTCCCTATGGGGTCTAACCTGACACCTTAAAGACCCTATTTGAAACTGCAACACACCCAATCCCCATGTTCCTGGACTTCCTCCTCTCCTCTGCTCCTTCCCCATCACATTTGCACCATTTTGTACACTAAATAACTGACTATTGCCAAACTCCCCGACTGTAACACAGACCCCCATGCTGGACCTTCAGCCTTGAACTTTATTGTAAATCCTAAGCATCCCAATGGGTCTCAGAACAGAAATGTTCAAAATTAGTATTTGTTGAACGTTTCAATCTATCTTATGACTAAATGAGCTAGCTCAAGCATGAAGCAGCCTAAAAACCTAGATTTCAATAATGACTAGAAAGCAGGAAGTAGGCAAACGTGTACTGACATGGAAAGTTGCCCAGATGTGATTGATGGTAACAAGAAAAGCCAAGCGGAACTCGTGTGCTGGACTAGTTACTGTATATCAATATGGGAGGGAAAGAAGAGGCAACCCAAAGTCCCAGCATCAAAATGAAAATTAGAAGCATTATAGCACTTTGCCCTAGACATGGGCATTTGCTACCAAAATTTTGGCAATGATACTTTAATTAATTAAGAAGTCAATTTCAGGTGGAAAACAATAGCACTGATTAAAAAGGAATAGAGGCTGCCTATGCATATATTAATGGAGAAAATTGAGAGCAGGCACACACACACACTTTTTGCGGTATGAGACTGAGGTCAATTGAAATTATATATTATATTTATCTTTGTGACTGACCTTATTTATAAACAATCAAGTCAACTTTTGTTTTGATCACACTATAGCTTTTAGGAATAAATTTCACGCAAAGTATTTTCTTTACAATAATCATTTCTACCTCATTCTCCTTTCTCTACCTTGATTGGACTAAATCAACATGGGTTCTAATTCAAGCTTCAGAAGCTCAAATCTAGCCTGTTTTGTTTACTACACTACAGTCCTCGCTATCCAAGACACAGCTACTATACTACAGTCCT
>JAQHUG010000047.1:9603712-9618531 GCA_028555095.1 Dicrostonyx torquatus
GTCCTCGGTATCCAAGGCACAGTTACTATACTATGGTCCTCGGTATCAAGGCACAGAGTGGGCACGCACATGTGTGCTACTTCCAGGTAGTATTACCACTAAATAGAAACATCAATACTGATGTAAGGGTCCAAGAAGCCATAAAGAGAAGTAGTAAAGGCTTCCATAAACCCAGGTGTTAAGCATCATTAAAAAGAGCTAAATGTTTGAAGACTAGCTTCCCTTTCAGGCCCTATCTATACTTAGTATATTTAAAGCAACACTCTTTGGCATTGCTGCACAATTAATTAGAAAATTATGGCACTTACTGCTTTTCGGCAAGTTATTTCATATAGCTGTTGTCAAATTTGTAGATTCACATGGATCTAATCTTTACTATGGAACAGAAATACACCCCACACAATAATTCAATATCACCCCAAAGACCAATTCAACAGTGAGCAGAATGCTAAGTGCTTTATTTCCTATAGCATATGGGATCAACTATCTAGTTTGCAGAAGAGAACATGCATCTTTCAATGTGGGGGACCTGTCCCTCTTTTCTCTATTTTTGAAATGATTTTTTTCATGTATTGGTAGAAGCAAGAGCACTCTAGCACTCAGATCAAACTTTAAATGACTGCCCAGGGTTCCTGGTGCATCCACTCAGTCAAGTAGCCATTCGCTCAATATGTATTATGTACTAGGCATGGCACTTAGAACCGGGATCCAGAAAGGAAAATGGCAAAAAAGGCGCCACAAACAAGGATGTATATCGCAAAGAAAAGAAGTCTATGCCTCAGGTTTTATTTCTTTTCCTTTCTGGCCATATAATGGAAAATATCGAAGAGGCTTGAGGTTAGCGGGTCATTTTCAAGCCTGGGGTCTCTCTTTACTCTCATGTTTGGACTCTTTCAAACATCACAGCAAATGTCAAACAACATTTTCCCATTGATTTTATGCCTCAATCTGACGTCTGTTGAAACTTCAAAGATGCCAATCTCCTTGAAGAAAGAATCAAAATGAGCAACCAGAGCCCAAGATGTGCAGAAGGGGAATACACCAAACCAAACTGAGTATCCACATGGCATCAGTCATCAACCCACAAGACTCCCAGGACAGACGGAAGAGCCCTTTTTGTAAGTTAAAGATGAGAGGCAGAAAGGTTACCAAAGAGAAAGAACACGTGGCAGTGCTCAGGAGGCAATGCTTAGCCATAATCCCCAGCTGTGAGCCTCTCTGACAGGTTGCAGAGATGGGTTGGGGGTCAACAATGGCAGAAACTTCTCTAGAAGACCTGGGGATCCAGAACAAGATCTTTGGAGCCACTGTTCCTAACAAGTCACGTGGGCATCTGCAGAGTTCCCAAATCAATGGCTGGCAGTGCTGCCTTTTCTTTCCACCAACTTCTCAAAAATGCTCTGACAGTTTGTCTGGAGCCAGAGGGTGTCAGTATGACTGCGAGGGATGTGCTTACATTTAAATATTTGGGGTCTAATTATCAACATTAGAAACATTTTTTTAAACAAGAAAATAAACATGCGGGGAGAATAATGGATTACCAAAGGAACTGGATTTTGCCAGGAAAATACAATAACAACGAAAAAATATTTGAATGGAGAGTTGCCTTTGATTCTGCTTTTTCTGATATTTGCACCTCTATAGTCATTATTAACTGGAGAAACTCCTACATTTAGGCCTAAGTCTCCACACATTCTATTCCTATAAAAAGTCTAATAAGCCAAAATTGGAGAAACACATTGAACTATATACTTAGTGGTACATACATATCATGAAATCTCAGTTGCTGTCAACTTAACTGCTTTAAAGACACTTGCCTGGGGCAAAGAGAAATGACAACTTTTTATTTATTATTTGCTTGCTTACTTATTCATTTTAGTAACTGGTACCAGTCAATCCGTGTTTGACTTCCTTGTAAATGTAAAGTTTTTCTTCTTTCTCCCTCGTCTTTTTCTTTCTTCTAGCCATAGGAGAGAGTGAGGCAGAATGCACCAGTGGGAAATGCCCTTGCTGCACATCAGCTCCAGCCATGACTTTTTGAGTACCAATAACTCATGGACTGTTATCTTATGTATCACAGTGGCCGGTCTATACCTGTGTATCACAGAAACAGTCTCAGTGTGGAACAAATCCAGTGGATGGTTGTTCCACTGGGACACACCCTGGGTCACTCACACATGGACGCTCTAGTCTTTCTGGGAAAACTTCTGTAACAAACACAATTGCCCCTGCTTTCTGCTCAGCAAGGACCAGCAAGTCTAAGTTTAGTGAAAAAAATAAAATAAAATAATAGATCAATTCCCCCTCTGTAGTGAAAACACAAGAGAGCCCGATACAATATCAAACATTTTCTTCAAGGCATTGCCATAGAAACACAACTTGAAATTTGTAGCCTGAGAAACTACAAAGGGAAGCAAACAGGAATGTTCCAACATTCTGGGGGTAGGGTACAATGGGAGTAGGAGGTGGTCAGAGATGGGTCCTAACAGCAATCCCTTCTTTCTACCCCATCCTCCTCTCCAAAGCCCAAAGCAGAAAAGCAGCCAGGAGCAAAGACAGACTGTTTCTGTTTGCTCAGCTGAGAAATGGAGGACTCAACACCGTGTTGATACCATTAATCTGCTCAAGCTTTCAACAGCACTAAAATTCATAGACAAGTGTGAGCTAGGCCTTATTGACCGGGTACTGTGCAAGTTCAATCATGAAAAGGATCTCAACATATATCTGATCAATGTAGAACTCCAAAGTTCTGATAAAACACCAGTTTTCACAAGGCATTAGCCTTATAGATGATAAAATTGTAACCTTTCTCAACAAAACCATTTTTCACAGAACCCCAAAAGTCAATGTTAGTCCATGTTAAAATGAACATAGTTACATATAAAACCACAGTTAAATATTTTCAACATAGGAGTCACACGTCACACGCCCCTTCCCCTGCAAATGCTTTCAGTTTTCATCTGAGCCTCCAATGAATATGTCTGAACCTTTTGAAAACACTGAACAGGTTCTAGACAAGAGTAGTAAAAACAAGCATGCAAGCAAACAACAAAACCAGCAAGGGCTATTTGACCAGAGCACAGTCCCAACTAAAAAGCCTCCTAAATGATTCTCAATGGATAGGGCTCTAGGCATAGGCAACTCTTGGCAAGAGAAAAGGGCCTATTCCTAATCCTTACAAATAAACAAGGCATACCCTCATGCCATTTAGTTCAGACACAAATCCACGCCCTTTGTGTGGAAGGCCAACTCTGTGGTTGAGACAGCTTCCTTGCACACTTCACTGCCCCCTTGGTACTCAGGTCGGACAGATTCCGGGTTGAGAAGAGGAAGGTACACCCTCCTGCCTCTTTAAAAAATAAAGATCCCAGCCTTCCAGGATTGGCTCATTAAGAACCAGCTAGGGAGAGCAGCCTTTAAGGTCCCAAGCACTCACAAGCCAGACTCCGGATTCCTCTATGTACTGATGCCCACAGACAAGCATACCTTACCTAGATAAGACAGTGCTCTCACAAACAATGTTAATTTCCAGGGCGCAAACTTAAAAAACCTTCTGCATGTACATTCCCCCTTTTAAAACTGGGGGAAAGGAGAGAGGGGATGGTGGTCCTTTCCTTCTTTATTTTCTTGAGAGCTTGCAAAGCTCTTCCAAAGTGCAAAGGCATTTGCCTACTACCGCCAGGAGAAGCAGCTCTCGGTCTCCCCGCCTACTCCAGCCTGGGCGCCTGAACAATGCTGTAACACGCATTTACCAACACCTGCTGGAGCCTATTAATATGCACGGGGGCCTAAGGCTTTCCCCCTCCCCTTCCCCTGCCCTCCACACTGAGCAGGCTTTCATCTGCTCCTTTACCATCCATCAGGAACTCATTTCGGCGGCCCCCCTCCCCCTCCTGCCCCAAGTCCCCATTCAGCAAAGCCTGGGGGCCGCCCCTCGCTCTGGCTCCCCAAGCCCAGGCTGACTAGCACACTTTGGAATGCACTTCATTAAAATTTAGCTGCCCGATTCCAACCTGCAATGCGGAGGAGGCAATACAAAGCGCACGCCACACTTCCTCCAGCATCCCCTTCAAAAGCCCCATTGTTCGGCAGGCATCTGCTCTGGAGCCCAGCCTCTCCCTACCCACTGACCTCTGTTTTTTTTTTTTTCTTCCCTGCTTCTCCTCCCACCCTGCCCAGCCAAACGGGGCCTGCCTGCCGTTGAATTAAAACGCAGCCTCAGCCATCTGGCCCTCCCAAGCTGGCCCACTGCCTCCCCTCCTCCCTGGTCCACACACCACACATGGCATCTTCACCTCCATGGATGTTCCCACAACCCAAGTGCAAACCTCCGGTGGTAGGCACCCCGGTCGCCGCCTAGCTGATCCCAGTCTTCCTCCAGTGGCCGAGCGTTCGAATCCAGAGGTGGGCAGGGGACGGCCAGGAGGAGATCGTGGACTTGTACTTGCCTGCAAAAGCCCAGCCAATCGCCAAGATTAATCCTTCCTTTTGTGCGGCTGAAAGAGCCTCCCACCACGCTGGTCCTCGGCTCCGCAGCGGCTGTAAGGAGAGGCGGGGGTGGGGAGTGGGATCTGAACCCTTTCCTAAGCTATCTGGGGGCTCCTCTGCCACCTGACCACCGAGTGGGTTTTCCAGGGCACAGACTCTGGCTGGAGGAGCAGCTGATATGCGAGAAGGGAGAGACGATGCTCAAGCTTGCGCCTTTTATATCACTGGCGACATTTCTAACACATGACAACAATTTCCATCTGTATTTAAGCCGGGAGTGTGAAAAAAGCGCATTACATCACAGAGCCAGGGTTCTTAGAGGCTGCCGGATATCTAGGCCAGGGGGGATTAGGGCTGCACCTGTGAAGGGGGCGGGAGGGGGCGGGACCCAGCTAGCTCCCTACCAGGACATGTCACATGTCAAGTCCCCATCACCCGATTGGTCCTAGGGAGCTCTTGGCCAAGGAAAGGCGGGAAATCGGGTTGCCCCATTTGCTAAGGACTGGCAGCTGAGTGGACAGATGGGTGAGAGCTTGAAGGTATGGTAAGGAAAGGTGGGTGACTCTCAGGAACAGGGACAAATGCCTCCCAAGTCCCCTTGGCCTTTCTCCGAACTTTGAAAGAAATTTCACACACATAATTTTTATATTTGCAACAGTCATTTCTTGGAGTTAAAAGATGATGAAATCGAGAATGAGAATTGAAGGATTCCCCTTCAAGCAGCTGACTAAAAAAAAAAAAAAATTAAAGGTAGAATCCCATTTAGAATTAAGTTCTTTGAGGTTTATCACCTCGTATTCAAACTTTTTCTTTTCTTGGTGTGTGTGTGTGTGTCGAGAGTGTATTGCCAGTCATTTCTATAGTTTAATTTTTGAGGCAGGGTCTACCACGGAGTGTGAATCTCACCAGCTTAGCTGGACTAGCTGGACAGCAAGCCCCTGGAGATGCCCTTGCCTCCGCCTCCCCAACACTAGGATTAAAGGTTCTGCTGCTGCACCTGGCTTTTGGAAGAGAGCTGGGATCTCAGGTCCTCACGCTTGTGCAAGAAGCACTGTACCAGTCATCTCCCTACCCCTTCAGCATCCTTATTCCGCTTGGTGAGTGAGAAACACTCCTTAGAGACTTAGAACTCACTCCAGAGAGTAGATATTTTCTGTTGGCTGTTGAGGAAAGCACTGGTAGCACCAGAGTATGCCTTTGACTACAAAAGAAGGAATCACCCATCACCTCATCCCCATAGCTCCAGAGTTGTACGAAAGAGACTGTCAAGTTAAATACTAGCCTGGTGATGCCCACCTTTAATCTAAGCATTCCTTTAGTCCCAGAATTCAGGAGGTAGAGGCAGGCTGATCTCTGTGAATTGGAGGCCTGCCTGGTCTACAAAGTGAGTTCCAGGACAGCTGGGTCTACACTGAGAAAGTCTATCTGGAAAAACCAAAAGAGTAAAAAAAATTTAAAAAAGTAAATAAATACTAAAGTATCTAATGTATGGACAAGAGACAAGGAATCTAAAGCTTTGAGATGGAGAATGAGAAAAAATGGAGAGGACGAAAGCCAAAAGATAGCAAAGCATTTGAATATGGGGGAGAGAAATCTGACTGGGCAGCCTGGTCATATAACTAGGGACCAGAACTTTGCCTAGGATGCAGTTACTAGCTGACGACAGAGCAGGTGAGGGAAACACAGCCAGCTTCTTCCGACTTACTAGGCAGGAAGAAAAGCAGCCCTCATTTAGATGGGGAATATCCTTAACAGAAACAAATAATTTTCCTTTTAAATTTGTTTTTTTATTTTTAAAAATCTCATATATTTTGATCACAGTGTATCCCCTTCCCACAACTCCTTCCAGATCCTTCCCATCTCCTTCCCCTCCCAACTTCATGTTCTCTCTCTTGATAAAGAATATGGGGGGGGGGAGAGAAAAGAGAGGGGGGGGAGAGAGAGAAAAAAAAGAGACAGAGAGGAAAAAATCAAAATGATTTTCAATTAGCCCAACATCGGGCTTCTTTATGTATAAGAGAAACACAAGGAGAGGCAAAGAGACCATGGAAATCTGCTGTAGTTTTATCAGAGAATACACCCTCAACTTCACAAACCCAGGCTTTCAGAGATCAAGTGGTCTCCATCAAAAATAAAGAAAGTTACTTCATAGAGTTTCTTCTGAAACCACACTGGTCACATATAAAAATAAGAACCACTGTATGCTTCATTCATTATTACTTCATTTCTAGACCCAGAAAACAGGGTCTTCGGTTCAAAGTAACAATGAGGTATAGACATGTCTTCCTATTAACATTTCAACACACAGTGAGAAAGGCCAAAGGGTTTCTTTCTGAACAAATATTTAGCCATGAGACTAAGTAAACATGATGACCACTTTGGAGGCAGGAGTGCAGATTGATTTCTAATGTGGGAACTGGGGCCAAAGAAGTGCAATAGCCAACTCTGTTTCTTTCTCATGTGAGTAATGGGGCAAACAGCTTCACCTGGCAACACCTCTACCCTCTCTCTGCCCTGTAAAAGGGAGAGTGGAGAGTCCATGCCCCATGAGGCAAGTATGAGTAGGTGGGTGGATGCAGATGGTGAGTGAGTCTGGTACAGAGACAGGCTTAGCGCTACCTTGACCGTTCCAGGTTGGATCTCTAACAGCTGTCTATGAATACGCCTTCGGGGGGGGGGGCGAGGGGGAGTTATTGAGATATTGGGCCTTGCTATATAGATCTAGATAGCTGGAAGTTCTCTATATAGAACAAGCTAGTCCCAAACTTCTGCCAACTCCCCAGCCTCTGCCTTCTATGTGCTGGGATTACAGACATGCATGACCATGGCAGTACTTAATTAGTGATCATATTCTACTATTTTGATTTGTTATTGTAAGACAGGATCTCACTATGTAGTTTATGCTGGCCCTGAACTTGATCTCTATCCATTTGCCTCGGCTTCTTGTGTCCCGGGCTCACAGCTTAGCACCACCACGCCCAGTTTCCATATGTCTTTTCAGCAAATTATGTAGTACATGCCAAGAGCATGGCACAGTGAGCTATAACAAACAGGCATAAAAAAATCTATGAGGTTGGAAGAGGAGCTCTGTAGTGACTATAGTAGAGTTGTTCTTTGATAAAATTATATTGAATGACAATCCAGGCCACATTCAATAACAGTAAAAACAGACATGAACAACAGAAAGGAGGCCAAAAATGGGCACTAAAACAAACTAAATCTGCAGGATGGGCCCAGGCACCCACACAGAAGGAAACTACAGCCCTAAGTCTACTTATAAAAGAATGAAAGAAAACAACTGAATTATGCTATATATGAGGCTATAAACATGAAAATAAACTTTAAAAAGGTTTAAAAAGTCATCTAACAGTGCTGGGAGTATTAGATATTCATATACAAAAGAATAAGGCTGCCCCTTCTCACACTACACATGAAGATTTACTCACAAGAGAAAATGATGACAGACAGAAGGCCATACAACTCTCAGAAAAGTTATTAATCTTTCTAGTACTCAGGCAATGATACCAAAGGTGTACACACAGAAATTAAGCACATCACAAATTGAAGAGCTCCCTTTTTTCCCGAGGATAATACCACCAAGATAAGGAAAGGAGAATCAATAGAAAGGGAGAGAATACTTGTGGATCATATCTGATGAGAAACTTATATCCAAAATATACAAAGGACTTCTACAACTAGATAATACAAAAACAAACAGTCCATTGGAAAAACAAGTGAAGGATTTAAATAGACAGTTCTCCAATGATGATACACAAGTGACCAATAAACACATAACAATGTGCTCAATGTAACTGGGTAATCCGTCAGGAAATATAAGTCACGACCACCATGACATATCACTTCATAGTCATGAAGACGTTTTAATCAAAATGACAACTAGCGAAGATGAAACTCTCAAAAAGAATATAAAATGAAGCTGCCATTTTGGAAGATAGTCTGGCAGAGACTCAGAAACTTATTTGATATGACAGAACATTTCCATTTCATAGAATGTATCCAAGAGAAATGAAAATACATGCCAATATAAAAATGTATACAATGTATTTGTGGTAGTATTCATAACCATTAAAAAGAAGTAGAAAGTCAAAAGAATGTGTATGTGTTCATAACTTAAGCCTTTCAAATACTGTAAATCACTTTTGGGTTACTTACACTCTCTAAGCATTGTTGAACTGTGTTGCTTTGAGAATGGTGACAAGAAAATAAGTTTTAACACTCAAAATGGACCCATCCAGTGGAAGCTTAACACAGAATCTGAAGTTGTTTGAATCCATGGATAGAAGGAGCCAGCTATAGACTATATAAAAAAAAGTCTTTAAAAAATGGGTGATACATTTCAATGAGGCTGTCTTAAAATGTATGGTGTAAGAATAGTGACATTAAAGTGGAAATAAAGATAAGAGACTACAGGTAATAAGAAAAAAAGGATGAAGAGAGAAAGTTTGCTTTTGTTGTACTCTGTGAAAGTGTAAGAAAATAATCTTTGGAAAACAAAATCATGAAGAGAAATTGTGTCACTAGTTTCAAATACAAAAGGCAAGGCATTATAAATAGAAAAAATATTTATCTTCATGTGTAAGAGAATGTCATATATAATTACTAATTTGAAAACCTAGACAGATGAGTTATTTTGGGTAATAATATACTAACGGAGCTGTCTTTAGAGACAATAGAAAACCAGAGTAGAGAAATGACTGAATAAGATGTAATTAAGATGAAAGAACCAGTGGGTGGTGGTGGCATAGGCCTTTAATACCAGCACTCAAAGAAGAGGAAAGTAGGTCTCTGTGAGTTGTGAGTTCGAGGCCAGCCTGGTCTCCAGAATGAGTTCCAGGACAAACACAGCTACACACAGAGAAACCCTGTCTCAATCACACACACAAACAAAAACAGATGAAAGAACTATTTTGTCCTCCCTGTACCCAATCACTGAAAGAAACAAGCAAATAACACACACATGCCAGAATATTTTACAAAAAGCTCTTACGCAGCCTTTAAGAGTGTGGTGCCCATTACATAGTTCCTAAATGGACATTCTTGACTATACGTTGTCTTATATGCTCATACATGTTCTGAGAACATGGTTTGGATCCTAACATCCCGCAAAGTGTTAAACATTTGGTTGCCTTATTGTGGCCCCACTGGGAGCTAAGGCAGCCTGAAGGAAGGGAGCCCTGGTGAAGGAAGGTGGGTTGTTAGGGGCATGCCCCTGCAGGCATTAGATCCTTGCATCCTCCTCTCACCTATCTACTGCTCAGTCTCAACCACACGCTTCTGCTGTGATGCCCTGTGCATGGACCACAAGCCTCAAAATGGAGCCGAACAACCATGGTCCAGAACCCTCCAAAACTGAGACAAAACCACCGTTTGCTGTATGCTGACTGTGTTCAGCTACTTTGTCACCATGACGGAAAGGCAATTCAGAATATATTGATAAATTATTAGAAAAAGCTGTCAGAGGAAATTTCTGTTTCATTTTGTTTGTGCAGTGCTATGAATTAAATCCAGGGCTCTGTGCATGTTAGGCTGAGCAAGTACTGAGCTGTACAGCCAGACTACATCCAGCACACAAATAGTTGTGTATATGCTGTATATACTAGTGATGGGGTGCTGGAAGCCCTGGGCATCTCACACATGCTAGGCAAATGATTAGAGGATTTAAATAACAGTCCATGGTTATCCAACAAAAGGTAAATATGGTACTACAAAGGTCACACTAAATTTTTGTGCTTTTTTTTTAATAACATAATTTATGTTACTGATACAATAACAAAACTTGGTAATTATATAGAATGGAAAACTCTAAGGTATTGATAAAAAATGTGGGTTGAACTTCTTGCTAAGTGATAGAGCCATGGAGGTAGAAAAGGGGCCCGATACCTGACACCTGAAGGCCACTCGGAGAGGCAGGCATCCACATGCTGATGTAGCGCCCTATACACACAAATTCAAAGCACAGTAACAAAAACAAATAGTCTGTGCCTTAGCCCATTTGTGGAATGGTTGTAAGAAGTAGAAATCTGTGAAGTTTGTGTCACACAGTTCTGTTAGCTGGAGAGTTCAAAGTCAAGAGACCAATGGGCTTGGGAGTCTTACCGGGGCCTTGTCCTAAGATGGCAGCTTGTCTCTGCATGCTCAGAAGGAGGAACACTGGGTCATCAGCGGGCAGAGCCAAGACAGAACACAGACATATTCTCCTAAGCCCTCTCATAACAGCACTAATTCCTTTCACACTCACGGGCTTGACCTGTCACCTAAAAGTCATATATCACACTGGCCATTTTTCTTCAACATTTGAATTGAAGGAGACAGTTTTAGACCATAGCACAAAGTAATTTTTTTTTCAATACCAAACTTTCTTTAGTTTTAGGCTGGGGATGTAGCTCAGATGACAGAGTGCTTGCCCAGTATACACAAAGCCCAGGTTCAATTCCTAGCACTGCATTAATTCAGTGTGGTGGTTCAAGAACATTATTCCAGCCCTTAGCATGGGATATGGGGGAAAGAGGATAGGAAGAACAAAGCCATGCTTAGTATAAAGCAAGTTCAAGGTCAGCCTCAGATACATGAGACACTGGGAAAATAAACAACAGTTTTAAAATGTTATTAATCATAAGCTATATCTTTAATAGGTTTTCAAGGAAAAAACCTGTAATATTACATACATACATCTTTGTTTCAACACACCCAAATGCAGAAAAACACATGTCTCCAAACCAAGAAATAATGGCTTTATAGAACAACAGAAGCACTGATCAAAATGAAACCCTTTTCAAAGGATACGACTTTCAAGAACAACTGTTTGAATTCTGCAACAAAGTTTCGCCAGGAAAAGGACACTGATTGTCTCCTAAGGTTAATTTATAAAGCTCATTTAGTAAGGAACATATACTGCTGGTGAAAGAGATGCTAAACAAAAGAACTTCAACTTATCTGATACTTTTAAAGTTAGCTAAATGACCTTAATAGCAGGATATTATGTCAACGTATAACCAAGACGTGGTGGAAAAGTCACTACTGACGTTTCTTTCTTCATATGGAATCTGGTGACTTTCACATAACATCAAAGACAGATGACAAATCACTTTGTAGTTCGTATGGGCTATAGAGATGCATCTTCCTTAAAAGAACCTCTGACTTCCATAAATGAAAAGAGAAAAAGTGTAAAAATTTGAAATGTCATTTTCCAGCTGGATTTTGACTTATATTGCCACAAATATATGAGGATGTGACCCCTCCACCCGTACAGAAAACAATCCCAATGACAACTCCAAGGCTTTCCTAAGTCAGCTGGGAATCATATGGGAAATAAACCCAATTCTAAATGCTGTCAGTTTCAACATGGAAAGGAAACTGAGTAGCTGGAGAGCACTTCCTTACAGTTGTCCCTACTTGACAGTACCCTCCAAGGTGGAAAGAGCCCAGCTTCTTTAAGGCAATAAAGGTTTGTCAACCAGCAGGCTTCCAGTTGTTATTGACAATGGTTCATGGGAGAAAATTTATGAAAGAGGGATAGGAGGAGAAAAACCATTCTACAATGGTGCCATCAAAGATAAAAGTTCCAGAAACTCCAAATATGTGTTGAACAGGAAGCTGCCACTGTGGAATCCTTACTTGCAGAGCCTCACTACAGATGGACTGTTTGACAAGGCCACACCCCTCCATCCGCAACACTGTGCAAGCTTAATGTGCCATCATCAGCCTTTGGTCTGCTCTGCTGTGACTCTCCCTGGCCTCGGAACACACAAGGACGGGGGACATGATGTTTGAACTCGTCACATGTGGTACATTATGGTTGACTCACACAACACCCATGTGAGGACCTGAAGATGTTACAGTGAGTAATCAAAGAGGGTGGGAGACACAGATGTGTAACTGCTGGGGAGAAATGCACTGCAGTACAGTGTGCTTCGTGGGGGTTGCACTACTGCAGAAAAGTTCCTCATTCAGACAGTCATTCATCTCAGAGAGCTCAAGAAATGGCAACAAAAGTAGAAGCCCAGGAGGCCAACCAGGCCCCTCTGTACTGCCTGACCTACCTTTAAAGCACGTTTAAGGGCATCACAGTTAATGAGGGGGAGAGAAAAAAAATAAGGCTACACTATCAGACTCACCATTTTAACGTGTAGGTGAGTGTGTTTTATGTTGGTGAATTACAGATTCTCAATGGTAGACTAGTTATACAGCAGATTTATCTCAATTGTAATTGCTCTAAAGAGTGTGGAACATTTGGTGACAGAATTATAGAACCAAAGTCTGCTTGCAGCCACAACACACAGTTGAGGCTGAGTGAGTCTACATGGTCTGGTAGGCAAGCTTAAAACACACCTTTCTTTGTGCCCTCCACTGTGCTCATAAATAAGCATCACTGAATTTGACACTACTCATCAAGTCCATGGATTTATCTCAGCACCATGGCCACCAACTGTGTACCCGGTCATATATTCAAATGTTGTGTCTCTCGGTCCTCTCTCTAAGCCTATGGGGGCCATCATAACACATTCTGTGTGTCAAAAATTAGGAAACCTCAGGAAAGCAACCTATCGAAGTCCACAAAGTCAGATGGAGGGAGGATGAGTCCACATTGGAAGTCTGCACTTACGAACAACCCCAACAGTGTTCTGAAGTATATCAGTGTCCCCAAACCAGGATGAGGGAAGATGCCTAAAGTCAGTACTAGTGCCTTCTCAAATCACTATGATTTTGTCCCATTCCATCCTGAGAGCGGGTTTTGGTGTAGGAGGGTTCTTCTGTATTTGGGTTACTCTCAGTGGTTGAATAAAGAAGCTGCCTGGCCTATAAGATAGGTCAGCCCTTAGGTGGGCGGAGTAGACAGAACGGAAGTTAGAATCTTCCAATAAGTCACCAACTTGTGGTAACACACAGATTTGTAAATATGGGTTAGACTAATATGTATAAGAGGTTAAAACTAATGGGTAAGGCAGAATTTAAATGAATCCAGTTTGTGTGTAATTTGTGTATTCCGGGTATAGCCATGCGGACGTGTGGCCGGGAGCCAGGGGGTCACAGCCTGCTGCTCCCACTTACTACAACAGGGTTTCTCTGCATAACCCTGGCTGTCCAGGACTTCACTCTGTTAGACAGGCTGACCTAGAACTCAGAGATCTTCCTGCTTCTGCCTATAGAGTGCTGAGATTAAAAGACTTGTACTACTACAGTCCTGTTTATACATAATTTGAAATACACAAATCAAACAATAAAGTCCATTGTAAGTCATTTGGGATGCCCAGGTTGGGTTGGCCCAAGCCCTGAGCCTGATATGCAAAGGGGCATCCAGGAACAATGCCCCAGTAGTCACTGGACACCTACAGAGGTTCCTCCCAGGTGAGAGGTGCCTTTCCCTCTAACATTGCTCTTCTTGCTGCAATAAGCACCCTCCCCATCCCCAGAACTGCTATTGCCTCTGCCTTGAAACAGCTTGCACTGAGCCTGGACAAGGAGAGGCACCTTCATCATCCTTACCAGCACCAGTACTCTCCCCGTGAACATCACCCATCTTATCCTAGCAGCCTCCGAAATAGTGCTAGCTGCCTGGAGATCAGCCACTCTGCAAAGCCTCTGGGCAAGGCTGTGTAAGGAAGGTACTGCTCTCTCTACTTCACAGATGAACAAAGTGAGTCTCTGAGATGCTAAGTAACAAAGGTGGAGGAAGAAATGAACGACAAAACCCAGGCCCTTTTCCTGCATGCTCCCTACCAGGGCAGGGAGATGGCTCTAATTGAGTGCCACCTCTACATTTTATCTTATTGCCCTCTTTTTAGAAACTCACTTCTACTCCCCATTTGTCTCCCTTGCAAAGACAAGCTTCTTAGGAGAATTGATATGACCATTAGTGTGCCTTTGTAACAAATCAGCCACGTTAGCCCAGTATGCATTATGTATGTGACCATTCTCTTTTTGTACTGCAAAAGAATAGGAAGCAGGTAAGGGCACATAAAGAGAATGGGGGCTGAAGGGGGCACAACATAAAAATGTCTTAATGAATCTGACCCCTGATACAAGAATAGATTTTCTCTTCCTTAATTTAGATGCTACTTGCCTGAGCCTTCTTCATGCCTGGAACAGAGTGCTACTGCTTTGTGCTTGGTGATTCACACTTCCTGTGGCATTCTTATTGCAGCCTACCTAAAAAGCAGGTATACCTGGACCCATTCTGTAGGGTTTTCATTAAGTGTGTACACATGTGTATATGTGCATGCATGTTCATGTATGCGAGGTACACTTCTGCATGGGAATGTACATGCATGCATGTAGAGGACAGGAGACAATCTCAAGCTGTATCATTCCTC
>JAQHUG010000047.1:9620491-9715416 GCA_028555095.1 Dicrostonyx torquatus
TTGGTCCCAAAGAAACACACAGAGCCTTATATTAATTAGAAACTGTTTGGCCTATTGCTCAGGTTTAATACTAACTAGCTCTTACAACTTAAATTAACCCATGATTCTTATCTATGTTTAGCCATGTGGCTTTCTACCTTTTCTCAGTGTGAATTTGTACAGGTGTGCAATTCTGACAAAATGCACAAGGCACAATGTAGGTGTCCACCTTTGAGAAAAGTAGAACTGAGTAACAATCAAACAAAACAACAAAACTTAATGAAACCTTAAGACCACAGTCCTCAAAACAAAATATGACCCAGTGTCACCTAGGGTTACTGTGAGTTTCACTGTCAGAAATGTGACAGAATTTCATTGTGTGTGTATGTGTGTATACACGGCATGCACACACACCTGCACACATATACACACACCCATGAGTGGAGGTCAGAGGCCAAAATCAAGTCACTTCCTCTATTGCTCTCTACCTGACTTTTGGGAGCTATTCATCTTTGACTTAATCTTGAGCTCACTGATCAGCAAGTCTGTCTGGTCAGTGAGCTCTAAGGATCATCTTGGCTCTAGATCCCTAGCACTAGAGCTACAGGTAAGTGCCCCACACTTGACTTTTATAGAGTGCTGGAGATCCGAATTCAAGTTCTCACACTAGCTTGGCAGGCACGCTAACAGCCAAGTCCCAACTTTCCCCCATAATGGTTTCCCAGTGTGCCGCATTTGAAGTCATACCACACAACAAAAGAACAGTTCATCTACCAGTCAAGCAATGCTTTCTTTCAAAATTCTGGTGAAACAGATGTGGCGTTTCTCCCACAAATCCTAATTAAGTAAAGCTGAAGCTATGTAAAACCAATCAGAGATGAAAACAAGACATGTATATCTTTCGAATCAGTAGATGAAACAAAGATTGTAGAAGGTTTGGCTCCCATATGCTGTGAGGACTTCATGCTCCATCCGAGGAGATGGGTGAGGAGAAAACATCAAACACTCACATACAGAAGTCAGAGGAATAAATCCCCCACAGGTATCAGCCAGTGACCTTGAAAATGATTTCATTTCCATTCTAACCAAACATGTTTTCAAAACAAAGCCCCTAAGACAACAGAACAGGCCACTTCTAACAGGCAGGAAAGGGCAGAAAATCCCAACACTGCATAAGTCAAACATGAGACGGCTTGAGAGTGAGAGCAGGGTGATGAAAAGACAAAGCCCTGGGACAGCCTGAGGGTTGCCAGAGAACACCTTGCTCATGTAGAGGGACCTTAAAATCCATCAACTCGCCTCCTGTGCGTCTTCATTTAATAGGCAACCGAAGCTGTTAAGCATGACATACCCATCAAGAATTGCACAGGACAAGTAGGGCCAAGATCATTTGTCTCCAGTCTCCTGTTCATCATGAACCTCAAATTTAAGAATTTGAAGTCGCCCCCCCCTTTTGAGACAGGGTCTCACTATGTAGCCTTGGCTGTCTTGGAACTCAGATGTTTAGTGGTTTCTCTGCTGCTCTATCCCATGTCACATGACACTATCTCCCACATGTTTTTGTCTTCCCTACTACACAGTAACATGCTCAAAGGAGGAAATTCACCCAGCTTATTTCTAATACTGAGAGCCCAACACATTCATCTGTTGGGCACTGCTATTCAGTAAACATTTTCCCAGGAGGTAGAGGAATGAATAAACAGACATGGGATGGATAAGGAGATGTTTTAATTCAGAAAGTCAGGATGCACACTCACTACCCATTAAGGACAAATTACATTGTTTCACTGTGGCCAAAATATCTGAAAGAATAAAGGACAAATTTCTTTTGGTTCTCAGTTTCACAGGGTTTTAGTCCACCACCTACTACCAAGAAAGCATAGCAGAGTGACTCAGCTGAGAGAGCTGGAAGCATGTGGCTGAAGCTATTTGCATGCCATCAGACAAGAGCCCAAAGGGGGAGGGAAGAACCACGGGTAGGGATACCCTTCGAATGTTGTTCATAGTAAACTACATTCAACAGCAGGCTCCATGTCTAGAAGGTCCACGACTTTCAAAACAGGCAAGCCAGACTAGGGAGCAGGTCTTTAGGATATGAGTACGGAGAGGGGAACTTCTGACTCAAGTCATAACAAACAGAACTCTGACTCTATGAGACAGGGTCTCATTATATAGTGAGTTCCAGGACTGCCAGGGCTAGAAAGTGAGACCCTGTCTTGAAAAGACAAATAAACAAACAAGCAACAACAACAACAAAAGAATCAAAATATTCTGCCTTTGCCTCCAAGTGCTGGGATTAAAGTCATGTACCACCACACCAAGCCTAGGATCCCAATTATTTACTGAGGTGAATTAAGAGTGGAGAACTTGGGTCAGAGCCATGGGGCGGCCAGTTCCAGCCCAGTCGACCCGGTGGTGCTCTCCGATGTCTGCACTGGCAGCTGGAGGCAGGCCACACAAACATCAAGCTGTTTGCAGACCTAGTGCCTATGACTGCAGAGGAGTTCAGGTAGGTATGCACAGGAGAGTCCAGAAAAGACGGTGGTCTGACAGAAAACAAAGTGAGCACCTTCCACAGAGTCATGAAAGGTTTCTTGAGCAGGGTGGCGTTTCTGTGGAGATGGCAATGGAGTCACCAGTATTTACCAGGAGGGGCCATTTGCAGTTGAAAAAAATTAAAACTCAAGACACTCAGCTCTAGGCTTGCTTTCCAGTGGTCCAGTCCAAATGGCTTCCAGTTTGTTTGTTTTTAAATCACATTGTTCTAAATGTGATTGGCTGGATGGGAAGTGCACGGTGTTTGGAAAAAGCCACTGAAGGACTTCTAGTGATGAGAAACATCAGAGGAAAATGTCCTCACAGGCCCCAACTGTAATGTCAACCTTCCCATGGTAATCTCCCAGAGAAACGTAATGTAGACCAAGAGTGAATCAGGCTTCCCTGTCTTGAGTGGCGTTCACCCTTGAGTCAGATAAGCTGAACCAGCTTGTGTATGCTTCCCAGCTTGCCATAGTGTGGGATCCACAGACCTGCAAGTATCAGTTTCAGAACCAAGATCATGTTTAAATTTTGTACTGTAAATAAAGGATTAAAAAGAGAAAGAATGAGGAACTCTTTTAATTGGATTTCCAGTAAGTCTGGAGCAGATATTACCTGGATAACACATTATGTCATAATATTTAGAAGGCATCTTTGAGGTATGTACCTCCAAAATGAGTGGTAATTTTATTCCACACTCTCTCCAGTTGAGCATCTAGCAGAGTATCCACTACAGATCTATAACTTAGAGGTGGTAAAATTTTGAGCAAGCTATCTAACCTTGAATGTGGAGAGTAACAGTACCCTGTTACAGGACCATCAGGAGACAACTATCCTGTAGTGGAGTAAAACCTGGCATGTAAAGCATCTGGCACATGTTCGTCAGACACTTATCATTCTATGAATATTTTTATACTCATCTAGAATCTCAGGAGCAAATCCTTAGAACTGACTTAAAATGATTATTCTTAACTTAATTTTCTAGATCGGTGTACACACAACTACATACCCAAAGTCTAATGAAAACACAACAGTTATGAGCAGGTGTTAAGTGCTGGTGTCTCAGTCCTATTGCACAAGGTAAGAGAGGGAACTTTATCAGGCTCAGCTTCCTTATCTGCGAAAGGATAACAGTACCTAGCTGATGTGAAACACACAAACTAAAACATTTAACACAGACTCATTACTCCACAAGAGAGTCTTGCTTCATGCTATGCACATCTCTTAGTTTCTCATCATGACCTATCAAGGTGCTCACCAAATCCCAGCTTTTAGCAATCTAAAGACACCAATGTAAACACAGGAAGAATGAACCCCAAATGGAGCATATACACCCTTTTTCTAATAAATAGTAAGTAGTTAAATTATTTCATTTGGGTATGAGTTGATTTTCTTTTAAGGATATTTTATCTGGGAGTGACTCCAAATTTGTTGAAGTCCAAAGAATAAAACGGATACAAAGGACACCACATGCCCTTTCCCAGACTCACCTGCTGTTAACAGCTCTGCCTTTTGGCCTGCTATTTCTTCTCTCTCTCTCTTTCTGTACAGGCAATATATTTTCAGTTGTTTTTCCTCTCTTGTAAAGAACTGATATTAGTTGTATCCCCGACCATCCACCCATAAATACTCCAGTGCATATTTCCAGACAAAAGTAGTAACTAGCTAATTATATGTGTGTGAGTGGGGGGGGGGCTTTCCTGTATATTAGTACAGAGCTGCATGCACTGTGTTAGCCCTGCTCCTTCCCAGGTAACTGCCTAATTTTAAAAGCAGTATGCCATTCACTAATATGATAATTTCATTCCCATTGTGATTGAAATGGAACAATAGGCATTGTCTAGTCTAAATCGAGTCAAATCACATTGAGAAGTTTATTTTACACCTCAGTTTTTCTTGTGTGTGTGTGTGTGTGTGTGTATGTGTGTGCACTGTGTGAGTGCAGGTGTGTGTGTATATTTGAGTGTGAGAGTATGTAGTGTGTGATGTGAGTGCAGGTAACTGTGTGCCACGGTGTGCACAAGGAGATCAAAGGACAACTTTCAGAAGGTTTTTCCTTCCAATATGGCTCTCAGGGACTAAACTCAGGTCCCTAGACATTCAGGACAAGTATTTTCATTTGCTGAGTCATCTTGCCAGCCCAATGGTTTCTAGAACTGTGTGATGAAACACATACAGTGTCCTGTAACTGAATGTGGGAGATATGGAACTTTTGGCACAGTGTGCAATGATGAACAATTATACTAAAACATGCAAAATATCTGAGGCATGTGTGGCCATGTTCTCCCGTATTTCACTTTGCAATGGCACTGTAGCCTCTGTTCTGAACAGTAAATCCAACCTTGCACTGAAAATGCTGTCATCACATATAACACCAGCAGTACTGCCTACAGGAGCTTGGCTCACATTTCAGATGTGAGAGATCCTAAAATAAATCAGCATGTTTACTGTTCACATGAAGTTTTTCGTTCTTATAGGAACATAATTTAGTTATAAAAACAAAAAGCCTTTAAATTTTCCCCACTGTCATTCCTCAGCATGTATCAAATGGTACATCTTTGGATGATGCTGTGCTGAACTGTTTGATTTTTAAAATTACTGTTTGAGCTGTTCACTTGAGTTTCATTAAAAAAAAAGGTTCAATGAATTTTGGTTTTAGATTAGCTCAGAGTTTCCAAACTTTCTAAAATGGCCCTAAATATGCTTCTGTTCTTTTGTAATATGTACTTGTATAAAGTAGCATTCCCAGCACTCAGAATCATAGGATCAATCTGCCGATCTACTATCAAAGACACGGAAAATGCTCTATGTTCTGCATGATCAAACAGCTAGCAAAGATTTAGATCATTATGTAAGTATGGACAAGCATATCCAGCTTGTTAAGGCAAATTTGTTTTCATCTTTAGTAAATGACTATATATATACATATATATATAATAATTGCTTTAAAAAAGTTGCTTGATGAATTCTCCACAAATGCCCATTTGTAGACTTATTTTATATATCTATATACCTGGGGTCAGGTAAAAATTTCTCAGGTTGTAGATAAAAAATGATTAAGAAGCCGTGACCTATAACATGGTCCATTTTACATTTTATCGTATGTTTGTGTGTGTGTGTGTGTTTTCTTCTGTATGTATATCATACGAGTACAGAGGGTCATAAAGGCCAGAGAAAGGTATCAGATGCCCTGGAATTGAAGTTACAGGCCATTTTGGCCTGCCTGATCTGAGTGCTGGAACCAAACCCAGGACAAAGTACTATTAATCCCTTATTTCATCATGGTCTTTAGCAAGACAACCAAACACAAGAAGGAAAGTATCTTTACCTGGACTTTAACATAAGTGCTTACAATCCATAAAAAGACCTAGAAAATGTATCTGTATTTTTGTGGGGGTTTACAGGGTATGTACATTGTTTCTGTTTTGTTTTGGTGTTGTCCATGCTAGCCTCAAACTCTCTGGGCTCTATGCTACTAAGTACACCTATGCTATTGCTGCACCTGCTGGCACCATCCATCACTGACAACGGAATCCAGCCTTCTTAGCCTTCTAACATGAGCTGAATGCCAGCGCTCTCTAGGCCTTGAGCATCAGATTGAGACTGGTGGAGCATCCAGCCTGTGGACTGAGCAGTTACAGACTGTCAGCCTCTGAAGAGTGGCAACAGCCGCTGCTGGGCTACCCAGCCAGGAGTATGGAAGCCAACCTATTCCTTGCTGCTGTAATGTAATATTAATTCGATTGATTCTGATCCTCTAGGGCTCCCTGACTAATACCATCACCATGCCCAGTTTTAAGTAATGCTAGGGATCAAACCCAAAGGGTAGTGGGGAGCTCATGAGGTGAGCACTCAACCCACTGAGTCACACACCCAGCCCTATTTGCACTTGTTTCTACTGAACATGCTTGACACAAGGAGAATCTGTGCAAAATACAGTGTGTTTTATTCTCTGGACTTAAATGTTTTTTGAAAAACTAAAATATAGTAAAATTTCTCTGATATAATAGGTGGTAAGAACACTATGGAAACTCTCATGTACCTTCAAAAATTACTGTGAAAATTGTTTTATAATTGTAACTGATCTTGATGGAAAGTGTCAGCTAAAATTATAAAGCAATTAAATAAATGAACACAGCTGCCAAATAGATACATTAGGATCCTGGACAAAGCCAAGGACTAAGCCATATGTTATTAAGAGGAGATACTTTATGATTCAGTACATACATTTAAAAAACTGACCTTCAAGGAGACAGGAGGCAAAGAAGCAAAGCCAGAACTTGGGGTTTGGCGGACGTTAGAAATGGGTTTGTACTTGAGTTCAATCATTAATAAACTGGGTACCAGCACAGACCACTGACTGTAGCGGTCCACTCTTCTCTTGCTACATAAACTAAGAATACATGAACTACAATAGTAACAAACTACATCTCATCCTCAGAGGGGGCTTCAAACAGAGGGGAGTGGCCTCCTCTCATTCATGCCTCTGTCAAGGGACCAAACAGCAAGAAGGCTCTTGCTGGATTCAGACTCTTGGTACCTCCAGTCGTGAGTGATATTGTTTTCTTTACATTCCCTAGTCCAGAGTCTTTCTGAGGTAGCTACAGCCTCAAGAGAATTTGAAAATTCAAAAAGAATTTGAAAATTCAAAAAAGAGCAGCAATGCTAACTTTGGGAATTCATGTCAATGGGGAGAAGGACTGGCCTCGGTGGAAGACTTTCAGGTAGAAGATCCCAGGCCCGCGTAACATTCTCACACTGCAACACAATATTGCTGTCTACAAAGTTCACGCCTGAGTGCAACTGCATTACCAAAACAAAACAAGACAGCAACAACATCAAAAACATTTCAGAATATAAGTTTCTGATTTTGCGTCAGGCTGGGACATTCACAGCTCTCCTAGGACACATGTGGTCTGTTGGTCACGGATTGGACATGCTGACAGATGACTTGGGAAGAGGAGGCTAATTCCCAGAGAGTCAGCATCTCTGTGTCAAGCACCAGTGACAGAAAGGCAGTGAAGAGGTCCAGGGGAGAAGAGTGTGACCTGGTTTTGAGGTCAGCTCCACCTTTGTGGTGATGCTCTTCTACACATTACCACACTATTTGTTAAATAAACCAGATGATATGGCAGGCTAAGGGTTAAAACACACACAGATGACAGGATAGACAGGCAATCTATGTGAACAGTACAAATCACAACAGAGTACCTGAGACACAGGGAGAGTCACAAAATAAGTGATTGTCAATGTTATGAATCAGGTTAGGCTTTGCAAAGAGCAAATACACAAACACACACACACACACACACACACACACACACCTTTTCATTTTAGGCAGCACTTTGATTAAAGGATAACAATCACAGTCGCAACAGTCCTCAGATGCTTACAGACCTCTCTACAAAATCCAATCAGAACCACTTCATTAACATCAAACACAACCTGAACACAGACACACATTTCAGAAGACAGTCAGCATCAGCTTTGTTGTTCTTGTTATACTCTATCATTAGCTCTCATTATTAAAGACCATAGCATAATGGGCTGATTTCAGACAAGCCAAGGCGGAAGCAACAGTGCCTAAGAGAAAACTAATAGGTTCAAATAGCCCCCAAAGTAATGCATGGGTCTATGCATGATGGAAAAAAAACCGGTTAATGTTGGTAGATGCTCAACTGTCTATCTGAATATGGCACTTCTATGAATAAAGACCAAGGTCATCCGTTTATCACATCAAATTTAAAATGTCTTGGAGACCAAACACAGCCTCTCTGTAAACTCCTCCAAGTTAATAACTCATACCTCTTTGGCAGGTTACAATGGCCTCAGTATTACAGAAAGCCTTGATCAACAAAACAATAAGCTGTAAAACAGGCTTCTTCCTGCCTTCAGGAGACATTCCTTTGCCTGGGTGGAAAAATGAGCCCCTCAGAGCAGAGCCCCCAGAGGTAGGAGGCAGGAGGGGGTGCACTCAGCATTCCAGAGAAGCAACATTGCTGAATGAACCAAGAGCTGCATCTTGCATCTCACTCTGACAGCGGTGGCACGGCAATTGACAAGCCTTGTCAGGTAAGGTATTTATCCTCACAGGGAATGCGGCCACTCCAAAGCAACCATCTCAGTGGCTGTCACATCAACGAAGACAAGAAGTCATAAAACGGGAAGGCTATCACTGAGGGCAGTGCAGCAACAGAGACTGTAATTAAGAACTGCTGCAAAGCGCTCCTTGGCATCATGTTCAGGATGGCTTGGATTACCTGCCAACTCACCAATGAAGTTCTTACCAGCCTGTCTCTGAGGCGAGCAACCTTCTGAGCAGCCTTTCAATCTGGAAGCCTATGCAAAAGTAGCTCTTAAAGGCTGCGAATGCAGACTCAAGGAAGAAACACCAACTTGCTCTGTTCATTCACTCAACAAATAGTTATCTCACTATTCAGGCAGCAGGTTAGAGGTGTAGAGGTTAGAGGTCACCAAGGGAGATATGCCATCTGACTTGGCAAAGATAGATTCTAAAAGGGCAGACAGACACACAGTAGGAACCATAGGTCAGGACACAGTAGAGGGTGAGAGTCTTGAGAACCCTAAGGATGACCCCTGTCCACCTGTGAAGGAGATAAGGCAGAACTTCAAGGAAGAAGAGGCATCGAGGCTGAGCCTTAAAATGAAGTAAGGAACCAGTCAGAGAAGGCAATGTGTACCCACAGGAGAAGTTTGTATGCTGGTGACGGGAAGACGTCTGTGTGGCTGAAGCACTAGGCAGGGCTGGGAAACGGCTGCATGTGCTTCAGAACAGCTACAAATAGGGCAGAAGACAAAAAGGTAAACTTAGGACATGGTGAGATGTTGCACGTGCGTGCATGGTGTGTGTGGTGTGTGTGTGTGTGTGTGTGTGTTTGAAAGAGAGAGAGAGAGGCTATATTACATGGTTCTCAGCTAGAAGCTGGTCATGCCTCTAAGAACCTAATTCTCGTTGAGCGTAGACTACTACCTTCCATTTGACGAGCATCAAAGGGGTTCTGTGGGCTGCACGAGGCCACAGGGCTGGCAGAGCAACCCTCAGACTCTGACTCCTTCTGCACTCAGTTTTCCCCTAGGGAAGGGAGTGATTTTCAGTGGTAAATATAATTGAGTTCTACCATAATGACCTTCTCCTCCTACCATAGAAACAAAGTACTTGAATGAAGAGAAAAACAAAAGGACAAATAGCTGCAACAAAAATGGGACTACATGAAGGCAGTGCACAGGTGACGTGGATGGTATGGGAATTAATCCTCAATGACAGTGCTGAAAACTAAAATAATAGCCACAGAGTGAGTGAGCAGTGAGCAGGGTGGTATTTCCAAGTGTAACTGCGCAGAAGGCCAGTTGTTCCTCTGCTTATCAATAAAACAGACGATCGCCATGCATAGGACTGAGTTCTGAGCTGTGACATCATCACAACACACATGCTGAGGCAGTCAAGATAACTCCGGACTAGAGGAGCTTTCTCTCTTCATTGCCAATGGCCAATATATTTTCTACAATGTGGAGAACATAAATTCAACCACCTTCTAGCATTTACCTGCTCATGAGGTTGCCCTCCCACACACTGAGGTCAGGGAGTATCAGCCAATGGAGGTTCAGGAACGCGAATGCAACAGATCACAGGAACTTTTGTTCCTGTTACAACACAAGGAGGATTGATTCTCCCCATTCACAGCTCCCAAAGCCACTCACACAAGGCATTGGTCAAGTAAGACCTCTGCTTTGCCAGGCATAGGGCCAAGGAGTCAAAATAAATACACACAGGGACAGACTATTCCAAGCCAGCCACAGAAACCTACATCATCCTAGTCAACTCAGGGTAAAATCCACATCACAGGCAGGGGAGGGAGCTCAGTAGGCAAAGTGTTTACTAGACAAGCATGAGGGTCTGTACCCACAGTATAGAAAGACAGATGTGGTGACACAGGTTTGCAATTCTAGCGCTAAGTAGGTGGAGACATGTGGATCCCTGTAACTCTCTGGGTAGCCAGCCGAGATTGAATGGTAAGTCCTAAGTCCCAGTGAGGGACCCAGAGGGACCCAAGGATTCAGCACCTGAGGAATGGCATCAAAAATGGACCTCTGAACTCCACTTACACACTTGTGCATGTGGGTGGACACACAAGTGCGTAACATACATACATGCATGCACATATATATACACATACACACACATACATGCATACACACACAGAGCACACTAGGCACAAAAATAAACCTCATTTTCTGCTACTTTGTAATTGGATCAGTACAGCGAATTGTGTTGTATCTTCTTTTTCAGTCCAAACACTAATTTCACTTTCCAAATTCCTGATCTACTAGTTTCGTACAAATAGGACATCAGTACCAAATGATTTTTAAGCAAAGACAAACATTATTCTTCCATTGTTTTTAAAAAACTAAGTCTTTTGGACCTACTTTCTAAGTAGTGGCACACTTAAAATCAAGCCATGTAGCTCATAGTCAAGTCCAAGAGATTGGGTGGGGAGGGTAGAATTAATGGGAAAGCTTGCCAAAAATGTAACCATGGTAACACCACAGATGCATCAAGCAATGGTGTGCTAATTTGCTTCATCCCCATTTCTTAAAGTGGAATCTAAATAGGGAAAAAAATCACATGGAGAACAATCATGAGTCTGCAATTACTGAATTTGGCTAAGTTACATCCAGCCTGCAACCATAACTCACAGGCAGTCACGGGACATCCTAGAAATGGCCCTAGGAGGTTCATGAACCAAAAAGATGAGGTTCTGCTATGAACTCCGCATGACTCTGTTTCCTCTTTTGCTTTCAGAAGATTGGTTGTATGTAACATGGGCCAGTATGACAGAGAAGGACCAAGCTGGATAATACTGCCTCAGTACTGTTGCCCAGAGTCACATCCTCACTCAAAACTGGGTTACTAGATCAATAAAAACGGGATTAAAATCCCTACCCTATCTACAAGACTAGAATTAGGAATTGCAATGAATCTAAATACATATGGAATCATTCAAGGATATTATTGGGATTAAAGTTTTCAATTTAAAATGGAAAAGATGAAATGAGTGAGGGCAACTAAGTCACATTAACAGGTCACCTCTTTTCCATCTGATGCGGCTGCCAGTGAGCGAAGAGGGGACTACGGAGTGCTGCCCAAGTCCCTTGCTGTATTCCTCTTCCTGGCAGAGCCTCGATTTACTACTAAGCAAAATGGAGGGCAGCTGATTAGCCTAGAAACTGATTTCCTAAGGTTCTCAAATCTATGCAAAGCCTTTGGTCAGTCACACTTGTGACTTTATGGTGACATCAGCTGGCGTAGGAGGGTCCTTCTGTATTTGGGTTGCTTTCATTGGTTGAATAAAGAAAATGCCTTGGCCTTTTGATAGGGTAGCCCTTAGGTAGGTGGAGTAGACAGAACAGAATTCTGGGATAGGGAAGGCTCAGGGAGAGCCACCATACAGCCGCCAGGGTCAGATATGCTGAATCTTCCCCATAGGCCCACTACCTTGAGGTGACTTACAGACTATTAAAAAATGGGTTGAGCCGGGCGGTGGTGGCGCACGCCTTTAATCCCAGCACTCGGGAGGCAGAGGCAGGCGGATCTCTGTGAGTTTGAGACCAGCCTGGTCTACAAGAGCTAGTTCCAGGACAGGCTCCAAAGCCACAGAGAAACCCTGTCTCGAAAAACCAAAAAAAAAAAGGGTTGAAATAAGATGTAAGAGTTATCCAATAGAGGCTAGAACTAATGGCCAGGCAGTGTATTAAATGAATACAGTTTGTGTGTAATTATTCCAGGTATAAGCTAGCCAGGGCCAAAAGCAGGCCCACGGCTGGGAGCAGGAACACAGCCCGCATCTCTTACTACAATCAGCAAACACTGGCAGTCTAGCACATTACTGCCAGAGTATTATATGTAAAGAAAACCATTTCTAGACAATAGATCACAGCAAGGACTCTGTGGATATTATTCTTCCTCTAGGAGGCAGTGTCTCAAAAATGGTACCTCTAAAAACTCTTTCAAATTTCGAAGGACCAAGTGACAGAAAGCAGAAGTAAAATTCCCAGTATTAAAGCCAGAATGACTCTTTCCTTCAGGTGTGAACAAAATGAAGTAAATGCCATGCTTTCCCAAGAGGCAGAGGTAAGATCAGCTTGTTTACGGACACGGTGCATTCATGTCCTACTCTAAAGCAGCTATCAATTATCCACTCACAATGGACCAACCCACTGCCTGCTTGTCCTTGTCCTTGAAGGTATCCCTTTCAGAGCCCTGATGTTCTATATCTGGCCCAAATTTGGTCGCATTGAATATTTTTTAGAATTTTAAACTGTGAAAATCCTTCTTTTCCCCTACAATCCAGACATGGGGATTTTAAAATCTGGTTTTAGGGATGGAGAGTAACTGTGGCACTCCCCACACCGAGGGCCATTAAAGACACAGTGGCCTCCTGCTCAGTCTCAGGGTCTGCCTGGCTACTCCATTAAACACATTGACACTTCCATTTCTAGAGGCTTCACCCACCAAGGCTTTGCAAACTGTTTACACACTTCAGCCCCTCTATACTTCACAGCAGTTCCATGGAGCTAGCATGACCGACACGGTCTTTACACAGATCAGACAGTGAGTTGACAAAAGGTAATTTGCCCAGCATTTAAACTACTAAGTAGCAGAGTCAAATGGAAATCCAGTCACACAGTCGCACTATGATATCATGCTGTCTGTCTCACTGCCAACCACCATTTGCAGGGCATCATTAGGTGGACTCACTGCTAAGTGTGCCAGATCCATCAGCTGAGCTTCCTTCTCCTCTTTACACATATGTGAGGACGCACACTCACACATCAGCAGGGAGACACTAAAATTAGCTACTTACAAGGCACGGCATGGCGGTAGAGGTTGTCCCTTATGGTCTGCTGGAGCTCATGATCTGGAGACCCCTTCTGGAACCGCTGGTTGAGAAAGTGTCGCAGGTCCTTGTTGAGCCTTCCTCCTGCAGGAAATACATAAAACAGACAGAGCACATCAACAAGAGAGGGCTTTCTGAACAGTGAGCAGTCAGCGCTGTGTGTGAGAAAGCAGCATCCTGAAAATCCAAGACCCTCAGCCACAGGGAGGAAGGGCTTCCGTTTCCCTCTCAGGGGATACAGCCAGAGGAAGACAACAAAGAGAAAACAGCATGGAAACAACTAAGGGATGGGCCTTATCACATGCAATACCAGAAAGCTGAGTAACAGAGGATTTCCTCTAGGCCGTGCATTTCAGTGAGTGCCGGTGACATTAGCAGACACTCTCAGAGGGAGAATGACCAGCTGAAACTGCCAAAGAGGACAGTCTGGCAACCACTGTCATATAATAAAGCATTCTTTGCTGGTTACACTTGCAAGCAGGTTCAGAACTCCAGTGTAATTTACTATATCAAATAAATAAAAGTAAAAGCAAGCAAAGAAACAATGTACAAACAACAAAAAGAAACCCATTCAGTAAAGCTCAGCCCACCTGGGTAGTAACTGCTAAGAATATGTGAGCTACACCACCACATGCCAGTCGCAGAGAGGGAGCTTGGAAATAGCCTTCAAGGTCTGAACCCTGTTTGCATTTTTAAACTTTATTTAACTGGCATATAAAAGCAAAAGAAAAAAAAAACCTTACATCTTAAGTACATAGGCGTGTACCATGTGATGTTTAAACACAGGTATACACTGCACAATGGTTAAGGGAGCTGTCATTTGTATACAGTGAAAACTTTCAGAATCCATCCTTCTAGCTTTCAAAGTGTAGACTACTGTACTATTATGTCCCAGTTTCTCAGTGGGGGCAAACCAGTTTCTTGTTTCTACCCAAACAGGACAAGGTATCTCCTGCAAACCTTTCCCCTTGCATCTTCCAGGCCACCAGCAAACACCATTCGACCACTCTCCTGTCAATGAGCATGAAACCAGCTTTTATAGTCCATGCATGAGTTGAGATCATGGGTGTAACTTGTCTGTATTTATGACTCTTTTTGTGCTAAAAAGAATTCTAAATAGGAAATGGACTGAGGCACAGTTTAGCCAATTTGAGACTTAGTTCAATCCCCAGAATCAAATAAAAACAACAAAATACATAAACTACAAAATAAAAAAGAGAGAACACATATTAATAAAAAGAACCTTAAAATAATAATAATAATAATAATAATAATAATAATAATAAACCAGCCATTTCCTCTGGAGTTAAAGACTTAAGCAGAGAAAGGAGAGCCCCCTTCTTCATTTTCTGGATAAATAACTACTGATATATACATCTCCATACCCTCTACTACCTTTCAAATTTAAGGTACTCATTGCTTTTTTATTGCTGTTTGAGCCTCAACTAATTGTGTCTTTATTTCTTTGAAATCTTGTATACTTAGTAGAATAAAAGTTTTCAATGTTGCAAAAAAGCATCATAGAAAAGAAAATTTAAAAGAATTGTAAAAGAGATAGCTAAAGATGCTACAGAGAAGGCTAAAAATAACAAGAATAAGCTTATCTTTCCAGCTGGTCAGTGGTGGTGCAGGTTTTAATCCTAGTACTCTAGAGACAAAGGCAGGCAGGTCTGATTCAAGGCCAGCTTCTTAATACACAGAGTGAGTTCCAGGACAGTCAGAGCTACATAGAGAATATTATCATTTTGCAGACCATCCCCGTCATCTGGGTACCCTGACCCTTTAAGAGACAAGCTCTACCCACCCCGAATCTCCCTGGAAACCCTTCCCCACAGAGGCAAGCTAATCTTGAGCCTTCTTTCCTCCACTGCTCTCACTCTCTATCTGTCCCTCTTCTGAAGAGGTAACTACAGCCTCTCTCCCTTCTCCCCTTCTTTCTTCTCCCCACCCTCTCTTTTCTCTTTCTCTGTCCCCCTTCTCTCTCTCCCCTTCAGCTGTACTACAACCAGGGTTCAAGCTGTCAAGAGGAAAATGTGTACACTAATAATCAAACTCAACACCATTCAATCGTTATCAGCTAGTGATGAATGAAGTAAGCACTGCCTTACCTGCTTCCTAGACAAATGGACAGACAAGACAGACAGTATTTCAAAAGTTCAGGAAAGAACACGCACACATGGTGCTGACACATACCTAGGTAATAAGAACACACATACAAACTCAAATCACAAGGAGATCCCACTATGTAGTTACCAGAAGAACAGAATTCAAAGGATGAATAAATCTCACTTTTCGGGAAGATATAAAACAAGGTTTTATATACAGCTAGTGGGTGTGTAAGGAGGATCAGCCTCATGAGAACACAATTTAACAATACTTCATTAAGACAAATTTGCACAGAAAAGGGAATGGACAATTTCACTAAAAATAAAGAATATGAAAATAACTCCATAAAAAGAAAACATAAATAAATTGTTCAGCCCTAAATTATAAACAATCCAAATATTTATCCAGAGGCAATGAAAGAAAATGATACGTTTAATGAAGTACTACACAGCACTTAAAAGGAGACTCTACAACTACATAAGCAATATTGATAATTCTCAAGCATTTAACATTGAATACAGACACAGAAGGGAACAAAACTTCATCCATAACTTTTTAACATGTTCCCTCCATAATAGAGGGAAACAAAGACTAAGCAGAACAACATGAAGGTATGGAGTACCTGGATCTATGGAGTACATGGATGTTTCCTTATGTACTAGTTAACATAACCATATGTCATGAAGGCTACTGAGAAACACTATACTACATTCTATGTGTCCACAACAACCACAATAATTATTTCCAAATAAGTTTAAAAAAATCTATTTAATTTTATTTTATGTGTATTGGTATAAGGTGTCAGACCCCTGGAACTGGAGTTACAAACAGGTGTGAGCTGTCATATGGGTGCTGGGAACTGAACCTGGGTCCTCTGTATTGAAGGCCAGTGCTCTTAAATGCTGAGTCATCTCTCCAGCCCTCCAAAAGACTTTTTAAGAAACAGAGAAGACAATGAACTCCTTGAGGGGCTTGCTAACCTAGAATTGATTGGGTGTGTGATATAACACAGGTGCTATGCATCAGAATGCACAGAATCATCCAGGAAACAAAGCTAGGCATGGTGGCTGCTGAGTGGGTACCACTGCACTAGATGCTTAGGTCCTGGTTTCATTAGGGAGTCAACCAGAAAGAACAGGGCAAATGATGGCAGTGAGCAAACACAGGCCCAGGTATGGACCCAGCTCCATTATTCACGGCTCATGAGCCTCTCTTCTCTCACTCGTAAAAATAGAACAATGATATAATAGTAGCCGCATCACATGGCTGCTGTAAACAGCAGAGGGGATGACATGTTAGCACAGTGCAGGGCAGAGTGGAAGCACTTAATGAAAGACAAAAGCTGTAATCACCAGTGTCAAGTGGACAGTTTTGGAGGTGAGGGGATAAGAATAAAATCTAGCCCAAACATGAATTAGTATTCTTTTTCAAAAGTTAAAAAAAAAATCACATAAGTATGAATGTTATTCAAATGGGATAGAAACAGCAGGAGACAAACCATAAGGCAAAAGAGTTTGGACTAAAGAATTTTTCCAGTGCTACTAGAAATGGGAGACAGTCTTTTTGTGCTGGAACAGTGTGTTCTTATGTAAACTAGGACTGAGGATCAGGAAGGAATGCTAACTGGTAAATCACTGGCAGGCGTGATAATCACACGTGCTCAACTCTAGCCCCAGAACAATGCTTGCTCCCCAGTTGTCCACAATCTAGGTGATTTGACATGGAAAACTCCTATCAAATGACTGATATGACATTGACAATGACAGAGCCAGGGAGGTGGCTTAGTGAGCAAAGGTGTTTGCTGCCACCTAGAACCACATGGTAGGAGAGAATCAACTGCTGCATGCTGTCACCTAACGCGTCTGCCATGGCACTTGTGCTTCCACCACACACGCTTGCACAGAAAAACAAAACTTTAAGAGGTATTGAACACTATCTGAACTATGAGTAGCAAAGAGGTCTGTATATCTAAATACACTGCTAGGGACCAAAGCAAATTCCAAAGAACATACAGGACCCATTAGTTTGTTCCCTATATGTGACATAGGTGCATATCTATAGTAGTCACCATCAAGATAAACCAGAGGTTTTTTGCCAGATTATCCTTGATCTTAGGCTCTCAGTAGGCAAGCCAGTTATGGTTAATGGGCATCAGACCGAAACTCCCCTCTTCTGCAAATGTGCAAAGGGCAGGGTTAACTATGCTGCCAGTTAACATTTGCTCTGCATTCCCTGACATTTGGAGGAGCAAAGCTTCCACCTTCACATTCCATTAAGAATACTGTACTTTGAGCATCTAATCTCAAATTAATTAACAATGATTCAGAGGACATGTCAGTAAATCTTTTCCTAATTGTCAAGGGCATTGAGCCAATGAAATAATAAACTGTAAGATGGATAAATAATAAACGGCAAGTATGTCCTGGCATCTTTACTTCATCCAAATTCAAGGTTTGCTTTGAAAATGGAAGAAAGAACATAAGTCAGAAGTATGTAGAGCTTTGTTCAAGAAAAAGTTCAGAACTAGGGCTGGGAAAATGGCTCAGTGAGTGAGTGAGTGCTTGATCTGCAAACATGACCCCAGTTCGAATCCCCAGTACCCATATTAAAAAAAACTGGTTGTGGCAGGATAAGTCTCTAATCAAAGTGCGGAGAAAGATAGAGATTAGTGGATCGCTGGAGCTCACTGAGCAGCCAGCCTAGCCAAATTGGTCTGCTGAGAGACCCTATCTCAAAGAAATGAGAAGGGAAGTCGGGTGTGGTGGTGCACACCCCAGTATGTGGGAGGGAGAGGCAGGCAGATCTCTGTGACTTTGAGGCCAGCCTGGTCTACATAGTAAGTTCCAGGACAGCCAGAGCAAATAGTGAGGCCCTGTCTTTAAAAACCCACAAATACAAACTCCTTCCACCCCATCCACCAAAAAAAAAGAAAAGAAAAACATTAGGTAGAAACCAACTGAAGAAGACACAACTTCTTGTCTCTGCACATATGCATGCACCTGCACAGGCACCCATATGAACAGGTGTACGTGTCCATCTGAACATGCATGTGCACATGTGCTTGTACACATGTGCACACACATGTCCAGAGATCATTGAAAGAGGTTTTAAATTTTAAAGAAGACAATGGAACTTAGACCATACTTGTATTGTTATTACTTTATATTTGTATATTCTATCAATATATAAGAATTCTGTATCTTTTAAGTTTCCAAATATATCTTTGCATTTTCCCATTGAATTTTCTGAAATTTAAAAGGTATCAATATATCATCTTAATATTCTATGATTTCATTTTTAATACACCAAAATCCATTTTTCCTTAATATAAAAATCCAGGTATTTTTCCATTACAAACCACGTTGCTCTAAATGTTAGTGAGATGACATGAAGGAAAAATGCATAAATGGTCAAAAAACTGATTTCCAGGGAGCAGAAGCTTGGTCTGCAAGCAACAGCAGGGGAGGAGCCTCCTAGGGTGTGTTCAAGAACGCATCTCGGGGATGGAACAGCTATTCATCCCACTTCCTTCACATGTCTTCAGGCATACCAAGTTTCTTTCCTTTGGGGCTACGGGCTGGACTTCACTGTGACACTGGGGTTTCTGTCTCTTTCTGGACAAGAGAAGCACATGCTATCAACAGCAATACCACAATGAAACCATTACTTTGGATGATACCTACAATAAAAATATTTCAATTCAGGGAAAGAAAAGGGAATTAATTTTTGGTAAATCAGAACTTTCTGGACTTTCCTCTTAACTTTAAGGCAGCCATAAATTCCTACAATAAGATGTAGTTTGAAAAAAAGAGACAGGATTATTATCAACACTGACCAAGCCACTATGATCTTCAACTAGGTCATTTGTGTCAGAGAATGCCAACATGGCACTTCGCATGTTTCTTTCTAACATGTTTCTTCTCCCCAACATTTCTCTCACACATGTAAGAGAAATGTAATTACTAGGGAGATGGCGTTCAATAAGGAAGAGTCTCAGCTGGAGATGTTCAAAAGGTTCTGAAAAAGCTCAAAAGGTGATGGCTGCAAGGTGATGTGCAGGGACTTGATGCCAAAAGCCTCTCCTTGAAGGTGCTTAAAATGAAGTCATACATATTTTACCACCACAGCAAAGTTATATCAATTATCAACCTTAGCTGGATGGTGGTGAGACACACCTTTAATCTCAGCACTTGGGAGGCAGAGGCAAGTGGATCTCAGTTGAATTTGAGGCCAGCAAGGTCTACAAAGTGAGTTCCAGGACAGCCAGGACTGTTACACAGAGAAACCCTGTCTTGAAAAACCAAACCAAACATCAACCTTGAGAATCAAGACAGTCCCAGAGGCACCTATTTGTAGTCTCAGCACTTAAGAGTAGAGGCTGGCATATGGACAGTTCAAAAACAACCCGAGCTGCATAGTGGAATCCTGTCACCAAAAAGCAAACGAAAGCATTAAATTTTATGTGTGAGTGTTGCCTTGTGTATGCCTGTGCACCACACATGTATGGAGGTGGGAAAGCGGTGCTGGGTCCTCTGGAGCTGGAGTTACTGAGGGTGGTGAGCCTTCCCATGGGTACTAAGAGTCAAACCTGGGTCCTCTGGAAGAGCAGCCAGTGCTCCTGACTGCTAGTTGAGCCATTTCTCCACCCCCTCATAGAGAAATATTTGAAAATATAAAGTTGCACAACCAAGGAAAGCCACTTGTAATCTCATTTTCACACTTTTATAATTTTATTTATTTTTGTCCTGTGTATGGATGGATACATACATACACACACAAACACACACACACACTCAAACCATAAAATCATAGCTGTACAGACACATTATATCCTTGAACTATAACAAATACCCTTATAACATACATACACATATGAGCAAACACATCAACTCATCTGACACATTCCTCTTCAAATAGAAATTTATTAAATGCCTACAGACAAACATGCTGTGAACCCTGAGGCTATGCTGTCCCTGAGCAGAGGGCAGCTAATGAAGTAAAGGAAGACAGTCACTCCTGCAAAGTGTGGAGTATTCCAAGTAGGGGTAAAAAAAGATTCAGGAAACAACAAAGAGGTAGGCCTACAGGAAAGAACAGAGAGTGTTGTCAAGGAGGAGCTTGGGTAGAGTGAAAAGGACTTCCTATTTTACTTGGAGTGCAGAAGAAATGTGCTCAGGGATTCCAGCCATAGCAGAGAAAAACACAGTATAAAATTTCAGGTGCAGTGGGCTGTGTAGTAGCAGGTGCCAGGAAGAAGCCAGTCCGTACACTCTAGCTAAGGGATGTTGACCCAGGAAAGGGCAGAGAGAGCAGGAGAGGATAGAATGGTGTGACTGAATGCTGGAGCTGGCTGAATGAAAAATGCCCCCATAAGCTCACGTATTGAACACTTGCTCCCCCGTCAGGGGCAGTCCGGGAAGGTTGTCTAAGCATTAGGAAGCAGAGCCTTGCTGAAGTAAGCATGCCGCTGGGGGTAGGGGGCTTTGAGGATTTATAGCCTGGCCCCACTTCCCCTTCTCTCTCTGCTTCCTGGATCTCTACACTCCCTGCTTGCTAGGCAAGTCTCAGGCTCTGATTCCATGCTGTGACAGACTCTGTTTAAGTCAGAATAAATGCTGTTCTCCTCTAAGTCGCTTTTGATTGTGGTATTTTATAGCAGCAACAGAAACGCAGCAATATTTTGTTTTTTTTAAACTGGCAATGAATGGGTCCCACAGTCCACAGAGTTCAGGTGATCCCTTTTAGCTATAACCTAACTTGTCAGATCACACCATGTGTGAGGATTTAAGCCCACATTTTATAGCATTGTGTAGGCATTTGCAAAATATAATTGTGTTTCAAAATGCTATATATTTTATCAATTCACCACAACCTATATATCTGTAAGAAGGAACCAAACTCAAGTCATTTTGAATAAAACGTCCATCTTGAATAAGGGTCAAATAAAGTTTAAGTTCCCAAGACTTCCCCAGAACTCCCTGGGTAACTGATATCACTGGCATCCTAGTTGGCAAGATGAGACATTTGGTGGGCAAACCATCTTGCTACACTGGAGTAAACCAACCAATGAGAATATTGACACAGAGTAATGTTCCTAGGAAAGCCCCTAATCTTGGCATCCTCGTTGCCGGAATACGCAACTGTAACTTGGCACAGATATTTGCGGCGTTTCTACTTAAATGCTTGCTGAGACGCGGATTCGGTCAGCTCCTGAGTCTGGACTCTTGATTCTGATGGTCAGTTTCTGCTGCACTGCCCAATCCAATAAAATCTTGCCATTTGTAAGCTCTTGTATCTGCTTGGGTTGTTTTGGAGCCTGGGCCCCACAACATACCCAATACTAATAGGTAAGCATGTACCTTATCTTCTGTGTCCAAAATCCACCATAGTTGGCTGCTATGTCACAGGCCTAAAATCTTGGCATTTGGGAGGTGGAGGCAGGATTAGGTGTTCAAGTTCATACTTTGCTGTTTAAGGAGTTTGAAGCCAGTCTACATGAGATTGTGTCAAAATAGAGAGACAGTAATCTGTCTGTATTTATTACTTTTTCATGATCTTTGATGTGATATCGGAACAATAAGAATGAAAGTGTTTAAGGCTCTCAAAACAAATTCTCTCCAAAAGGCTGTATTGGCTTTCCCACATCCCACCTGACCTTTTATTTATTAGTTTTTTTAAGCTATATAACCAGGCTGTCCTCAAACTGCGATCTTCTTGCTATTAGGTGCAACTCTTAGCCCCAACCCCATGGTAGTGCTGACATTATCCTAAACAGAAGGACTTCAGCCTGGTAAACAGAAGGATTCTTACTGGATAATCAAGCACAAAGGCCGTTCTCTATTTACCAGAACCACCCTTAATCTTCCTACAAAGGTCAACTACCTAGAGCGAAGACTTCTAGTTTAGTCTGGATGGCCTGGATTAGCTCAAAGATCCCACCCTGCTGTCATATTATATCTAACTGGTCTTCTGCCATTTTGTTCTCTCTCTGCCCCCAGCCCCTATTGCCTTGGCAGTCTGATCCCAAATAATGATTTTTTTCTACCCATGGAGCAGTCTAGTTGGGTAGTTTCACCGTGCCCTTGCTTGCTTACACCTGCCTTTACGTCATATGTGCTGAGATTACAGATGGGCACCACACCACAACTCTTAACTTCAAAGGGTTCAAAACTGGCACAGAGATTAATCAGATATCAGACATTTGGATGCCCTACCTCATGCTATAATGCAAGCCTTAAATTTAAATTATTGCTGAAATTCCCTGTAAATGGAATCACCTGGTTCCCAACGGTAATACCAATTTCTAAGGTATAGGAAAAAAATTCAGTATCACTCACGTGACAAAGAATGATGAAATGAGAATGGGTTTTCCCTTTTAATTAGTTTCCCCTAATCTTGACAAACTGCTCTCCACAGAAAATTAATTTAGAGAATGGCCTATTGAGAAATAATGAATGACTGTCATTATCATGTGTATTTAACCAAAAAATGAAAGAAAACCCTAATATGTAAAAAATACATAAACTGGGAAGATTGAATATGTCAAGTCTTTATATAGTTACTATAAACTTCTTTACCCCAAATAGCATTAAAGCAATGACCTAAATCAGGTTTGGCTGCATTTTTCTATACAGGATGAAATTTAAGTACCTTTTCCCAGTCTTGAAACACACACAAGGCCATGCAACTATTCTATTTGCTGCCTTGGTGCTGTGAAAGTCAACAGGACCATATGCAAATAAGAACGCTTCCCATCAACATGGTATTTACAAACACAGAAGAGAGGGTCAGACATAGTGGGGAACACCTGTAATCCAGTAAAGCAGAAGGATGACAGAGGACAACATGTAGTGAGATCCTAACTAAAAAGCATGGAAGAAGAAGGGGAGGGGGAAGAGGAGGGAGGAGGGGAGGAAGGCTAACAGACATGAGCTCAGAGCTGCACCTTATGAATGGGAATCCTGAAAAGAAACTGCTTCTGAAACGACTGGTGATTACATCTCAGCGAAATTCTATGCTTGAATTACGTGTTTTCTTGCTGTATCATTAGCCCCTAAAAAGCCACTCCTTCCCCACCTATTTGCCAGACCTAATATCCTGATAAAGAGATAAAACCACTGGAATGTATTCAGTTGAAAAAACCTTATTCTCCACCAATGGAAAGGTTAAGAATGCTGTCAGGTACCATCTGAGGCTCACAGCTGAGATTCTGACATCTTCCTGGAACCCTTACATTTCCACCAAGGAAATTTTATAATGCTTGATTTAGCATTTTAAAATGGGCTTGGTAATATACGCCTTTAATCTCAGCACTTGGGAGGCAGAGGCAGGCAGATCTGGCCTACATAGAGAGTTCTATGACAGCCAGGGCTACACAGAAAAGTTCTGTCTCTGGAAGAAAAGAAAAAAAAAGAAAGGGGGACTAAAGCCCTGATTTATAGCTCTACTTGTTCTGTCAACATAAAAACTTCATGATGCTGTTTCAGTGTTGAGACGCTGAACTGCGGAACCTAAATCTATGCTCCAGAATGAACCCTGTCTTCCTATCTTTCATTCCTTTGATGCAGAGCTGTTTCTCCGGGGAGCAAGCTCCTGTTTGGGTGTCAGCCCTGCACCCCTAGGTGGGTGAGCAATCTGACAGGGACCTCTTCAGAGACATGGAAGGCATGGAGTCCATGCCTTGGTGGCAAAAAGGCTCCTGTTTGCTCAGGCATGCTTCTCAAAACCCTAAAAAAAAGAACGAGAGAAAGAGAGAGGGGAGGAAGGGAGGGAGGGAGGAAAGGAGGCAAAGAGAGGAGAGGGAGGAAGGGAGGGAGGGAGGAAAAAGGAAAAGAAAGGAGGAGAAATGCACACGCGAGAGAGGTGGCAGAGGAGAACGCTGATGAAGCACAAGAAAACACTGCTTATATTAAACACCCAATGTGGATGGACACAAGGCATTATGTCAGCACTTTAGGAAATTGGCTTTATTATTATTTCCTGGCCACCTTTTCTATTCTTTTTTCCCAGTGAATTTTTTTTTTTAATAACAAGTTTCACCCCACAATGAGAAGAAACTTGAATTAAGCATGGAAGGAAAAGCAAGCTCAGGTTTAAACTCTATCGTCTCCATGTCTGCATTACTTACAGCCTTTCTGCTCCCTATATTTATTCCAGCTAAGCTAAGAAGCAGAATAACATCTGTTCACTTAGGGAAAGGGGTGGGGAAAAGAGACTTCCAGAGAGAAAGCGGAAAGACAGTGATCCCTCTTGTCTAAGCATTATAGCTGATGCAAATTTACGGGCAGCCCAAAAAGCAGCTGGGCACCCAAGCTCAGACCAGCCCTCAGCAGCACCTGAAGATGCATGTGTACCCATTTACTCCCCATGCCAAGGCTCTGGAGTGACAGTAGTGCCTACTGCTGCTTTTTCTTTATCTTCTTCTCCTGTCCTCCACCTCCTCTTTTGTTTCTTTGTTATACTTACTCACAGGGTCAGGGATATGTGCCACAGTGGACTTGTCATGCAAGTCAGTTCTTTCTTCTTTTGGTGGAACCTGGTACTTGAACATGGGTGGCTAGGATTGGTGGCAAGTGACTCTCTTTATTCATAGAGTCATCTCACTGACCTGACAGTGACATCCTGAAAAGACACCAACTGGACCTGCTAGATTTGAGAGAGGATAATGAACATTTACAGACCCTGCTTGATAAGGGTGATTTTGCAATCTGCCTCCAACTCAGAGAAGCTGTTTCTATTGCTGGTGTCATGATGAAGAAGCACAAACCAAAGCTCAGAAATCCCTTCATCAACCATCTAGAAAGGAGAAAGGAACTGTCCAAGTGTCATTATTAGTCAGGAAATGCTTGCAACAGGAACAGAGCATCCCGGAAGAGGCAAATTATGAAACTAAGGTCATGAAGCCAGTGCCTATTTAATCAAGTTCTCACATTCACAAAGGTTTTGTTTCCTGAACAGCTTCTGCTTTTGGAAGTTTTCCCAAAGCATGGCTGGGGTTGTGGAAGCCAAGTGATATGAGACATGTCCACGCACGGGAGGACTCTGCCTGCCAGCAGCGTGCAATGTGTGTGCACATGATGCAGAGAAATGTATTGCTTTCCTACCAAGGTAATCAGACCAAAAAGAGGCCAGATTTTCTGAACTTCTCCATGCCCCCTTTGCTCTGATTAGCAGGTGACATCAGATTGTGAAGTCAAGCTCTAGTCAACGGAATGAGATGCAGTTAATACCTATACCAGGGATATAGACAAGAGGTCCCTTTGGCTACTGGGTTCATTAACTTCATTTGGGCTCTGGTGCACCTTTTTTGCAAAGGAAATTATCCTGCTGAATTACTTTTGCTTCTTTTTTTTGTTGTTGTTGTTCATGAGTTCCTCTGTGCAACACCAAGATTACTGATTTCCCAGCAGACCTCAAGCCAGATTACACTAGCTCTAATCTAGGCTCCAAATTCTGCAGCAGGCTTTAGACAAGTTGCTAAATTCCCGGAGATCTTTTGGCTTTCCCAAAGTATCAGCTGATTATAAAGATGGCACGTGTGTTAACAATTTGCTGCCAGGCTTAGCATCATCAGACCTCCACACACTACCCTGCACATGGTAAATGCTCAATAATTTATTTTCTTTCTCTAACCAAGGGCCATCTCAAAGACGTGTGTAAGCTTTAGTAGACACTGAATTTAAGACAAGTAATACAATAAAGACTCAGCTGAGAGAATGATGAGTGTGGCTGGGAAAATCTAACGATGCTACTGAAAGAATACACACAACATCTGTGCCAAAACTTACAGAAATGTCATCAGCTGGAAGTGATGAAGTGCTAGGGTATCTACACCCTATATTCATAACGTGGTGAAATGCAAGTAGTTACAGACCTGAAAAAGAGAGCAGTGATGGCCAGATGTGAAGGAGGCTGAGCTTAGTAATGAGGGTACATGTTACACTGTGATTCACCTTCCAGATGTTGGAAATTTGTCAGAATAAAAAACTAGACTATAACATTAATTTTTGCTACAGCTGTTATAATTACCATTAAGCTAGCAAACATCTGTACCACTCCCAACATGAAAAATCCTAACTTCTCTTACTAATCACAAAAGTAAAGTCAACAGCCCTCAGTGTTCTTACCTTGAAAGAAAACCTGAACAAAACAGGGAACTGACATCTGACTGACACTGCCTTTCACACACACTCAGCCGGGATGTGTAAGCAAAGTTCCTTCCAGAGAAACATCCCTCCCGTCCTACCCACTGGCAAAGCACTGTCTTGCAGGGTTTTAGGACTCTGGGGACAAGAAGGACCTTTCAAACGTTTCTATGCAAATGTAACTGAGATCCCCCTGGTGTTGCTAGGATTGAACATCCACAATAATTAAGATAGTTGTTTCCTTGCCCTCCCAGCCTCACCTCAATTTAATCTCTGAGTGGAGAGAGAATCTGGGTTGCAAACAATATTCTGCTGTTGTTCATGCAACAGTCGGCTGGGGCCAGCGTTCAGGCACTCTGACCCACACTGGAAAATCACAGAGCAGCAGCATCATAGTACAGCACACCACTGCCATTTATACTGGACCAGATGAGAAGAGACAGGAATGGTGAAGCATGTACATCATTAGATAAGTCCTAAAATGAGGTGAGATAATTTTCTATTTTGGGGTATTTGTACACTGTGTGAATATGTATTGTGATTGGTGTAATAGAAAGCTGAATGGCCAATAGTTAGGCAGCAGATATAGGCTGGACTTCCAGGCAGAGGGAGAACTCTGGGAAGAAGAAGCCACAGTCACAGTAGCATGAGCAGTACCAAGAGATGAGGTAATGAGCCATGTGACAGAAAGTATATTAAAATAAATGCATTAATTTAACTTATAAGAGCTAGTGGGACAAGCCTAAGCTAAGGCTGAGGTTTCATAATTAATAATAAGTCTCCATGTCATTATTTGGGAGTTGGCTGGCAGGACAGAAAAAGACCCATTTATTTGGGAGTTGGCTGGCAGGCTAGAGAAAGACCCAGTACAGTTTCCCACTCATGAAGACACCTTTACAGGTTTATTCTTTGAATACAATCTGGGCCTTAAATACAATTCAAAGTCAAAACCAAAAGGAAATAGTAAAATCACCAAGACCAAGGAGGGGGGAACTGAGGGAAGGAATATTTCATATGTGCACGTGGCTATGTGCATGGTTTTGGAGTAATTTTATATGTTGCAGTCCTGTAATAGCCCGTCTGAGAGGAATGAATATACTCTAAAGAGGCACTTATGTTACTCTCTTTGGCTATCAGATTAGTAAAAGAAAGGGTCCCCAAGAAGTGAAATTTCCTCAGGAATCTCCTGCAGGGAGAGGAAATGGCTGAAGCCCTGGAGGCAGCCAGAGGAGGAACTAATGGGCTAGAGAAAGAACTTATCTCCCAAAGGACAGGATTACAGCAGAGGCTGGTAACTGAGACAGAGGATACACAGGGACCAAGCCACCCCTGCTGAGTTATGGGCACCTCTGGCTTCTATCTAACCCCAGAGTCTCAGGACCTCCAAGATGGGCTTGAGGTAGGGTGGGGATCTGGTTACTGGCTTTCTTTGTTCCTCCTGGAGCCACACTGACTACATCTCTTCCTCTGCTTGTCATTAATTTGGCTCTTTTAATGGAACTATTAAGGAAGGTGGATAGTTGGGGCAAAGGCAGTGACACTCAAGTTTGGCAATAAATGTATCAAGTAAAAATTCTTAACTCACCAAGATGCATCTCTCTGGACAGACTACCTTCTTCCTTGGTTGATCATCAGAGGTTGCTAATCTCCCAAATTCTATCGACAATTCGCATTATGACATGCCACCATTTCCAAGCTGACTCACTGTCATCTTCCAGCTACTATTCAAGAGTGACTACAAATAATGGGCTATAAAAGCCACTCGGTAATTAGGACACTCCACTGGCCATATGCCAACTCAACAAGAAGATGTGATGTATTGGGAGTCACTGGCGCATCTGCCAGCCTGGTTCCCCTCTGGCTGTAGAATAACAGTGCTCTCAATAGCCATTTGTTCCTGACTAGAGAGCTGACCAGCAAGCGAGCAAACAAAACAATCAATAAGTGCCTGTCTTTGCCTTGCCAGTGTTGGGATTCTAAGTGATGTCACCCTGCATGGCTTCAATTAAATAAAAGAACTTGTCAGTTCTATAGACTGAACTTGGGTCCTTTTGCAAGCACTTTACCAAATGAATTATGGATACATTCAACTCTTACAGAATTCTGTTTTTTTTTTTTTTTTTTGCTTCATGATTGCCACCTGGATATAAAACAAAAGGAGTTAAACAAGCCAGCCTGTAAAGTAATTAAATCTGAGGTTGGCATTAGGCTGCGTCCACACTCCCACTACCACTTGGTATGGCTAGAAGTATGCAAGCCAAGGGAAGGAGATGGTGTCCTGTCAGCTTTGTGGAAGGAGAGCATAGCGGGGAGCATCAAGGGACATTCCTACTCTGGTTTAATCCAGTCCCAAACATCAGGGCATGCAGCCTTTATTCTCAGTTTCCCCGCTTATTCCCACTTTCTTTATGTGAGTGTTATATTGCTTATTCATTATTTTAATTTGCATTCCCCCTGAAGGCTAACCATGTTAAGCATCTTGTTATGTGTTAATGAAAGTATCTTTCTATTTGTGATGTTTCTATTCAGGTTGCTTGACTGTTTTTATTAGGTTATTTTAATTAAATAGTTCCCCATATACTGTGATTCAAGTCATAGGCAAAAGGGGACTTTGTAAACATTCTCTCAATCAGTGGTTGCCTACTTATTTTCTTAGTGATGTGGGTTTTTCAAAATTATATTTTATTATTTACAGGGTCTGGTGCATGCTGAGCAAACATTCTACCACTAAACTATACCCCAGTCTTAGTGGGATCTTTAGACAAGAAAAAGTTTTCAATACTGATGAGGCCTAATTTTTTCTTAACATTTTACTATTTTATATGTAAGTCTGAAAACTAAACAGTAAAATCAAAGAATTCTGGACAAAGGTCAGAAGACTTGGATGAAAACCCCAAATCTGTACAGTACTTGGGTTAAAGAATCATCTTTAAGGGGGTGTCAAAATCTTGCCCCCTCACAGGTAACAGGGACTTCCCTCTACCTGACATTCCTGAATGCAGTCATTTCTTCCTCCCTTTGGACTAGAGCTAAAACATGGGCTTGCCAACTTTCTGATGAGCGTAACACCAGCTCTTCTGGATCTCCACTCCTTCACTTCAGTTCTTGGAACAGGCAAGTCTCTAAAACACTTACAATCTGAATCTACCACTCTTCTTCCCTCCCTCTCTCTTTACAAACACACACATACACACAAACACGCACTCACGCACACATGCACGGTAGAGAACACAGAGGATGCTGTAGTGGACACATGTAGTACCTGTGGAATGCCCAACAAAATAGGCTTTTTTTAAAAAAAGATTTATTTTTGCTATTTTTAATTGTATGTAGTATGTATGTACAGGTGCCCTCAGAGACTAGAATAATAGTTCTCAACCTGTGGGTTTTGGCCCCTTTAGGGGGTCACATAATAGATATTTACGTTTCATAACAGTAGCAAAATTACAGTTACAAAGTAGTAGTGAGATAATTTTATGGTTAGAGGTCATCACAAAAGGAGGAACTGTATTAAAGGTTCATAACGTTATGAAGGTCGAGGACCACTGAAGTAGACAAACTGGATTCTCCTGGAGCTGGAGTTATATATAGATGGTTGTGAGTGCCTGACGTAGGTGCTGAGAGCTGAACTTGGGTCCTCTTTGAGAGCAATATACACTTTTCCCCCCTAAACTTAGTCTATGCGCATTGGTGTGGGGGGCTGGATCCCCTGGAACTGGAGTTACAGCTGTGAGTACTGAGAACTGAACCCAGGTCCTCTGGAAGAGCAGCCAGCACACTCCTCTTAACCACTGAACCATCATCTCTCCTGCTCTAAATGGCCCTAAAAAGAATACACTATGTTATCTCTGATTTTAAAATCGCCTGATACTTATTTTCGTTTCCCCTTTCTATTCCAAAGAATCCTTTAATGTCAGCAGTTCTCTAAGAAAATTGAGTCAGCTGCACTATCTACACTGAGGTCAAAAGGGATTTTAAAAGAATTCCATAATGCACAAATTTTCAGCATTGCACTAGCTTACTCAAGCCACAGTGGTTCAGCATGCCATCCTTTCTGCCCCTAGTTCAGAATGAAGACAAATCAAGGACTGTAGCAGCTGGGTTCTTCCAGCTTCCTCTCCACACATATTACTCATATGCAGATAGAATCCTAACTGACATTTAAAAATCTGCACCCAAAATGCCAGGTGAGCCACTAAGCCCCATTAGTGAGTGCTCTATTAGGTGAACAAGCCCTGGACACTTTCCTACTTTTCATACATTGCATCCAGACATGCACTGGGATAGACGGAAGCCTTTCATCTTCTGCCATTAAAATGGGACACCTTTTCAGTTGTTTCATTTCAGACTGATCCTTGACAATGGCCTAGACACTTGGATTCCAGCCAGTGGTGCAGTTTTGAGAGCTGTAGAAATTCTGTGGCTGTGGCCCAGCTAGCAGAAGTGCATCACTGGAGGGCAGGTCCTGAAGGTAATACCTGCTCCTGTTTCCCTGAGTTATGCTTCTAGATTCACCATTATGTTATAAATGCCATGCCACAAGCATTCATCACTAGGGACCAAGTCTGCTCCAGTCCATGCCTTTCCAACCACGAGGGACTGGTATCACCGGAGACACTCAGCACAAATAAGTCCTTCCTCCCTTGCACTGCTTCTGCTGGGTATTTATATTAAGGTCAGGAAAAAAAGAACTATTATGTGCCACATGGCCATCAGAAAAACCAAGCATCTTTTCTCTCCTTGTGTTGTCAAAAAAAAAAAAAAAAAACAAAACCTAATATCAGAGTACCAGCCAGACTTACTCAAGGGCAGAGGTGGAAGCCGGATAAAGGTGTGTGTCTCACTGGAGTTTCATTAGAATCAGTTAAGATATGTCTAAAATAATACTCATCCCGAGGCCTCTGACTTCAGACCAGCTAATAATCAACATGGCAGGGCCAAGCAGATTAAAACAAACAAACAAACAAACCTCACTATCATCAACAGGTTTTAAACATCAGGTAGGCTGGAGAGATGGTCGAGTCATTAGGAACCTGTACCCACATGGGTGGCTCACAACTGCCTACAACTCCAGTTTCAGGGGATCCAACAACCTCTCTGGCCTCCTTGGGTGGGTCTCTACACACCTGTGGCAGACACTCACACAGACATACATGGTAAACGGTCACATACATACACACCCATGCAGGATGTAGCTCAGTTGTCAATGTGCTTGTTTATAGTGCATGATGCCCTGGGCTTGATCCCCCAGCAGGGTCTCAACTGGCAGTGGCAGTACACTTCTACAATCACAGGAGTAAAGGCAGGAAGATGAGACGGTCAAGGTCATCTTTGGCTAGATAGCAAGTTCCAGGCCATGTGTGCCTGGATACATGAGACCATCTGAAAGAACACAAACAAAAACCAACTATTTTTATTAAGCACCCACTAATGGTTCCACTTTGCAGCCAGGGTTCTGAGCACAGCCTGATTACTCAATCCTGAATTCATAATGCATTTACTAATTGTCAGAATACCATGCCAAACCTGCTGTTTATCCTGTATCCTGCACCCAAGGTGAAGTGCTCTCAGCTTTAAAGATGAAGCCCAAGACTCTTGAGAGGAGGGCATAGTGGGATGGGAGAAAAGAACATCAGTAAGAAAAGGACATGAAAACTCTAACACACTCTTCAGAGTCTCTACCCTGGGAATTTAAATTGGGCCTTCTGCCTGCCCTGACTATGGGGGAAAAGAATCAAATTAGCTGGATAGACACTTCATCTCAGAAGATCACTAAACTCCAAGTGACCTAGTCTTTGGTGTTCTCACTGACCCTTAGCCACACTTCTCACTTTCACACAAAGTCCAGAGAAAAGCCATCTTAACCATGCGTGTAATTTGAAGAAAAGACATCATATGTGAAGGATAGGCTGTGTCTGTGTATGTATACACATGAGCACACATGTGTGAACATGCACATGTGTAAGGAGAACCTGAATGGACCAGTTTCTAGTTGGCTATGATCAATACCAACAAGAAAAGGGAGAAAGGCTTTTAGAGAACATGGTGCTTCCCATCCTTATATTGTAATAACGATGACACCTGAATTGCAGCAAGTACCAGCACACTTAGGCGGAGCTACAGAAAGTGAAAGGACAAACAGGAGCCTCGCCCAAACTGAACACAATTCGATGCGACTGCTACGAACAGGGTAATTATTTCACTGGCCTCCGTGCACTCCAACAAGGTGTCTGGCCACCAACACCAAGCACAGCCACTGCCAGATAAGATCAAGCCTTCTGTGTCCACAGGAACCATTAATTTCCTTTAGTGAGCTAGTCCCCTGCTGAGGGTCAGAGGTACAGGTGCCATGACAATCATGACCCATCTAAAAAGGCATCCAGAAACAAAGGCAGTAAGAAATGTCCACCAGCAAACTAAAATGGTGTGAGCACCGTAGGAAACCCTTATCTTTACACAGACACTGAAATTCTGCACAAAACTTTTTTATGCTGGCTTATCTAGATGCCTAGCCTGGGTTTCTGTGCTCTATTTATACAGACTGAAGTCACACTGGAATCTTAAAAGTTCAAGCAAAATCAAACTATGAAATTAAGCCAGTTATGCTTTCTTCCGCTTTTCACTATAAAGAGAGACTAGCTTAACATTTCCTTCCCTCCCCATAATTAGAAAGGTTCTGGGAAGAGAAAATGTAGTCAAACAGGCTTGAGCAGAAAATACTTAAAAAGCAGTCTCATGTATAAAAGAATAACAATTAAGGAATAAGAAGAGCTCCATCTCTCATCTGGGAGTTATTACCTGCCCGAGAGTTAGAATATTCTTTGTGCTAGCTCTAGAGGAGACTTTTGTTCCAAAACTAGGGTCTAATGTTTGAGTAGTGCACGCCAAATCAGCTTGAAGAAACAGAAGGCTCTGCGAAGCTGAAGCAGAAGCCCTAACATAACATGCCAAGGAATGCGTGTGACAAAACAGAAGTAGAAAAATATTTTCAAAATCGGCTCTTGGCTTAAATACAGCATTTGGCACCTCAAGTACACACAGAGAAGCAGCTCTAACTCGGTGGTGCCATGTGACTTTCTGAACTGCGAGAAGCCAGATGGTGAGGCTGGTTATTCATTTCTCAGCTCCTCATTCTCTTTGCCCTTCCATTACCAACTACCAGTTCCGAGTATTTTAGAAGGGCTGGAAAGGAAACCACTGGCTGGACCAGTCTTTGTTCTTCATAAGCACTCTCTTCTATAAAATCAGGTTACTAGCAACTTCCTCATGCCAGCTCGATGGCTCTTCTTCTTAAGTGTTCTAGATAGCATAGCCAAGGCCCCACGCACTATCTACTAACTAGGCAACCCTGCCCTTCTTGAGAGCTGAGGCATTTTTTTCTCTTTCTCACACTAAGGACAAGCAGAGATCCTGGGTATCATTTCAAGACAAACAGCCCCTCAAATGTAAAGGGACAGATATACAGTGGGATGGACATTAGTTCCGGGAGTTTCCTTAATTTCTCAAATCTCAGATACTGAAGAAGCGGGAGACTAGTCACCAATGAATAGGAAAAGAGAAGATCAAAGCCTATTCTCTCAGGCAACCAGGGAACAGGAAAGAGACAGAATCTTTAGAAGACAGCTGCCCTATTTCAGCCAGTCACCACAGAAAACAACAAAACCATGGCTCTACTACATTCCAAACTGGAAATTATGGAGAAGGGAACTGAAGGCTTCCAGGAAGTAAAGAGGTACCTTAATCTTTGGGCTTTACTACAAGGTGATATCAGAGAAGTGAATTAAGTAAATAGACCAAATTTTCTTTTTATATCTTAAAGATTTTTTGTAGATTTATCTATTTTATGCATATGAATGTTTTGCTCATATATATATATATACACACACACACACACACACACACACACACACACACACATATATGTATGTATATATGTATAGGTATCATGTTTGTGCCTGGTGCCCAAGGAAGACAACTGTAGTTACAGAAGTTGGGAGACAACATGTGGGTGTCAAGAGCCTAACATGTTTTCTCTTCAAGAACAAGGAGTGCCCTTGTTTTCTTACCAACTCTCCAGCTCCCCCAAAATCAAATTTTCCACAACACTGGGTTCTTGCCTTCCCCACATCTTCCCAAATCCACCTATGGAGAACTATGGGATTCCAGAACTCCTGAATCACACAGAAGGGACAAAACCACTGGCCTAACTGTCAGTAGAGTAAGCGTTTCTTTATCTTCTCCTTGCCAAATCAGTGGTAAACCAGCAGACAAACAACATCAAACCCTAGAGGGGGCTAGAGAGGTGAGTCAGCAGTAAGAACACCTGCTGCTCTTGGTGAAGACCCAGGCTCAGTTCTCATCACCCACATGGTGGCTCACAACCACCTGTAACTCCAGTCCCAGCGAGTCCACGGCCCTCTTCTGGCCTCCTTTGGCACAAGGTACCGACACAATAAATGCAGGCAAACATACACATAAAATAAATCTCTTACAACAACAACAACAACAAAATCCACCAAAGTTTAAAGAGTCAGAAGTTCATAACAGCCAAAACTTACACGATTTTATAAGTTGTAAAATTAGTATGAATGATGAAAACTAATCATCGTACCATGAATCAAAAAAGTTTCAATAATGATAAGGGCAATCAAGAGACACCAACTTAGAGGTAACAGAAATGTTATAGTTATCTGATAAAGGCTTTTGCAAGGATTATAGAAGTGATCCCAGAGGCAACAGTGAATAACTTGACACAAATTATAAGATATACAAAATATCCTAGTAAAGAAATAGGTACAAAGTGAAAACAAATAGAAACCTGAGCTGGATCTCTGGCACCCACCTGTAAAGCCAGCCAGGTTAACACATCTGTAATCCCAGCACTCCTGCTATCCCAGAGGGGAGGTGGAGACAGTAGAACTGACCAGAAAGTTATGGATCAGCTAGCCTAGTGCACACTGCATCGCATTAACAAAGGTGACCTTGCCTCAGCAAGTTAGAAGCAGAGAACCAACTGCAGAGAGTAGTCCTCTAATCTTCACATGCACACCATGATATACACAAACATAATAATGAATTATTTATTTAATTTTTAGATTCTTTTATTTAACATGCATGAGTATTTTGCCTGCATGTATGTATGCATGTGTGTGTGTATGTGTGTGTGTGTGTGTGTGAGAACCACATTGGAGTAGGAGGGTCCCCCTATTACAACACCACATGTGTGCCTAGGAGAAGGTGTCAGATCCTCTGGAACTAGAGCTACATACGGTTTTGAGCTGCCATGAGGGTGCTGAGAACCTAACCTGGGTCTTTGCAAAAGCAACAAGTGTTCATCAATTCTGAGTTGTCTTCAGTGCCCTGACAGGTGTGCCTGTGTGGGAAGCCAACTTTCCCAGACACATGTGATCCATATCAACCAGGTCAATCTGACTGTTGTTCATAGTCTATCAATCTTCTCTTGCTCATATCAGACAGACATCCCAAGCGTATGGCACCAAAAAAAAAATCCCATCCACATTTTCAGAGGCCCCAATCTTTCTCACTTATCTGAGAGTAACAATATGTTTAACTCAGTCCCAAAGTGTTAATTTTCCAATTTCTCTGGACTTTAAGCCAGTATATTTCATTCTCATTTTAAGGTAACCAACCTCCAACTAACTTTTTAAGCTCATCTTTAGAGGATATATTGCTCTAGAAATATTGATATCAAAATCTAAGTACCTACCTGAGGAAAAACATTAATTGAAATGATAAGGCCACAGCAGGACAAACTAAACAGCACCCACTTTCAAACTTCAAGTTATTTGTACATATATCCAAACGGAAAACCAAATGAAAAGCAGTTAAAATGGTTCTTATTACTGTTTCTAGACCAACTGCACCACGGCTGTGAAGCCTCTGTGGTTTTCCTCCCTCAGAACAGGGTTTCTCTGGGTAACCCTGGTTGTCCCAGAACTCAATCTGTAGACCAGGCTAGACTACAACTCAGACATGTGCCCACCTCTGCCTCCCAAGTGCTGGCTTTAAGGGTGTGCCCTGACTGTGAAGCTGACTGTTTAAATGTCTTAAGCTCTGGCTTTTAGTGGATGGGTAAATAATTCACCATTCTTCTATGAAATCTGTTTCCATTTCTAAAACTGTCATCATTGATACTACTTAATAATTTGAAGATGAATATAGGATTGATAGTCATTCAAAGTGAGTGACAGTTGAGAAAGAACCAGGATAAAAGTAGCGCTTTAATCTATGGCTCTTGACTTTAGTATTATTGGCTTATGTGAACAGATGCACCTATGTTCTTGGGGGCAGTTCTTATGCTGTAGAACAGTTCAGTCTCTCTGGTCTGTATCCACTAGAGAGCAGGTACCAGCTCCCAAACAACTGTGAAAAGCAAGAGCATCCTCACTCACACATTGCCTCACACACTGTCTTCCAGTGAAAAAATCATCACATCTAAAAACCCTTGCTTCAAATGAGCAAGCAAGCTAACCAGATGAATCCTGAGCTGTAACTGAGTTGGACCTCTGGTTTTAGTGCTTGGTGATTTCTACAGAACAGTCAGTGACTTTACTCCTAAAGACTACATTTTATGAATCATCTAAGTATAACAAATTCCAAGGAGATGCGAGACCATGAAAGGGCCAAAACCTCAGCTTTACTGGAATTCAGATAATGGGGGCCTTGCCTACTTTTGTATCCAAGAAACTAGAGGTGTCACTCTGAGGTCTGAGGACAACGTGGAGTCTCTAGGAAGCATACCTGAGGAATCAGGGGTCAAAGAGTCTGCAATCCAGACCTGGAAGCCAAACACAACTCTTTCCCATTCACTACTGGAGTCAGGATATCAGCATTCACAAGTCTCTCAGGGAGTTCCCTTGCCCAGCAAATATCCAAGTCATGATGCACTTAGGGCTTCAGAATAATCTCAGCAGGCTGAACAACCCTTATGGAACCCCCACCCCACATGCATGCCCAATCACAATAGAAATGTGTGTTCAAATCACAATCTGAGATATACTGATGGGCAGTGCTTTGTAGCTGGAAGCTATCTCCTCCATCTTTCCTATGTCCCATTAATCCAATCCAGTCTGCTTCTGTCAGTTCCACCTGCTGCTTAGCTAACTAGTCCACTTCTTCTCATCATGTGTTTCACTATTGGACAATGATGGGAAATTCTTCGGCAGAAACCTACCTTCCTTTCAGCCTTCTCTTCTGTCTAAAACAAATCCGGTTGCCTTTCTCAGTGCATATTCCTTCATGAGATTCTTAGAATGAAAGTACTTAGAATGAATCTTGATAGCTGTAAGCTTTACTTTGGTTTTCTGAGACGGGTTCTCTCTATTGTGTAGCTCTGGCTCTCCTGGAACTTTCTATGGAGACTGCAGACCCACCTGCCTCTGCTTCCAGAATGCTAGAATTAAAAGCTTGTGTCGCCAACTCCCTGCTTCTTTTTCTTAGCCATGATTTATTTACCTTAGGGGACACAAAACAAAGGTCAAGCGCAACTGCACCTCTGTACAGGAGCCCTGATGCTACAGGAGTTTAAAACGCTCAAATAACTAGTAATACAAACTACTGCCAAAATCCTCTAAATGACCAGGACTCAGGCTTTTAGAAGCTAGAAGGCCACACATAAGCTTTTAGTTCCTCTCTGCATTTCTATAGTGCTGCTCTTTTCTCAAAGACAGTGAGAAAGAACTGAGCCAAGGTTATTTTAAACCTAGCAGGGCTGGGGGCTGGGAAAGTTAATTAGAGGAATTTCAGTGTCTCTTTCTTTTTATCCATCATCTCAGTTACATATGGTGGAGTCTAACTGTGCTTTTGATGTAACTTCCATATATAAAGCACAACTCCAGCTACACTGAAGACAAGCATACACAAAGGTACACAAAGGTGTCCTATTTCCATGAGGGGGCAGAGAGGGTTGCTAAGCATGGTTCTAATATATGCAAGACAAACTAGAAAAAAATGCAGCCATATGCTAACAGAAATATGTCTGGATGATGAAATTAAAGAGGAGTAAATCATTCTCAAGACATTAAAAAACTCTCTAAGTTGGTTTTTTAAAACCCAGATCTAGGGCCTACCACAAAGGCACCATGGAATTACTTTAGAATGCAAAGAAGAGTCACCCAACCAGCTTTCCTAAGGTGCAGATCTTTGTGCTCACTTGATGGCCCCAGAGTGGAAACTGTTATCATTTGCTGCTTTCAGAGTTAACTGATCAACCACACCTAAGCTTTTTCCTACACAAATGTGGGGCTGGGGTGGGGGGAAACGACGACACACACAGACAGAGAGACAATACTCAAAGCTGAGGGCAAAGTCCTACAAAAGTGTTAAGTGGCTGCAAAAGCAAGCTTGGCTGTGTAGCCTAGAGAGGAGCAGCATGTGCTGACCACAAGCACCAGGAGGAGGACAGTCAGGCATGGCAGCCCCGTAGTAAGCAGTCAGCTTTCCTGCCAGTACCTCAAAATCAAACGTTCCAGGAACATTCAAAGCTTCACAGGCCAATCTTCTCTTCAAGCACCCTTTATGTGTGCTGGTGGCACCTGAGTGGGGACCTTATTTTTCACTGAAGTATATCTTTTTCAACAAGGGATGGTAAGCCTGGTTAAATAACTACCTGCCAAAAGTTATCTGCTCTTTCGCTCTTACCACTTAATCTACAGCATGCATCTTGGGGGATGAAATCTGTGCAGAGCCTGCTGACTAGTCTGTCTCCTCCAGTTCCTTGCATAATTTCTGAGTGCTAGCCTCCAAAATGTAAGACTCTAAGCTACCTTCACTTTATTGCCCAGTTGTTATGGAAATCGCTACAAATATATTGCCTGTGCTCAGATTCTACACATTTTGTAATTGTGAAATAATTTAACTTCGCAGAGAAAAATGCTTCTTGCCATTATGCCACTTCATTCATATCAATTTCAAAAGGTGGGAATTACCTATCGCCTTGGATCTGCAAGCCTTGCTGCTTTCAATGTAGGAGCTTTTATGAGCTCCTACATTATACAGCTCTTCTCTTTACTGATGTGAAAGAGCACGCGAGAGAGGGGAAGGTGTTTCATTCAATGCCCAAGGATTCTAACAGGAGAAGGGTGGGCGTGTAGACAGAAGAGAGAGGGGGAAAATGCAGCTCAACACCTGCCTTCCCACATGACACTAGAGGACTTCACTGTGACTCTAAGAAGGCTTAAGATGGTAAGTAGGTAGGTAAGTAGTAGGTAGGTAGGTAGGTGGTAGGTAGGTAAGTAAGTAGTAGGTAGGTAGTAGGTAGTTGGTAGGTAGGTAGTGGGTAGGTAGGTAGGTGGGTAGGTAGTATGAAGGTAGGTAGTAGGTAGGTAGTAGCTAGGTAGACAGTAAGGTACTAATCAAACAGGGGGAATGTTTACATCTAGCCACATACAGTTATGTAGATTGTAACATACACACCAAACTGTTACTCCCGAAATATATCCTAGTCAAACTCCAGCAAAGCACAGATGACAGATTAAAGAGTGTTTCCATTCCTCCTCCACTGATGGTAAGATGGAATTCATGGGGATTTATTATCAAGGGATTTTTCTTCCTTTCTGCTCAATTTGATATGCAGAGGAGAATTCTAAATTGTCATCATCTATCACCATGACGACTATAATTTACTGCAGGACTTCACTAAGTGTTCTTATACATTATGCAGTCCTAGCTTCAGCACTTTGAAATGGGAGTAACATTTTCTTTTTTTTAATATTTATTTATTTATTTGTTATGTATACAATATTCTGTCTGTGTGTATGTCTGCAGGCCAGAAGAGGGCACCAGACCTCATTACAGATGGTTGTGAGCCACCATGTGGTTGCTGGGAATTGAACTCAGGATCTTTGGAAGAGCAGGCAATGCTTTTAACCACTGAGCCATCTCTCTAGCCCGGGAGTAACATTTTCTACCATAGAGGTAATAAACAGATGGAAGCACAGACAGGTTGAGAAAGTTGCCCAAGATCACACAGCTTAGTTAAAAGTCAACATAAAACTTGAGCTTAGGTAACTGAGTTCTCATCTCCAGCTACGTTTATACTCTTTATGAAAATCTTATTAAGAAAGAGACAAGCCTTGGGAACTAGAGAGGTGGCTCAGCAGTTACGAGTACTTGTTGCTCTTGCAGAAGACCCAGGTTCAGTTCCCAGCACCCACAGAAAGGCTCACAGCCATCTGTAATTCTAGTCCCCTGGGCTCTGTAACCTTCTGGCCTCCATGGGTATTGGACATGCACATGGTGCACATATATACAGATAAAATACTGATACACATGAGAAAAATAAATGAATCTTGAGAGACAGAGAGAGAGAGAGAGGGGGGGGGGAGGCTTTTTTCCCAGACCAATTGGCTGTCATGATCACTAACAGCGCAGAAAGAAGTCTTGATGTCACAGAGTAAGTTGCTTGAATTATCATTCCAGACTTTTGTTTTCTAATAAAATATAATCCTACAGATTACAAAAGTGCTGAATTTAAAAAAATTCACCAAGGATATTTAGGGTAATATAGTGAGAAAAATTCATTCTTTTAAAAATCTTTTAGATTTATTTTATCTTATGTGTATGAGGTCTGTGCAGCTCATGCATTCCTGATGTTCATGGAGATCAGAAGTCACAGGATCCCCTGAAACTGGAGGTACAGATGGTTGTGAGTGTCATGTGGGTGCTGGAAAATGAACCTGGGTCCTCTTGTAAGAGCAGCAAATGCTCTCAACTGCTGAGTCATCCCTCCAGGGCTTAGAAAGTGCATTTTAAACCAGAATCCAGTCTCTTGTAAATGTCTCAAGCTCACTTGCCTGTCATAGTTTACTGTTTCTCAAGTGATCTGGAACACTAGTATACATGACAAACATGAGAAGAGGGAAACCTGAATCTTTCAGTATAAATTCGCTGAGAGGAGGGAATGAAGAATAGTCATCTAATAGATTTGATCCTCAACAAGTCAAAGGGAGGAAAAAGTGTCTATTAGTTATATCAGGAAATAAAAAATAAACAGCTGACAAACACACAAATATAAAATGAGGACAATGAAAGGGCAAAGATATTAACAGCTATTTTTATGGCACACCTCTGTGAACCTTTTATCTTTACAACATCTGTAGGACTCAACTTGTATGGCGCCCCCAACTTTAATATAACAAGCTAAATATCTTGCCTGAGAACACAGGTTAAGTTGTTTCTGGGATTCAAATTCCATTCTGTGTTGATGCTGCTTCTCAAACAGAGCAAACAGAAAATACATTCTCTGAATTAAGAAAGTTAAGGACAAGTACCCTTTACACAAACAACAGTGAACAACTTGGAGAGCCACAGGAAACTACTGCCTGAGGGGTTTTGATCAACTAAATGAGATCTCTGTTAAAGAGTCCTGACTGGAAGCCCTAAGCAATTAGGGAATGACTTTGGTTTCTACTGAAATTTCTATGTGGCTGCATTCTAGTTACTCTGGGCTGGATGCAGCTGATACCTAAGAGAAATGAAACTTGCTCCTAAGTTTGGAGTCAAAGGCTAACAAAAGTCAAACACCTTGCCAATGACCTCCAATGGAAGTAAAAGCATTGTCAAATGTTACAATGAGCCACACAACACTGAGCAGGTCAGTTATATGCTCCAAGTAAGTCCCTTACCTGTCAATCAGGCATAACAGTGCCTACCTACAAATGTATCTGCTGACAACAGTGATATCAAAACGTTCACAAGGAGCAAAAACGCTTGTGCCTTTCCCAAGTTTCCAAATCTCATTAAGGGAAATGGTTCAGATTTCTGCTCTTATGATGACTTCAGACCTTCATTACATTGGTGAAAGAGGGACTGGAAAAAAGTATTCATCTGACTTTCATTTCCTAATCATCCATCCCTTTTGTCTTTCAGATTAAACAAATTTTACTATAATGAAACAAGAGAAACAGGGACCATCATCTCCACGGGAGGTCAGAATGCCTAGTCTTCCATATCAAGCTATTATAGCACTTTGGGGCCATTTACACAACGTCAACGGACCAATTATTCGGGGAATCTCAGTTCTGGGAATCAGATTGATAAGAGAAAATGCATCAAATTCAAACAAAAATATAACCATCAATCTGCTACCAGACACACACATAAGACAAAACACCAAACTACACCCCAGGATTCCAATGTGAATACATATTCTCTGAAATAAATTACGTATTGTTCAGGACACAACATCATCTTTCCCGACATCAACGTAGAGCTCCAGGAAAAAAAAAAAAAAAAAGAAGAAGCCCTAAATCTTTTTCTGTACATCCACTCACAGGTTGAAATGCAATTAGATACATTATGAGCATACATGGTACATTTGGGGCCAAAGAGTAAGCTGTTCTAGATCGTTAGTTCTAGAATTCAGAATGAGTGAGAGGGAAGCAAATGTCAAACAATCCTTCCACCATCACATGTAAATTGCAGACTACTTAACTACAATGTGCAGCTGAAGATGACCATGAACTTCTGAACATTCTCCCTTAGCTTCTGGAATGCTGGTGTCACAGGCATGTGCTGGCATGCCCACTGTCTAAGGCATGCTAGGCCAGTACTGCCTCAAGTCCTGAGTTTTTGCTTTATTTTGTTGACAGGGTCTTGCTATACAGCCTAGGTTGACCTGGAACTCACGATCTTGCTGCACGAGCACTGGAACTACGGGAGTATGTCACGACCCCTGACTCTATTTTACTTGATGGGTTTAAAAAAAATGAAGACACAAGTCAAGTTTTGGTGGTGCACTTTAATCCCAGCACGTCGGAGGCAAAGCCAGGGGAATCTCTGAGATTGAGATCAGCCTGGTCTGCAGAGCAAGTTCCAGGTTAGCCAGGACTACACAGAGAAACTCTGTCTTGGAAAACCAAACCAAACCAAAGAAAAGAGAGAACACAAAGTTGTGCAAGTATGAGATGGGGGAAGGATCTGGGAGGAGACAGTAGATGGGAAAAACGTTCAAAGCACACCATATAAAATTCTCAATAATTAATACAAATACATGTTAAAATTTAGTGTGTAGGCAAATTATAAATATGGAACCACTGATTAACTCGGTTTTTCCATGTAAAGCAAGAACCATTTGTGCAGACTAGCTGAAACTGCCCTGCCTTCCACCTGCTCATCAATAGTGACAGGACTTTGAGTAAACAGTTTAATTTCTCTTAGGTTCAGTTTTTAAAACATGGCAAAGAAGCTGCGTCACCAGGTCCCTTGTAGTACTATATATGAGTAATAGTCCTAGAACTATACTTCAGATAAGCACATGCTGACTGAGTACATAATATTACCATTTTATGGTGGTAATGACATGATCCTTGTCTATCTGGGCTGCTTTGTATAAATAGATAAATTGTTCCATGTCTTTTTGTTCCCCTCCCTCTTCCCTTTAGTGCACGCTATAATACCTGAGTTGGCAGCACTGTTGGGAGCATTCTATGAAATGTCATAGGTAACAGAATTTGTATCACTTAGCACCTAGGCTGTGTTCTCAGAAACTCACTGTCAGCCAATTTCATCAATGTGTGACATCAGAGTGCATTTACACGAACTAGGACAGCTACAGCAGTCATAGTGCTGATGGAATCCTGTGGGACCACCATAGCATATCCTTTATGTCACTGGTAGAAATATCACGCACATGACTGTTTTATAATACACAGTGGAATAGATTTTAGATATCCTACCATAGAACAAAAGAAAATAGCTGTGATTCTTTCACTCTTTGTCTATGTATCAAACACCATGCTGTAATCTTTCATTACACAGTACAAAGAAACATTATTAGGAAGTACAAGCACACCATTAAGTCATCCTAACCAACCTGTCACACTGCTCTGGAATAGTCTACCTGTTTCAGAAGTCATCCTGGACAGAGGCATAGTCCTTTCTTTGGTCATTTCCTGACTGATGCTACTTTTACGTTAAACAGAATCGGGCTGTTACTATAGAGACCGTATCCTTAAGCTTAAAATAATTGCTTCCTAGTATTTACAGGAAAAGTTTACTAATTCCTAATTTAGAAGAGTCTTTCTCAATTAAAATTAAGCCAGGCTGCTCACTTCAGTGCCAGAGGTAAACAGAGTGGGATTTCTAGGGACAAATAAGTCAGTGTTAACTTGGGGGTGAGGGGTGACATATTCCCCATTTCTGATGATTTTTATTTCACTCACCTTTTCTTTATTCTGATTTAGCTTCTCCCCTAAATTTATTAACATTTTCAGTAATCCCTGTTTTTTACTATTATTATTATTATTTATCAGTATTATTTGTGGAAATAATAAAATATACAAAGATGACTGATAATAAGATAGTAAAATAGACAGATGGGTGGTGGTGGTGCATGCCTTTAATCCCAGCACTTGGGAGACAGAAGCAGGAGGATCTCTGAGTTCGAGGCCAGGTTAGTAGTCTACAGAATGAGTTCCAGGACAGTCAGAGCTTCAAAGAGAAAACAAGAAAAAAACAAAACAAACACACAGAAACAGATCAGGCCTCTAGGGATTACTTAGATGGTAGTACTTGCCTAGCATGCCTTAGGTGGTACTCAGATCTTTGAGCACATTGTTCTAACTGCTGTGAGTTCCTATGTGCCTATTACGCCTGGAAAACATTGCTTCCTTGTAGGCATCTACTACCTCTCCTCTTATTGTCTTTCCATGCCCTATTCTGCAAAGGTCTTGTGAGCTGGGAGTTGCGATAGATGCTTTATTTAAGGCTGAGCACTGTGTGGTCACTTAGGCTCCACTCCCTGACTGGTTATGGGTCTGTGTCACCATTATCTGTTGCACAAGAATGTTCTCTGATAAGGTTTGAGAGATTTACTAATCTAGGGATATAGCAAGAAGTCATTAGAAATCAGTTTAATAATATGTCCCATTAGCAGCAAGACAGTGTGGTGTCAGTAGGATTCACACACTTGAGTCATAGAACAGAAAGATAACAAGAGGACCTGGAAGCTACCTCTCTATGGGCTAGCCTTCATAATGCTGGTTGTTGTGCATGATACTAGAGGAGGAAAGCAATCACCAGTCTTTTCCAGAAGTGAACTCTGTGAGCTACAATAATAACCTGCCTTGCAAGCTAAGTCTACTGGTACTATAGTGCCACAAATGTCATGGACATAACCAAACATTTCTGACTAGTTTAAGGCTTGCTCCAAAATGAAACCTGGCCCAATTACTGCGATCTATGACCTCTGATTAGACAGGTCAAAGGTCCTGGGGTAAAAATCTACTACTATAACTCTGTTAATGAGATATAGTATTAACCAGCTTCTAAAAGTTATTTTTTTATACTTTATTGCTTTTAATTGAGCTATACATTTTCTCTACTCCCTTTCCTTCCTCCTCTCTCCCCTTCTTTTTAACTTTAAATCAATACAATATATTTTCTTTATCACTTACAGACATGTAAAACTTACAGACATGTAAAACGTATTGAAATATTTTTCTTATACAAACTGTATGTTCCCAGAAAAGAACAAGCATGGTAACATTCTGCCTTCTTGCTTCGGTTCTTATACAAATGTCCCCTTCACCATTTATTCATTTTTGTCACATTTTTGTACTTTTTGTGGTGATTTTTGTTAAAGATGCCTAGTTGTCCTCCTGAAGCCCACAGAGTGCTCCTAAGGACACAACCATTATGTGTGTTTCATAGGTGTTAGCTAAGCTTCGTTTAGCCATGACTCTAGTTCACCTGATTGTGAACTAACCAACGCACAAGAAGGAACATTCAGACAGAGGAAGAAGCAATTCCCCAAACTGAGAACAACATCTGTGTGTGTCACAAAGCTGAAAGGATGATAAGAGGCTAAAACTAGAAGTTTGTAAATGATGGGCGATAAATTAAGCACAGTAGGCATCTATGTCATGAGGATAAAAGCCAATGAAAAAGTCAGCCATGTTAGCCAGAGTCAGGAAAATATCAATCCTTTTTCAATGGCTCTGAATTCTACAGAAAAAAAACATGGTGTGTGCTTTTTAAGAAATACGCTCAAACATCTATAAAAATCCTAGCACAAACAGACGGAGGCAGGAAGATTGCAGGATATATAGTAATTTCTAGGCCAGCTCTGGGCTGTATTCTGACATGTAGGTAGGTGTAGAGATGCTGAATTTTGTGTTTTCCCTGTTGGGTTTCATTCTTGGCTTGACTCAGTATTTCCTCACTATGTTCCCTTTCCTCCATGAATGGTAGTGTAGATTCTGCATCTTTGTATGTTGGAAGTTTAAGATCTGCTTTTTAGTTTTGATTTTCCAGGGTTACAGTTAAGAGATTTCCATGAGTCTCAGAGAGTTTGAACTCTGACTTTTACACAGTGCTGAGACTGTTACTGACTATGTGAACTTCTGAAGTTGGACTAATACATTTTGCATTATGATAGAGCTACTAGCCTATGAGAGACATGAATGGAATATGGTGATTTCAATAAAAATAGCCCCTTACACTCATATATTTGAATGTTTGATTACCAGGGAGTAGCAATATTTGAAAAGTTAGGAGGAGTGGCCTTGTTGGAGGAAGTGTGTCACTGAGGGTGGGCTTTGAATTTTCAGAAGCCCAACCTAGACCCAGTGTCTATCTCTTCCTTCTACCTGTGGCTCCAGATGGAGAACTCTCAGGTACCTCTCTATTATCATGTCTGCCTGAGTGCTGCCACATTTCCTGCTGTGCTGACCATGGCCTGAACCTCTGAACTATAAGCCAGTCCCAATTAAATGCTTTCTTTTATAAGAGTTGCCATGGTAACGGTGTCTTTTCACAGCAACAGAACACTAAGACAGTAGGTATGTTTGTTTGTAGGTATAAATAAGGTGCCTTTAAACACAAACACAAAAAACATATGATTATGATGAATTACTAGATAAAAATGTTACCCGAGGTCTACAGGAACCTAGTCCTGTATTCCATCCGAAGCTGAACTTTGGGATTCACAGTAACTTTACACAACACAGGTATCATGGAAAACAAGAACTGACTATACCTAGACTTTCCTTTAATAAGTATGCGTTTTGGACCTTAGCACATTGCTCTCAAATTAAACTTCTGAGCAGTCTGTCCAGAAACCTAAATGTTTAAAAAGTTCTTCATTTACAAACCAGTGTTTACCAGTCACTGCTGTGTCATTCTTCATCAGAACCAACAGAACTGCCAGAAGCCTAATCTGCCAAGCTTTCAGCTTTCATAGCACCCCGTTCTGACCCACATGCTCTAGAGGCTACCCTATAGTGATACATGGCTCATACCTAGAAACTGGTCTAAATCCTGCAGGAAATAATTTTATCAAACCATTAAAAAAGAAAGAAAAAAATCTAACACCTTCCATATGGTCATTAAAAAAGTATTCACACCCAAATTTCTAGCCAATAGTTTACCTGCTGATGATGCTGTTCTGTAGCAAGCAGAGAGATGGGGTTTTGTGTGGTTGCCATTGGCAACCTGTCACTCTCAGCAAACTTATCACCTCTTTCAAACTTCTCACTTGTACACATATGCTCACCAAGTACTATTATGCTAACAAGAAGAGCAATGTGTAAAAGCCATTAAAGGATAAGCAAATCAGGTGAGCTCAGGTATGTAGCTCAGGTACTAAATGCTGTATACCATGCATAAAGCTCTTGGCTTTCCTCCCCAGCACTGCATTGGTGCCCCTACTCCAGAAACAGGAGGATCAGAAGTTCAAGGTCATTCTCTGCTACACACCAAGTTTACAGTCAGCTTGGGCTACACTAAGACTTTGTCTCAAAAATAAAAAAATAAGCCAGAACAAAAGAAGCTGGATGTGGTGGCACATGACATTATTCCTAGCACTTCTAAGGCAGAAATAGGTGGATCTCTGAGGTCTAGGTTAGACTGGTCTACAGAGGGAATTCCAGAACAGCCAGGGCTATATGTCTCAAAATAAAGTGGGGGAGCAGGGAATGACCTTTTCAGAAGTATAGATATAGTTGGTATAAATAGTATCTTAAAGAACAAGAATAGGTTAGGGGGTCATCTTCAAAAGTCTACTAGCTTTTTACTGTAATATAGAATTCCTCAGCTGCTGCTCTTCTATATCAGTGGTTCTCAACTGCCTAATGCTGGGATCTTTTAACCTAGTGCCTCATGTTATGGTGACCCCACAAACATAAAATTATTTCATTGCTACTTCACAATTATAATTCTGCTACTGTTATGACCCACAATGTACATATCTGCTATTCAGAATATCTGATATGTGACTCCTCTGAAAGGGTCATTCCACCCCTAAAGGGGTCACAACCCACAGACTGAGAACCACAGCTCTACACACAAGTCACAGGAAACATGATGAGAGAAGGAAGTCATTGGAAAGTGACTTCTGAAAAATGCTACATATAAAAAAATCTTGTAGAAAACCACAGAGGGTTCTAAGAGGGCCTGAATGAAAAATGACAATGAAATATGTCTAAAATATGATTCAGAACCATGACAGTGGCTTAGGTTCAGCTCAGACTGTGGCCAGTCAAGCTTGCTCAAGGTCAGTTCCAGGAATGTGGAGTTCATGAGGATCTTTCTCCAGGCAGTGAGCAGCCTTGCTACCAACCTCACCTGCTCAGTGATTGCTGGTGTGAGGCACGGTGGCTTCAGCCCTGCTTGGATGTATTAATCTGAGATGGGCATTGGCAGACCTACCTCACTGCCTTGGCCTCCTACATCCTGGCCAGAAATGCAGGGAGGCAGCAGCAGCCCATCCAGCACAGACATTTAACAGTGTGAGAACCCTGACACTTAACAGTACTTCTGGCAAGGTAAATATTATTGGGTGGTGAAGAATCTGGACAAATTTGGATTTTTCTTTTTCATCTTCCCTCACTGCTTAGCCATACTTGAATTTGGCTTCATCTGTCACCCAAGTATCTTTTAATTATTTATTGCCAAATACACACACACACGCACACACGCACGCACACACACACACACACACACACACACACAGAGAGAGAGAGAGAGAGAGAGAGAGAGAGAGAGAGAGAGAGAGAGAGAGAGAGACTTCAAGGAGTAGTTCCCAGACCTCTCTGTCCATGGATGTCTTTTTCACACCTATGAACTCCAGGGAACAATACTGAGAAATACTTTAATGTTTTGGTGTTCAAAGCCACAACGCTGTAACTGGCCAGTCAGAATACACTACTCTTACAAAACAGAGTGAGGGACCTTCCACATTCGGTGTGCATATTCCTCATCATCCAAACAGGCAGTGTTGACTGAACTCCTGAAGTTCCATCGCTGCGACCTTTTACTGCATGAACACACAAACAAGCCATGCTTAGGCAGATAGGAGCACTGAGATCCATCAATGACAATAGCCATCGAAAACCTACAAAATGCCAAGAGAATCCCCGTGTCATCCCACTGATGGAACACATCAAGAAGAAGGAATATTCTATTTGAAAAATGACAGTGTCCACTCACTCACAGTGAACAGAAATGTGACTTCTTTGCTAGGAATGGGAGCAGAGGAAAAAGACTTCAAATTTAGATATTTCAGCTTCAAAGGCATTTGTCAAAATCATTTGGTGAGGGCTGGGGAGATGGCTCAGCGGTTAAGAGCATTGCCTGCTCTTCCAAAGGTCCTGAGTTCAATTCCCAGGAACTGCATGGTGGCTCACAACCATCTGTAATGGCTGTAGACATACACACAGACAAAATGTTGTATACATAATAAATAAATAAATATTTTAAAAAAATCATTTGGTGACATTATAAGGGCTCTCAGGAAGGAGAGCACAATGGGTTGGGCCTCACAGAACAAATCAAAATCAATAAGGACTAGGGTGTGAGAGTATGTGTGGTGAAGGGGCTGGGATTGGAGGGGAGGGATCAGATGAAACAGAATAAGCACACACAATGCCGGGGAGAGTCTGGTCCATCACAATTCCATGTCGGGTTCCTGTGAGAAAAGCAGCAAGGAGGTAAAATTTAATTATTGTTGCTGAGGCCCTTGGAGGCACGCAGGCGCAGGCATAAAATGCTTGCTGCATGCTTGGCACAGACTAGGGAAGGAAGGACACACTAGGGAGACAGGAGTGAACCAGGAAGGACAGGTGTCCTCGAAAGAACTGTTCTGCATTCTAAATGAAGAATCAATTTCTCCATACCGTCAGTTGCAACTGGACCTGTGGAGGACTTTTTTGAGCAATAACAGCATAATGTTGGGATAGAATCTAGGCTGCCTGGGTCTCTACCACTGCTCTAAAAGGCTGTGTGACTCCATGCTGTTTACTTAAACTCTCTGTGCCTGGGTTTTTCCATTACAATGGAAATGATACAAAATTAAAGGAACTAATATACAATAAAGCACACAGCATAGCACCTACCATACTCCATTATTCAACAGACTGGGCTGAGCAGGCTTGGATGTACTCATGAAATCAGAGGGTAACTATGATTTCTCCCGATCTCCATACTGAGTGACATCAGAGCCAGTGACTCAACACTGTCAGACCACACACACACACACACACACACACACACACACACACACACACACACATTAATGCACTCATGCAGACAGGGGCATATATCATGTACACATCTACATGTATTAGCTATGTTTCTGTCACTGTGATAAAACACCATGACCACAGCAACTTATAGAAGGGAGATCTCATTTTTGCTTATGTTTATAAGGGAAAAACTATATCATGGTGGTGTCAGGCATGGTTCCTGGAGCAGAAAACTGAAGAGTTCATATTTTTACCTGCAAACACAAAGCAGAGAAACCACCAGAAGTGGGACCAGGCTATGAGCTCTAGCAGACTTTATCCATTGAGTACTTCTTCCAGCAGGACTGCACCATCTCACCAAACAGTGCCACCAAATGGGGATCAAGTTTTCAGATCCCTGAGCCTATGGGATATATTCTCATTCAAGCCACATTACATAAATATACACTCATGCATATTCACGTGGATACACAGAAATGCTATCATCAATGCTATCGCCAGTAAGAGTTTTATATGTGACTCAAGCAGAGATTCATTTCTTTATTTTTTACAGGTTACACAAAAATTGAGACATTGTAATAAATCCTCAATCTAACAAATACAGATGCTCTTCAGTTTACAGTAGCGTTACCTATCAATCAATCCAGCAACTAAAAGCATCAAACTGAAAATTCACTCAAAGCACCTAACTTGTTGAACATCACAGATCAGCCTGACCTTCCTTAACATGTTCCAGCAACTACAACAGCTCATGATTGGCCAAAAATCATGCAACACTAAGCTTCTTTAATAACAAAAGATTGAATGCCTTATACAATTCATTTATTAAATACTAATGAAAGTGCACAGATACACTTCAAACCACCACACCATTAAAGACTGCAGGTCAGAGACTTGAGACTTATGGAGCAGCAAAAACTACCAGGCACAAGCCCAGCCATTCTGGGTATTGCTAAAGTACAACAAGGGCTTTGGCCTGCAGGGAGCTTGTAATCTAAGATGTATTGCAAAGATCACACCATAAGGAAGAATCAAACTCCCCCGCATTCCCTGCCCCATCTGCCCTGTTGGTTTCTTAGATTAAAGGAAGAGCAGGTGGGAATGTGGCACAAGCAGCTGATAAGCACAGCACTACTTTTAATAAATTAAACAGCACTGGAGCTTATTGGCTCTGATTCCGTCCCTCAGGAGCCTCAGCTATCAACACAGCTAATATGGAGATTAGCTACAGGCAAGTACACATATGCCAAAGGCACACATTCCTGTTCTTCAACTGAGTAAGAGTCAACACACATGAATTCGGCTCCAGAATGTGCTAGAGTACTCTATTCACTTCCTTTGGAGGCTTCATTCACTGTTTGGGCTACACTTACAATGATGCAATATAATTAAAGTTATGTAGTAGCTACACAATGTTTATTGAAAATGGGATCTTGCAAGAACTTGAGATTATTCACTCAAAATACATTGTGCACAAATGCAAAATTGCTATGATAAACTTGTAAGTTTGTATGGAGAGTATATACTAGTAAGTTTTTAACTTAAAAGTACACACACAAAACAATACTAGTCCTGCAGAATAAATGGGTGAGTAAATGAGTAAATAAACAAGCCAATTAGTGAACAATAAAAATCTAGGTACAAGACTCTAATCCTGGCTCAGAAAATAAAAGGGTCCAGAAAATGACTATTACAGTAGCCATTATCTACAAATTAAATGGCAGCTTGCAAAAGTCATTTGCCCTCTGTATCTACCATTTTATGTGGGGGCAGAGTAGACATAAATAGATTGTGTTGAAGACCTACTCACAGCTCTGGATACTGTCTGCCGCACTCCCCTAATCCCCACAATCCAAACCTCAAACATGGGCCTAATCCACCAGGAAAAATTTGTGTACAACTCCAATCTTCATTCCTATGAGAAAATCTGACTAAAACAGAATCATTGACATCAATACAATTCTTTCAGTGTAGACACAAAACCCAGCAGTTTTTATGGGGGAAAGGCTAGTTTTCTTTTTACCTATGAGAGGTATAAAACACTCATTTCAATTTAGAGGTGTACTTTCCCATCATGCAAAGTGGCTGCTGCATCCTAAAGTGAGATTAAAAAAAAAATAAAAAAACTAGAATTGTCATCAAGTAGATTCACTAGACATCTCAGACTCAGGTGAACACAAGAGAGCGTGCTCATGCTTCAGACCCTCATCCCTATGATCAAATGCTAAAAGAAAAAGGGAGGGACAAGATATGAACAGACGTGTGGATTTGGTGTAAAGATCCTGGATCCCAACCTCAAACCAAGAAAATTTCACTCTACAGAATGAAAGCACTATAGAAAACAAAGTCTGGTTTGTGCTATCATACATGTAACAAGTTCCAAATGCCAAAGGTGCTGATGTATCTCAGATCTAATGCTGGAAAGGCAATACCTTCGTCTGCAATAATTGATGGGTGGCCTGCAGGTCACAGCAGTGAGGACACATGTATTTACGTGCCAATGTGTAAAAATGGAATAAAAATGTTTGTGTCCCTGAGCATCTGGATGTTAAGGTAAAAACAAGAACAAGAAAAAAATATGGGAAGCCCAAAACAATATCGTGTACACACTGCCTGTGAAGGTCAGAGAAGGGGTAGATGTCTTTGAGAGAGACCATGATGCAATTCTGACCAGGAATTGCATTTTATTAATTAATTAAGTGATGATCTAATACCATTACAGAAATTTTCTAGGGACTAATCTCAGAGAGCAGATTTGTAGCTGTAACTGACTTCCATTCCTTTGAAACATGCCTGTCATCATACTCCCTCGAGGACAGGCCTTCCCCAGCATTAAAGTAGGAAAGAAAATTATTCCAACTGCCTTGATGATTAGGAATTACAAAGAAGAAAATCAACTCATCATAAATGATATGACAACAGGATGTGATCAAGAATAAGCAATTGTTTTCTTGTATCCCAGTCCCTTAATTAATGCTTTATAGTTTGAAAATGTGACTGTTAAAAAAATAAGTTTTCAAGCCCCAAAGGGCATCAAATAAACAACCACTGTTGCCACCTTTTGGTGGGAAGCAGAACTGCTGTGCTGCTGCTTGGCTTTGGAGAGTTCTTTGAGACCCAGAAACTCTAATCAGATGAATACTCCAAGTTTTTCACAGGAAAAAGACATCTACAGGTAATAGTGTGACAAATTATATCCATTTCAGCCCATTTGTGGACCTTCTCAGGCAGATAGCATGAACTGTAGAGGAAATCTGGTCACTCCCATCGAAATTCAAATTTTGTGATGGTTCACATATTTTTCTTAAAATTTTGTATGAATTTTGTGTTATACACCAGAGTAATTTACATCTATTTAACATTAAAAAATTGAAAATTAATTACGGGTCAACTTCTGTAGGTCAACGGTTTAACTGTTATCAACAAGAAGTTAAATGCACAGTGCTTTTAGGGACACTAGATTTTAAGTAAGCCTCTACTTGCCACATCCAGGAAGGCTCTTATCTGATTGGAGAACAAGTCTGAACTCGGCTGTGCCATAATCTGCTCTTTGCCCACCATGACCCTCAGTTTATTTGTAAGGCTAAGAACTGAGGCTGAGATTTCTAGAATGCTTCCAGCTCTGAGACAACCGGAGACCTTTAGACATAATCCCTCTGTCTACTGGGAACCAACCATATGTCCAAAGTCTCATAAAATGTAGGCTCTAAGACGGAAAACTATGCTACTCCTTAGCATAGAACTAACAGAAATTTCACTTCCATTATTAAAACCTAACACATTTAAACTGGCAAAATCAGAGCCTTTTCTCCCTCACACTTCTCAAGCAAAATAGAATGCCTTCCACATGGAGTTATCTCATAAGGAAACATATGAAGTAGTTCAATAAGACCTAGCACTTTAATGTGGGACAAAAGATGACATGAAACAAGAAGCAATGGCCACATCAACAGAGGTCTCAAAAACTATGTGAAGGAGCCAACAGGATGGGTCTGCCACCAAACACTAATGACTCTAGTTTAAGTCACAGGACCCATACAGAAGGCAGGAAACGACTCCAACACTGTCTTATGACTTCCACAAGTCCTTCAAGACACACTCATGCACTGACAAGTATGCAATTGTCTTATTTTAATGGAAAAAGAATTTCAAAATCATGCTAACTAGCTTAGACCCCTCCACACATTTGACAGCCTGAAGCCTGTGTATTCTGCATACTCTGATAAGGCCAGACAGACAGGGAGGAGAGCAAGGAGGACTTTCAGCATGAGACTTTCAAGTAGGATTTCTGTTCACACTGAAGAAGACAAGCCATCCAATCTGTCTGCAGGAACAGAATCTATCCTTTCATTTACCCTATGACCACAGCCATCCCCAGCCTCACAAGGTGCCTGTGAAAATTCCATCTGCAGAAACTATTTCGGGGAAATGGACTGGGAGCCAGAACTTATGTTATCTTTTGAAAGAATTCAACTTTCTCTAGTTTCTAGAACAACCATTCTCAACGGAGGCTATCTGTTCTCAGACAGCTTTCAACACTGCCTAGTCATCATCAAAAGAAAGGAGAAGGGAATTTGAGAATGCCTTTTTTTCCTCACTGTTCCCCCTTCTGCCACAATCCCACTGTTCTCTGGCTGGCAGCTTAACCTCAATCTGCTGCAGAATACAGAACCCGTGCTCTTCCCACACACATCACTAACCTATCTGCACTAAGGAATACGCTTCAAGTGCCTAATTTGCTGCAATTCAATATTAAAAGTGAGGATTATGCTCTCTCACTGCTGCAGAAGGACTTAGTGCTAATAAATAAACTCTAAACTTCTGCAGACACTGGAAAGTGCATTCCCAGATTGCTGTGGCTACTGGTTCTATCAGTGGAGGGAGAGCGCCACTGATACTCCACAGCCATGCCTTCCACATACTCAACAAGCCCATTGGGTTGCTCCTCTTAAGACAAAAGGATGATAAATCAAGAGAGAGACATGCTGTCTCGACACTCTGATCCCACTCCAAAACCCATGCCCACCAGTCTTAACACCAAGACTCATGAAGAAAAATTAAAATTAAATTATAATGTTCACTTACATGTGTCATGCAGGGCCAATGAAAAGTCCCAGATGTTTGGGGCTTTAAAAGTCATTTAAAATGACATGGGATCTCCTTTACAAAGCTGCACACCCAAGGCCTCTGGGCATTGACAATAGAAGATGGTGGGTTAGAATGAGCCAGCTTGGAAAACTGTAGCCAAAGATTTCACACTTCTGCCAAAGCATAAAAAGTATTTTGAAAAGGAGAAATGGTACAAAGGGAAGAAAAAATAAAAACCTCAAAAAAAATTTTAATACTATATATATCGAACACTTAGTAGAGTACTTCAGGAAAAACAGAAGAAATTTTCAAATGACAATCACAGACAGAACAGCATAACAAACAAAACCAAAAGCACACTATGAACCTAGAAAGCCCTCATTCCAAGTATGTACAATAGATAATGAGGTCATTTCTTTACAATGCAATTCAGCTCCACCCACTAAGCCAAGAACAAAACATAAATAACAATAAAACTGAAACAACTGTCTCACACACAAGCCAAACAATTTACATTGGTTCCACCAAAGAAACAATGTGTTCTAATGCTGGAGACAACTTTGGTTGAAGTGCACTCAGGAAGAAACGATGGAGAAGACATGGGGAAAATGTAACAGAAACGATGGAGAAGACATGGGGAAAATGTAACAGACTTTCCGAAGATAAATGTGGCCACACTTAATTTTCTCTTGGTATGAAGGCTTTCAGGTAACAGCTACAAAGAGGAAACGCACCTGGTTAGCCCAAGAGATAGAAAACAGCACTCTATCCCACACAAAGTTTTATAAGCATTCGGGTATTCGCCTATATAACAACAAGCACAAAATTACAGAATACTCATGCAGGAAAAATTCCATGTGGCTATTAAAAAGAAATGGGACCCCTGAACTTATAGTAATAAGGGCAGACATAAATTAGAGGATGAGAACTAATATTTTTATAAAATCCATAGCATATAAAATACATGTCTGCATTTAAAACAAAACCATGAAGAGGCACAAATCAAATTACTAAAAGTGGTTAGGCCAGAAAAAGAAACTGCAGCAGCGACTTTCACTTCTGACTTAAAATTTCTGAAATCATACTTCTTCCAACAAATGTAAGCGGTTCCTATGTATTTGTGAGAGATTTCAACCTCCATCCCTGCAACCTTCCTCCGATGCTCCAAGTCTGTGAATGCTCAAGTCGCTTATGTGACTGAGTATCCACTACTCCAGAGAAATTACACACATTTGAGTCACCACTAGACTATAAGATCAAACACCTAAGATAGAGCAGGTAGATTGGCTCAGTGGGTAAAAGCCTTGCTGCCCAGATTGACAACCTCAATATACTCACCCAGCACCCACAAGATGGAATGAGAGAAACAACACCACAAGTTATTGTTTGTTCACACACACACACACACACACACAAAATGTAGTAATTTTTAAAAATACCTAATATAATAAAACAGCTACCTATTACTTCATCTTGTATGGATTTCAGATTATACTCAATGGGGCAACAAACTCAAGTTTTGTCTTTTTGGAAGTCTCTGGGTTTGTTCCTTCCTAAATCCTTCTGATGGTTAGCTGACTGAATTTGCAGATGAAGGACCCACACCCACAAACAGGGAGGGCCAAGTATACTCCTTTTGTGATACAAAAATAACTGAAAGCAATCTGGAGGGTGGGGAAAGTGTTAAATTAAAATAGAGAACTGGCCTAAGCCAGGGAGCTGACCTGGTCAAGTTCAGCAGGACTGGCAAACAAGACAATGGATTTTATAAAGACCAGGGAAGGAGACTGGGAGGTCCTCACCCCTGCTCAGTCAACCATTAAAACTGTGAAGAGGAATTTGTTTCTTGTGTTCCTTTTCTCCCCCTACTCCTCATTCTCAGCCAAACTACAATCCTTTTGTTCTTTCCTCCAGAGCTAAAGAAAACAGATGGTCACACCATCCTTTGAATTTCTCAATGAACTACACAAAACCAAGCCTTTTTCTGAAGGGACAATATTGTGTTCACAATAAGACTGACAACATCCCAGTTTGCCCCTCACCGGCAAGCATAACAGACCGTCCTACTAAGGAGACCTCCAAAGGGACATGAACAGATGTATTTAATTTCATTCAACAGATATTAATTCAATGTCGCCATGTATACAGAATTTGAACAGCTGCTGAGGGCCCTTTAAAAATTAAAAACCTTATGCGGGGGGGGGGAGGGGATACATGACAAAGAATAAGTATATAATTAGGTCAGAGGATGTACTTGTGGATTATTTTGAAGCAATAAAGAGATCTTTTGAGACTAGGCTTAAGAATGGTAACAAGAACCTCCAAAACTTTAAGACTTTCCCAACTTTAAATTCTAATTTTTGATTTTTTTTTTTTTTGTTTGGCTTTTTGTTTTTCGAGACAGGGTTTTTTTGTGTAGCCATGGCTGTCCTGGAACTAGCTCTGTAGACCAGGCTGGCCTTGAACTCACAAAGTCAGCCTGCCTCTGCCTCCTGAATGCTGGGATTAAAGGCGTGCACTACAACTGGCAGGCCTATTTTTGGATTTTTGTTTGCTTGGTTATTACTGTTATTAATATTTACTACTTGCCAGAAAGAGTCAAGCCAAAGATATTACAGCAAGATGGGACAGCTGACTAAGTACAGTTTCCATAGTCACTGAGGAATTCATTAAAGGCTGCTAGGCTGGCTTTGAGAGGCAACACAGACACAAGCAGACATGACAAAGGTCTGTGGTATACTGGTATTATCTGGATCTCAATAAGAGAAGATGTTTGATCAATAGCCAGAAATAATGAAGGGAAACAGTGGTTTTGGGCAAGGGGCTCAAGATGGTATGGAAAATTCTCAGTATGAGGACACCAGAGGGAAACAGAGGGGGAAACATGAGCCAGGTTCACCACTCAGCGGAGCAGAGCAGGCTGTGTTACTGCTGCACTCTTGTCCCCTGGCAGCTGCATGCAGTCAGTATGAAAGCTGGCTGGCAGCACCTCCAGCACGTCACACTCACACTCCACAGTCAAGCCACCCCTGCCCAATCTGGATCCACAGAGGAACTGAGAAAAGAGCGAGACAAATATTGAGGCATGTGTCACCATATTGATTGTGAGTAAACTTATACTGACTTCCTTTCAAAAATAAATAATAAGCAACTAAATAAATAAGGACTCCTGCTGCAAGTGATAGTATTGTGTGTGGGTGTATGTGTTACACATTTGTGTGTGAACATACATGTGTGCATGGATTATAAGCATGTGAGGGGTCAGAGGTTAATGGTGGGTTTCTTCCTCTCTCAATCTCCACCTTATTTTTACAGTTTTTTTTTTTCGAGACAGGGTTTCTCTGGGTAGCACAGACTATCCTAGAACTAGTTCTATAGACCAGGCTGGCCTCAAACTCACAGAGATTCACATGCCTCTGCCTCCCCAGTGCTGGGACTAAAGGCGTGCCCACCACCACCCAGCTCCACTTTATTTTTAAAAACAAAGTCTTTCACCAAACCTGGAACTCTTTGATTCTGTTGTTAGCAAGCTCCAAAGATCCACCTGCCTCCATCTCCCCAGCACAGGCCTTGAAGCTGTGCACAGCCACACTCAGCTATGCTTTACCCAGAGAGCTGCTGGGGATCAGCAAGTTCTTTACCAAGGCATCCCCTCACCCCCGGGGTCCAGCACATGTGCATTTTTTCTTCAGCATCCACTTCATGCACAAAGAAATTAAAACAAAGTTCCCTGCTCACAAAAGAAGTGAGGGTGTAGGAAGATCAACAACTATAATGGGGAAAAGGAGACAAGACACCCTTGGTGGGGAAGATTCCAAGACAGAGACTTAATTCAAACCCCTTCTGGCAGGCTTGAGGACTAGCATTCAGAAGGGTATGTGCCTACCCAGATTCTCAGCAGTCAGTCTTACAAATGCAGAAAGCCCACAGCTATGGTTTTTTAGCGCTGTTCTTTTCAAATTCTGTCAACCTGTGTGCTCACACTCCTCAAACAAGGAAGCTGTCAAATAGTTTAACATCTTTCTTCTACACAAGATTCAACAGGCTCAAAAAAAAAAAAAAGTCTGAAAACTTCCCCTCATTCTTCCTCTGAATTTTGAGAATCACTTTGTCATTTCAACATGTCCTTGTTACTTATAAGATAGCTATTTTTCTATCTTCATTGACACTCAAATGAATAATTAAGAACCATCCAATCTTCAAACTTGAATAATGGGCTTAAATAGCAACAGAACCTTTTTTTCCCCCAGCGTTCCACTTGTTCTGCTATTCCTCCTCAATCATGTTGTTTAATTTCTCGTCAGCTAAGCATGTCTGCAGACTAACAAAGCAATTTTTCCCCAGAGGAGCTACTTCGGCATTTGAAGCTTCTGTTTACCTATCTATATCTCTAGCACAAAACTGCAAAAGAACACACTCAACTAGCACAAAGATGCTGTATGTGAGAGTCAACAAAAATGAGAAGGCGTTAAAATATAGCACTGTGGACAGTACAGACATTGTATTCATGGGAAATTGGTTCCAGGATCCGCCCAGGGAAACTAAACTCCCTAATTTTCAAACATATAAATAGGATGCAGTATTTGCAGATAATCTAGGTATGCCCTCCGAGGTATTTTAAGAAATCTTAAGAATGCCAGAGGGACAGAATCACCCACACCTCTTGTTTCCATGGGGCCATCTTGGGCAATGGCTGCTGCTAAGATGATGTCACGCCCAGACAACTCTCCCTGGAGGCTTCCTTCTGCCTAGCAAGAAGGAAGAAGGCAGACAGAGTCCTTACTTAGAAGACAAATGACTACTCCCTTTAATCCCAAAGTTTTCTACCTTCTGAGTGTGGAGATAACGAAGGAGAGCATGACAACAGACACCTCACATTACATTCCTTTTTCTATATACTTTCTATTCCTTTATGAACTTAGAAAGTAGAGAACAGGCGTCTGCTTTGGATTCCCAAACACCACCCCATTCTTGCCTTGGCTAAGCCACAAGTCTCAAAACATGAAGTCATGGTGTCTTGTCAAAACATTAAATTACAGTGCCATTTATCACTTTTGGGCAGGAATAGCCATTAGTAAAATAAAAATGATAATATTAATTATGATACTGTCAGGTGTGTATCTTAGAATTGTCCAAAGAAAGTATAACCTAAGTTCTGCCATAATAGGTCTGTAAGACTGCATGTTCAAGTCTGAGATTTCGGGAGGAAAAAGAAGTGGTTTGGGTTCCTTAACTTTTAAGCCATTCTGACAAACAGGTCCTCCTCCATTAGTCCCAAGACCAGATCCACTTCACTAGGATCTGCACTGGGACTCAAGGACAAAGGATCAGCACTCTTGTACTTGCTAAAGAGTCTGTGCATAAGTGCCTCTGGGAGTTTGGAAATGGGGGTGGTGTAGAAGGTCCTTCTGTATATATGTTGCTTTAATTGGTTAATGAATAAAGAAGCTCCTTTGTCCTGTGAGAGGGCAGAGTAGAGCTAGGTGGGAAAAGTAAATTGAATGCTGGGAGAAAGAAGGCAGAGTAAGGAGAAGCCATAGAGCCACTGCAGGAGACAAACGCTGGATGGAACCTTCCCAAAAGGTAGGCCACAACTACATGGCAATACACAGATTAATAGGTTAATAGAAATGGGTTAATTTAACATATAAGATCTAGCCAATAAGAAGCATGAGCTAATAGGCCAAGCAGTGTTGTAATAATTCAGTTTCTGTGTGATTACTCTGGGTCTGAGCAGCCAGAAATGAATGTGCAGCATCCACCAACACAGGGGAGTGGGGGAAGTTATTCTCTGGTGTACTAGCCAAAACATCATAATAACTACCTAAGAACACCTCTTATAGTATGCAAGCCATTAAGAGAGAATTCCAAAGTCTTTCTTCTCCAATTCTTTCTTACTCTTCCAAAGCCCTACGCCTTATTCATAGAGCAAAATTAAGAAACATGTCCAAATAAACTATCCTCTTAACTCCATCTCCTCACTGATTCCCTGAAAGTGGCAAAGCCCTTACAGGGCACCAGAAGATAGTGCCATCGCTTTGTCCTGCCATTATTGCACAGTGAGTAATAGTGCTTTATTCTAAATGAACAACCAAACCATTTGTAAGAGAAAAAAGTTCTTCTGTTTACATAGCCAAAGGGACAGACATTACAATTTACACTATCACTCTGCTGCCATGCTGTTTGAAAATATTGCCTGAAGAAATTTCCCCCTAAAATCTTCCTGTTTAAATATTTGCAGACCCTTGCACTTATATTTGTATACTCAGACGCTTCACTTTTGAATAGACAGCATTGGGAAATTGCAAGTGAAGCCATTTTCATCTCCTCATCTCCATTCCCAGTCACATCGCTAAATCTAAACAGGAAAAGAACTTAAGAACTAAGAGATCAACCAATCAAAGATTTGCAAATCAGATAAGGTACAGAAAGATGTTCAGAAGTTTGGGGGGGTTAAGGTGGGCATAAATAAAATCATCCACAAGATCAATTTATTTATTTTTACTGTACTCAGGGAGAAAATGAACAATGTGATTCCCTGGGAAAAGAGAAAGAACTGCTTTAGTCAAATAAAATACTCTAAAGAGAAAGCTAGAAAATGAGTTCAGGATTGGAAATGGGCACAGGAGGGCACAGAAACACAGACAATGGGACTGCTGATAACACAGACCCAACAGTCTCGGCAAAGATGGAGGGAGGGAGACACATTCCATCCATTACTAGTATTCAGTAGTTCTACAATCGTACCGTAGTATTATATGGGCAAGGCAGATAGACAGAGACACGCACTACAGGGCCTAAAAATAGACCTATGAAACATGTGCATTCTGATTTTTGGCAATGACAAAAAACAAATCATTAAACGAATGAAATGTCACCTTTCAGCATACACTGAAAAAAAAGAATGTTCACAGAACAAATTAAAAAAATGAACGAAACACAGAGCAGGAGAAGGGGTTATTGGTAGGATACCACATACAATCTATTAGAGGAAAAATTATTACTCTGAAGCCAATAAAAGTTTAAACCTTAACCCCTTGAAGGTCAAGTTAGTGCCAGCACAGATGTGCTAAAGCCGACTGGACTCACTGCTAAGTGACCCTTCTAAAATGTGTGTGGGGGGGTGTAGGTCAGGTCTGAAACTGTTCATGCTCAGGAATGTTACCTCGACTTTACTGGATAACTGTGATACCAGAAATAGAATCTAGGCCCTCCCTTGCTCCTGCTAGGCAAGGTACATTCGGACACAGACCAGAAAATTCCAAATACAAAATTCTGAAATCAGAATCTGAGTATAAGAGTCTTCCAATGCTATAGATTTTGGAGCATTTTTAATTTCAGATTTTCAGATTAAGGATGGTCACTATGAGTAAAGAGGGAAGTGAAATGGTAGGGCTGCTCTTGTAAACTGCTTGTGAGTTCCTCAAAGAACTAAACATCCACCCAAAAATTTGTCTGTGAATTTTACCAAGAAAGAAAGTCACACTCAAAGAGAAACTCTACAACAATCTCTGCATGAATATTCATAGTAGCCTTACTGTAGCACCTGAAATCTGGAAGTAACCAAAATATCCTTTAACAGGTGAGTAAGAAATACAAGGCTGTATGACTCAGCTACAAAATTTGGATATTACGAAAGTGTAACAATTCTGAAATGACAGAAATTTCAGATCATAGGAGAGATTACTAGTTATCACAAACTAAGAAGGGTAGGGAAAAGAAAAGCAGATATGACTATAAATGTTATACCTGTGGTATGGGGAATGTGCCACAGTATGTGTGCATGTGTGCACGCCAGTCAATACACTAAGTTACAGCCCAGCCCTGTTTAGTACTTGACTCTGGTGATACGTAGTTAAGGTTTCTATTGCTTTGATAAACCAAGACCAAAGGCAACTTGGGGAGAAAAGGGTTATTTTGCTTACATTTCCACATCATCATCTCTCATTCGAAGAAGTCACGGCAGGAACCTGGGAACAGGAACTGCAGCAGAGACCATGGAAGAGTGCTGCTTACTGGCTTGCTCCTCATGCCTTGCTCACCGTTTTCTTACACAACTCAGGACCAACAGCCTAGGGTTAGCACCACCCACAGTGGGCTAGGCCCACCCACATCAATCATTAGTCAATAAAATGTTTCACAGACTTGCTTTAGGCCATTTTTATGGAGACCTTTTCTCAGTTGAGGTTTTCTCTCCTCCAATGACTCTAGTTGTATAAGTGGACATAAGCTAACCAACAAATCATCTTACAAAGGTGATGAAATTAAGTTCCTAGATCTACACAAATGGAAAATGTGAACCTGCTTGATAGATCACAACAGTGACAATACTCTAGCTGTAGTATTACACTGTAGTTTATGAAAGGTAGCTCTGGGAACCCTTAACTATGTGTTGAAGGGATCTGACCATATTATTTCACTAACCTGCATGTAATTATCTCAAAATTACAAAATTATCTATAATTATCTCAAAGATTTCTGATTAAAAAACCAAGTGCTTGAAAATGAATCCTTTAAATGTGCATGTTCCATAGTGCTCAATGAAACACCAGCAGAATGTTGCTTAATAAAATTGTGAACATAGGTTTAAACATTTCTGCATTAAAAAATTAGGAAAAAATCTTGATGACTGTCATTTTAGGGGTACTGAGTATCCTCATTTGCTTTTTATTTTTTCTCAAAAAATTAATCTATTTTTCAAATAATCTATAGTAAAAATATTTTATATTCTATTGTTATTGAAATGGCATTGTATCAAAAGAAGAAAAGCCATATTATACATACTTCATATGAAACACAATATCAAAGAATGTAGCTTAAAAATATTTCACAGTCTAAGTATGTGAGTAGCAATTTAGAAATGATAATTAATCCTTTGAATATTAATGAACACCCTTTTCTGTACAGCTAATAAATTCACCCTATACATTACCCAATATATTGCTACTATCAATCAACTCCATCATTTTTATTTTAGCACTAACAACGTCTTCAAAACTTGAATTTAGTGGCACATATCAGTACCATCGTCATCTAGGAGGTGGAAACAAGAGAATCAAGAGTTCAAAGTCAGCTACACAGAAAGTTCATTGTTAGCCTGGGCTATACAAGATTTTGTCACACAACATAAACAAGAAACAGCAGAATTCAAACTGTAAACGTTAACTAAAGCCCTTAAAGGAATTCACAGCTCCGTGTAGCTGCTGTTGCCATTCCAAGGTTAGATAACATCTCTGTTCTTGACAGGAGAACTACAAAGCTGCAGGGAGATGGACTAAGTGTAAGGACATGGAAAATGTTAAGGAACTTTTTGCTTGCTTAGTAGCTAGTAGGGCAGTGGGTTCAAATGCAAGACAACTAGGGCTGGTTGAAAACAGGATGTTTAGCTAGGGCGCTGAGCTCAGCACATAATGCCACCTGTTAATACCTAGCTCTGTAGTTTATCAGGAAGCAGAAAAGTCGACCGCTTCGGGGAGGACTTTGGGGAGGGGGTCTGCTAGACAACCACTTTGGGGAGGGGGCTTGTTAGAGATAAGGCACACTTGCTGTTATGTAACACTAACTCCTTTGACCCAAAATGAACCTGACTTGCGGTTTTTGCCTATATAATGCCCAAATGATGAGGGGGTGCTCTCCTCTCTACTGCGCTGTGAAGAGTAGTGGACGAGACCCCAGCCTGGCTGAATAGAGCTCCAAATAAACCTTGCTTTTGCATTCTGGACTTGACCAGATCCTGGTGGTCTCTCTGGGGGTCGTGACATGGGCATAACATAAGCTGGAAGAACACAATTCAGTGTCTGGTTACTAGCAGGGTTTACTGTGATGGCTGTTCTTGGTTGTCAACTTCAGGCAGGATGACACAGGCCTTTAACCCAGATCTTGAGGTGGGAAGGCACTTCTTTAATCTGGGCCACACTTTCTGCTAGAAGCCTATGTAAGTACAATGTAAGAAGGAAGAGTTCATTCTTTGCCCGGTTGCCCTCACCTTCTCACCCACCCATTCATTCACTGATATTGGAGTCTACTTCTTTAGGATTCCAGCATATACAGAAGATCAGCTAAGACACCCAGAACTCTAAAGACTGAGCGACCCCTAGATTCTTGGCTTTCCATTCACAGCAAGCCATTGTTGGACTGCAGCCTGTAAGTCATTCCAATAAATTCCCATATCTATATCTATATATCTATAGCTCTCTCTCTATATATAGAGAGAGATACATTACGTATACCTTACTATTTAAAAAGTGGTGCGTGAGAGAAAGATGCCACGCAACAGAGTTCACATGGAGGGGTTTTATTAGGGGAAAGGGAATATAAAAAGAGGGAAGGAGAGGGGGAGACCAGCCTCTGGGGCAGGAGCAGCAGAAGAGAAGAGGAAGTGGTGGGTGGGAGACAGAGACAAGCTGTGAAACAGGGAGACAGACAGAGAGAGAAGGAACAGACAGAGAAAAACGAGAGAGAGAGAGAGAGAGAGAGAGAGAGAGAGAGAGAGAGAGAGAGAGAGAGACACTCATTCCATAAGTTCTGTGGCTCTCAAGAATTCTGATTAATTCCTATTATGCCCCACCCTCAGAATGCTTCTGATTCTTCACGGGCCTCCACTTGACACCCCTTTGCAGCACAATGCAAAACAAATCTGTCAGTGCAAATATGGCCACAGTGACTTCTCTCCCAATTACTGTGGGAACAAAGTGAACAGCAGAGAAAACACCTCCAAAACGAATGTGCTGGCTGCTTTCCTGTTATGTGTGGTTCTATGTACAATGAGTCTACTTGACTTTTCCTTGGGCTCTGGGCTTACAGGGTTGATTCAAGCATAGGCTAACTGAAGGCTAGCCTGTGCCCATTTCATTTACTGGCCCGTGGGTTCAGGGGCTGTCAGCAGATGATACATCATCCTATGAGACATTCTGGCAATCTGGATGGAGGCAGATACTGTAAATGCAGAGAGAAAGGGCTGGAATTGTGGCTCAGTGGTAATGCACTAGTCAGCATATACAAGGTCCTAATTTTGAACTCTATCACCACAGGAAAAACAAAACAAAGGATTCTATCTCTGAGAATAGAGAAGAGAAAGTCTGTCAGAGCAACTTGGAGGCAAAAACTAGGATGTCATAGGTAAGATCCTGCTAAGCCAGCCATGAGTTAGTGTGGGAGAATGGTCTGTATTCTATCAATTGTATTTTAAATAAACACTGATCGGCCAGTAGCCAGGCAGGAAGTATAGGCGGGACAACCAGACAGGAAGTAGAGGCGAGCCAATGAGAACAGGAGAATTCTGGGAAGGAGGAAGCCCATTCTTCTGCAGTTCTGAACCAACCACAGAAGCAGCAAGATGTGACTGCTCCACTGAAAAAGGTACTGAACCACGTGGATAACACAGATAAGAATAATGGCTAATAATGGGCTATATAAGTTATAAGAGTTAATAAGAAGCCTGAGCTAAGGGGCCAATCAGTTTATAGTTAATGTAGACCTCTGTGTGATTTCTTTGGGACTTAATGATTGTGGGAACAGGGCAGGACAGAAAGCAAACAACAATGAGTAAAGACTGTCCAAGCAGACAGTGAACAAAACACCAGGAATCTGAGCTGGGCATCTTTTCATCCTGTATCTATAAAGGCAAATTATGATTTTTGCTTCTGTGTGTATGCACATATGAGTTTAGGCCAGAGGACACCATGGTTGTGTTCCCTCAGGGGTCATACATCTGCCTAGCCAGAGAGCCACAGAGATTTACTTTCCCAGCCTCTCTAGTATCTTAGTCTACTGCTGTGATAAAGACAATGACCCAAAGCAACTTGGAGAGGAAAGGGTTCATTATCTACACATCTTAGTCATATTCCATCATGAAGGAAAATCAGGGCAGGAACTCAAGCCAGGAACTGAACATAGGCCATGAAGGAACACTGCTCACTAGCTTGCTCCCCACAGCTACCTCAGCCTGCTTTCTTATATTCCCAGGACCACCTATCCACGAGTCCTACCACCCAAAGTATGTGGGCCCAACAGGATCAGTCGTTAATCAAGAAAATGCCCCCACAAACTTGCCTAAAGGCAATATGATGAAGGCACATCCTCAATTGAGCTAGCCTCTCCCCAGATGACCCTAGATTGTGCAAAGTTGACAAAAAACAAGCTGGGATTAAAAGCATACCTTATCACGTGTAAGTGGAGATTGCTCTTTCATTTCCCAGCCACCCAGACCCAAATAATCACACAGAAACTATATTAATTACAACATGGTTTGGTTTATTAGCTTAGGCTTCTTATTAACTAACTCTTGCATCTTAAATTAACCCATTCCTATTATTTTATATTTTATCACAAGGTTCATGATTTGTTACCTCTTGCTTCTTGGACAGCTACATGGTGTCTACCTCCTTTGGCAGCTAAATGGCATCTTTCTGACTCTGCCTATTCTTTCTATATATCTCTGTTCAGATTTACCACCTGGTTTTGCTGTGCTAAGCCACTGGCCGAAACATCATCAACCAATAAAAGCAGCACATATACAGAAGGACATTCCACATCAATCATGCCTGGCTTTTTTGTTTAAACACATTCTGGGGGTTGAACTCAGGTTCTTAGACTTGTGTGGCAAGCATGTTACCAATAGAGATAACTCCCCCACCTAAAGTATGATTTTAAACATGTATTTACTTTATTTTAGGTCATGTACCATGTGTATACCTGGTGGCTGTAAAGTAAGAAGAGGTTGTTGGATGCCCTGGAACTGGAGTTATGAATGGTTGTGAGATACCATATGAATTATAGAAACTCACCCTGGGTCCTCTGCAGAGCAACAAGTGATCTTAATTTTGGAGCCATCTCTCTAGCCCTCTAAATTATGATTTTTATGGTTTTAATACTGCAGTATGCAAAAAAATATAAATTATGATCTTGAGGCTAGTAATATGGTGCAACGGGTAAAGGTGCTTGATATGCAGCCTGAGGACCTGAGTTGGATCTGTAGCAATCAGTTTTATGACCAAAACTCATAATGAGTCTGAGTACAGGTTCCTAGAGCCTTTCTGCTTATAGCATGCCTAGGAACATGAGCAATAGACTCAGCAAGTGGCTTGAAATGCATGTTCTCAAGCATTACATGGGAGCTGCTTAATCAGAATAGGCTCTGACAAGATCCTCAGGAAGAGCTGGACCCCAAGCATGCATTACACACATTTCAATAGGCACCATTCACCATCATCAACTTTGCTTCCTTTATTTTCTATAGACAGTTCAGTCAGTACATAATTTTAAGCATTAGGGAAATCAAGAGAATGAATTCTCTATTAACTCTACCAGAGGCAAATAAACAGAACTCAAAAATATCTACAGAACAGACTTTGGGTGGAAAGCTACAAAGCAAGAAACTGGCCTCAAACTGCTAGCTCTATACAGTTTTTAAAAAAAATTACTGTAGGCTTTGAAGAAATGGCTGAACTGTAGAGGACAGCAGGAGAAACAAGGGAGATTTTTGTTCCACTGTGAGTTTTGTGTCCCAAATGATCCTCACTGGAAAAATGTGATACTGTGACACTAAAAAATGTACCTAATACAATTTACCAGACACAGATGGAAACACCCAGGTATTGGTGTCGTCAGGAGAAAACACATACTCTAAGAACACTTCCACTGAAAAGTCTTCTCATTAGACAGAGTCAACTACCACCTCTCACAAAAAACAAGTCTTCACTTTTCTCTAATAAAAGTTTGCTTTGAATAAATCTAAACCTTTGCCTCCAAATTCACAGTGAGTATCTTTTCTCCCAAATCTACCCCTTTCCTTTTGTTTCCTTGTTTCAGCAAATAACAGGCCCTATGACAATCTCTGAATTCTACCACAAGTAATAATGACACCAGGCCATAGAGGCACAACGGCAGAGGCTGTGGTCCACTTGATGAAGTTCCCAGCTTAAGCTTCAGTTTCCTTAAGCCTAACCTGTTAGGCACTTTGCAGTACTAGGACCAACCTTGAATTCCCTGCCTTCACCATTTGATTTTATTTGTGACTTATCCATGTGTTTACTCTGTCTACATTTAATTATCTACCAAGCATAATTAGCTGCAGCTTAGCTAACTAGAAGCTCAATTAATGAAGATCTTTATTGATTAACAACAAAAGAGGGTTTCACAAAATGACAGGCTAAGGCCACCTGCTATTTTACCTACCAAAGCAAAGGATACTTCTCTGCTGCTTTGTCCCACAGCACCTCAACTTTCTTCTAGGGGACACAGTTCAAGCCCCATTCCTGAATCTGCACATTGGCATTACCTGGGGAGGACATATCCCTTTGTTCAAAACACAACAGGGGCCCCAGCCCAGTTGTGCCTACCACACAACCTTTCACAAGGGGGAGGCATGAAAATTACATGACCATGACGCACCAATGAGATTTCAACTTAAGATATTGTTGGGAGGGTAGGAAACCTCGACTTCCACTACAGATGCAGAGGGAATCAGTGGTGTGGATTTGTTTCCACATTTCCCTCCAGAACCAAACAAATCCAGAGGGAAAGCAAACCAACAACCCTGACCCTGCCAAAACAAAACAAAACAAAAGTCTGGCAACACAACGGGCTTGGTCCTGGTGACACACTCGTAGACTTCGAGTTTATAAAGGCACACCTTTCCTGACATAGTTTCACTGTTTTGAAAGCCAGGTGCAGCTGGGGAACTGATAACTTGAAATAAAAGACTGAACTCAGATATGCTAGGCTTCTTCTTCTTCTTTAAATGGCTCATTTGCAGAGAAACAAACGAAAAAGCCAAAATAAATAACAACTAGACTACAGCATCTACACAACTTTAACCACTATACTGATCTGTTTAAGAAGCCTGTAATCAAAGCTGAAAGAGGTAGCCTGTGCCTTTCTTTAGTCCTAGCATTTGGGAAGCAGAAGCAAGCAGATTTCTCTGTGAGTTCAAGGTCAGCCTGGTTTACTCAGCAAGTTCCAGGTTAGCCAGGACTGTATAATAGAGTGACCCTGTTTTCAAAACAAAACCCTGGTGATCAGACTGATGGTCACAAATGCTAGGACATGGTATTATGACATGAGGACGGTCTGTTAAGTAACCCTTACTTAGAAAACCAGCAATATGTGTGACTCATTTTAGGCTGTCCAGAGCAATGGTGACAGTCCACATGCCAAACCCCTTGAAAAGTCATGACAAACATTAGCATGTTAAGGGTCTGTGGTATTCTGGATTTTAAAAACATGATTATCCTTTTCACCATATAATTTTACATTAAACCTACTGTGCAAATATTCTCGGCACACGCAACATGACAGAGCCTTACACTCAGATGAGTCCTGAACCCCAGCGTCTGCTGGTCCATCTTAAGAACACTGCTGCTGTTCTAAGTCTGTGGCTATGCTGAGAAAAACTTTGTAAGAACTTTGATTATTTTCAAAATCTAACTGAACTGAGCCAAGCAGTGGTGGTGTACGCCTTTAATCCCAGCACCTGGGAGGAAGAGACAGGCGGATCTCTGTGAGTTCGAGACCAGCCTGGTCTACAGAGTGAGTTCTAGGACAGGCTTCAAAAGCTACAGAGAAACCCTTTCTCGAAAAACAAAAACAAAAACTAAAAAAACCTAATGGAATTGACGCCTGCTATTCCAGCACATCACAAACTCACACAACTCTACATGTCCTACGGTCGGTGCTGTACTACCTTCTCAGTTTCCTATTGCTGCTGTTATGTTCCCGTGTTCACAGTTGAGTGGAAGAGAAGAGATTTGGATAACTGCAGGGAAGCCATAGCAGCAAAGTGCCTAAGCCATTTTCAACTTAATCAACTTCTCAATGGAAGCCAAAATCTAGTGAAACAGCTCTTACTACGTGGAAGTCAAAAAGCTGCATTCCAAGCAGAGAAATTCAAGCCAAAGTGAATCATCCCCATCAACACAAAAATTGTGTGAACATTATATCACTAACATTAATGATGAGGAACCAGGCTCACAAGTACAAGAAACATGAGCCTGATGCCAGAACAAGGATATCTGCTTTTGTTTGGTTTGGGTTTCTTGACACAAGATCTCTCTTTGGTGGTTTGAATGAAAATGGCCCCAGAGATTCATAAGAAGTGGCACTATTAGGAGATGTGGCCTTGAAGGAAATGTATTCATTGGTGGTGGGCTTTGACGTTTAGACTCTAAAACCAGGTCCAGTGTCTCTCTTGTCCTGTTGCTTGCGGATCCAGAAGTAGAACTTTCGGTTACCTCTCTAGTTCCATGTCTGCCTGCATGCCACCATGCTTCCCAGCACAACCACAATGGACTAAACCTCTGAACTGTAAGCCAGCCTCAATTAAATGTTTTCTTTATGAGAGTTTCCATGGTCATGGTGTCTCCTCACAGCAACAGAACACTGACTAGGACACTGCCCAACTCAACAATCCTCCTGCCTCAGCCTCCTGAATGGTGAGATTACAAGTGTGGTCCATCTTGAGTGAGTCTCTACCAGCCACTTGAACTGGCCTATTCTAAAGGGTACCTGGCTCCTTATTCTCTCAAGACTCAGTACTTCACAACTGGCCAGCGTTGGTGATTCAGTAATTATTATGACTATGAAAAATCATAATTTTGCCTTTTTGAAATTCTTTTTGAGGTTGAATTAGTTTTCCAACCAACCAGATCTCTGAATTTCAGGTCTAAATCACATTTTGCTAAAATGTATGAATGTTTTGCCTGAAAGTATATATGTATACTATGTACATGCCTTGAGAAGTCAGAAGAGGGCATGGATTCCCTAAAACCAGAGTTATGGATGGTTGTGAGCCACCATGAGGATGTGGGAACTGAACCCAGGTCTTCTGCAAGAATACCAAGTGCTCTTACACAAACCACTGCATCACCTCTCTAGCCCCTATTTTATACATTTACAAATACTTATTTTCAGACACTTTCATGGGTTTCACACTGCCTGAGCATAATAAGGTTATTGAAATCCCCAAGAACCTTATTCTATTTTCTTCTCAGATTAATTACAGCTATCACCTCAGCAAGTTCATTAATTGAGCCTCTGTTTTATCATCTGTAAAATGCAAACTTATACCACACTATTCAGTAATGTTTATAAAAGTTTAAAATGGTAACAGGGCACATCCAATGTTCCACCAAAGCTAAGAGACTGTTTCAATTTTTAAACATTTTTAAGAAACTTTTTATTTTATGTGTATGTGCCTGAGTGTATGCCTGTGAATCACAGATGTGTAGGACCCTGGGGGTCAGAAGAGGCATCAGGCGCCCTGGAACTGGAATTACAGACAGTCAATGAGCTGCCATGTGAGTGCTGGGAACTGAACTCAGGTACTCTGCAAGTGGAGTAAGTTCTCTTAACTGCTAAGCCATTTCTCCAGCCCCTCATACTCTCATTTTTATTATTAATGAGAAGTGTTGTGGTATTTTAAGTAGAGGGTGTAAAGATCATTGTAGAGAGAGCATTCCAACTCAATCATAGACAGTGTGTGAGAAGGGACACAGAGCAGTGCTCTTTCTGAACATTTTGTTAATCATAAAGTGAACTGCTAGTCATGAAAAATAATTCTTCAGCTCTGACCTTATGTACCTCTAGCCAGGTAGAAAAGCCAGTCACAAGCATAGCTTCTCTGAAGGAAGCTGGTGTCACAGCCCCAAATCATAGCAGCTTAACATTCCTTTCCTTTCCCCAAAAGCCCTTTATGCACACCCATCTACAAAGCCTGAAAACTAAGACTGGATATATTTCCATATCCAAGTCAATAATTTGAAAATTGATGATTTTTGATAGAAGAGTTTAGAAACTGCCAAGACCATTAGGAACAACAGGTTTTTATGAACCACAGGATAATCCAATTCTCAATATGCCACTAAGTCACATTTCAACAGAGATTCTCTCATTCAGTTTCTTGTTCAGTCATTCATGCACACTGGGTGAATGCTTACTCTATAACACACAGTGCTCTGGGTAAGGGAGATACACTGTACCTACCATACTGAGGGAGAAACCTAGATGGTAGTGGCAGAAGGAGGACACCATGTATATGAATGATCACAAGTTGGAGTGACACAGCCATTACACCAATGACAGGCTATCCTCCTTCTTGATGTCACAGCCTTACCTTATCAATGATTTTTTTAATCACTGCACTTAACAGTGTTTTAATTCTTCCTCAAAATTCATGACTTTTTTTTTAACCTATCTTGCATTCTGAAAACTCTCAGAGAGTGACACTTTATCTCTATTCCTTATCTCCTCTAACAAGTTTTGTGTGCTTATTATTTTTGGACCACATTTGGGTCCTTGCTCTCACCTGCTAGTCAGGCAGCCAGCTCATGTCCTCCTGCTGAAAAAGCCAATATCTAGTCTTAATCCATCTCTACTGCTCTCCTTGTAAAATTCAGCAAATGAGCCACCACTTCCTCAAATTCTGACCCTTGAACTACAGTGTAAAATCCAACACAAGTTCCTAAGTACAACAGGACCAGCTAGGATAGAAAGTAAGGACTGTGCAGGTAGCAACTGCACAACTTTCGTTTACTGCTGTCTGTCCAGGGCTCAAAATGGGATCTGCCAAAAAAGTGTACTCCAGGTGGTTGGGTTGAGAGACGGAGAAAGAGCTAATAGGCTACTGGGTAGATGGAAAAAAGGAATGACTAGAAAGAGAGATGGGGGGTAAAGAGGAAAGGACCAACATGACACTAATTAGATATTGAAGGGAACACACAAACACACACACACACACAGTACATTGTTAGAGAGTTTAAAAACCTAAAGTATCCTTGATACTTAATACCCTCCACAGTATTTCCCAACCCATGTACAACCCAGGAGGACTAGTGTCTTCATAAACATGACCATGTTGCTAATAAGGACGCTGCAGTTATTAAATTTCAGAAATTTTTCTTTAGATCATACAACATGGACATGCAAAGCAGGATTGTACCCCAGTTGTCACTGCCCACACAAATAGTTCAAAGCAGCTGAATCCAAAACGCAGCACAAGAATGGAACATCTTTTTAAATTCCAAAGACACTGAAAATTCAAATCAGTGAGGAAAATGCCCCACACCAGGATTTCCTGAAAGATGTTAAGTGTCTTCTTAAAAGGTCTGCTATCCTGCCATAAAATGGTACCAAAGCCGAGTGTGGTGGTGCACACAGGTATCCTGCCATCAAACAGAACCAAAACCGAGTGTGGTGGTGCACACAGGTGTCCTGCCATCAAATGGAACCAAAGCCTAGTTGGTGGTACACACAGGTATCCTGCCATCAAATGGAACCAAACCAAGTGTGGTGGTGCACACAGGTGTCCTGCCACCAAACGAAACCAAAGCCTAGTGTGGTGGTGCACACAGGTATCCTGCCATCAAACAGAACCAAAACCGAGTGTGGTGGTGCACACAGGTATCCTGCCATCAAATGGAACCAAAACCAAGTGTGGTGGTGCACACAGGTGTCCTGCCATCAAATGGAACCAAAGCCAAGTGTGGTGATGCACACAGGTGTCCTGCTATCTAATGGAACCAAAGTCTAGTTGGTGGTGCACACAGGTGTCCTGCTATCCAATGGAACCGAAGCCTAGTTGGTGGTGGACACAGTTGTTCCCAGCACTGGATAGGCTTAGGTAGGAGGACTGTGTGTTTAAAGCCAGTTCTGAAATTACCAAGCTCCTGTATTTGTGAACTTTACTGCTCAGAATAAAGTGTGGATGAATGGATGAGTGTATCTGGAATAGATGTCTCCTAAGATCTCTTCTAAGGACAGAAAAAGAACTGAAAAGCCATTTGATAAAGTGGGACATACATACAGAAACTTCACTCCATGTACAGACTCCGATGCTCAGTTTCTGGCAGCATGCCGCATTGACAAGTCATTAAATTCATGTCTATGACACTGATAAAGACCCTGGTGACTGACCTCCAGGTGTTAGGAGAGCAGTGTAGAGTATCAGGGTTTGGTCGCTTTCTACTCTTCTAACTCACTATGCTTTCCTTGTTCCAAATCTCCACAAGGACAATCTGACCCTTCTGTAGGCAGGGATAGCCCATCTGCACTTCTCAAAACCCTCCAATGGCAACCACTTTCATTTTGAATAAAATCCAGTGGCCATTTACCACCTACCTCCCCATCATCTTCTAGGTTCCAGTGCTGACAGCGTTTCTGTGCATCTGTAAGCACAACCACCACAATCCTGCATCTCTACCTGGGAACCACTTCCTGCCATCCATATGCACTTAACCTCACTTTTCTATGGCTATCTATTTCACTTATCAAGGCAGTGTTCCTTGCTCACTCTGTTTAAAATAGATCTCCCTCACCATCATCTCCTCATATTTTCATACTTGATGCATCATTTATCTGTTGTCTGTTTCTTCCTTCTACTCCTCCCCAACTGTCACTCAGTACTAAACTCCATTAGGGAAGGAAGCTGTCACTCATATTTGGAGTATCCCAAAACTCAGAAGATTGCTTCATATTGAAAGAGTAAATGAATTTCTTGGCAATTAAGACGAGTAAGGTTATTTTCATATAAATAGTTGCTCATCTATCCAATAAAATGTTTGTCCATGATCTCACATTTTGGTTTGCTCTTGCCAGATACCAAACTGTGAACTTCCTCTCTTGAAATGGCAGTGGTAAAAAGTCAAGTAGAAGGAAGGTCAATGCATCTCAGCACAAAATACATTTAGTAATGAATTACGAGTTGGAGAAATGGGGATGGGGTGGAACTATGCAGTAGAGTGCAAGATAGCGTTGCAAGGTCCAACTCTGCAGTATCAAGGAGGGCAGCTGCTTCCTCCCAAAGCAGTTTTCTAAGTGCAAGTGACCCCAGACTCACCATCAAAACCACAGGACATCTATCTGTTGGTCATGAAAACTCTTAGGCCTTACTTCTGACCTAAAGTATGCTGGTCTATAGTCATGCTTAGCAACTATTGTCTTGGGCAAAGACACAATATTTTAGGTCTCTCTTCCTGTGGGGCAGAGTCTTATTATGTCCCCTCGGGCTAGCCTTGAAGATCTGAGCTCATGTGATTATCTTGTCTCAGTCACCTGAGAATACAAGGATGGAAATATGCCATCGTATTCAACTAGAAACTAGGAGACCTTTTGATCTTTTGCCCCAAAGAATTAAAATTGAAAATTCCTTCTTTATAAAATTTAAATTTTATCTGATTCTTTGGTGAATTATTATTTTTAAAAACAATTATACATGACTCATACATTTAAAAGTATTTGTGTCTTAGAATTGCCTTGAATCTACCTATATCAAAACATGGACTACATGTAATTTCTGCCTATGTGTGACTGCTTCAGATAGAGATTCTGATAATTAGCAGGAATTGACAAATTAAAATATGACTGTAAAACATCTTAAGAAAGCCTCAAAGGATAGAAAACGTGACTGCCTAACAGCCTGGCGTCCAGAAACTTCACAGAATGTCTTTACCTGAAGCTGTTTCTTTAATTGCTTCTAATGAACTCAATGCATGTGTTAATTAAATATTAAGTGTAAATGTAAGTACTTCTAAGGTGCAACCTAGCTCTTCAGAAGACGAAGTGCACAATCGTCACTCTGATCCCTCCAGAGCAGGAGGCCTGGGACACCAAAATCACTTAGCCAACACTCTCAGTGTCCTAGGTCACCATCAAGGGGGCCCTCGCTAGCTTATAAGGATGAAATTTATGCCCAGGATATGAGGGAAGGGCAGTTATATAAACAGACTAACAATATTAACCACTGACCTGTGCTAAGTGTTGTCTCAGCCTGTGACATTTTCATTTATCTTTAGTTGACAATGAAGAAACTAAGATTCTACAAAACAAACAAACTTATCTCAAACTACAGTTTGTAAGAATGATGTCAGAAGTTGACTCTACATGAATTTCCAATGCACGGTGTTATGTTTTCTTCCTGCCCCGCAAATATGTGTGCCCCTTGAGCTTCTGAGACAAGCCCCAAATAAAGGCACTTTTGCTACAGTTTAGGCATGTTTAGGAAGAGCTTGAATAGGAGCTTCATTTGCCAAGTAATGGTCTCTGGTGGACCCTGCATTTTAATGTGGGATTTCCCTCTGTATGCTGTGATTACCATTAATGAATAAAGAAACTGATTTGGACCTATAGCAGGGCAGAATTTAGGTAGTCAGAGAAAACTAAGCTGAATGCTGGGAGGAAGAAAGAAACTTTAGCCAGTAAGCCACAGCCACGTGGCGATACATAGATTAATAGAAATGGGTTAAATTAATATGTAAGAGTTAGCCAATAAGAAGCTAGAGCTAGGCCGGGCAGTGGTGGCGCACGCCTTTAATTCCAGCACTCGGGAGGCAGAGGCAGGCAGATCTCTGTGAGTTCGAGGCCAGCCTGGTCTACAAGAGCTAGTTCCAGGACAGGCTCCATAGGCCACAGAGAAACCCTGTCTCGAAAAACAAAACAAACAAACAAAAAAAAACAAAAACAAAAAAGAAGCTAGAGCTAATGAGCCAAGCAGTGATTTAATTAATATGGTTTCTGTGTGATTATTTCAGGGCTAAGCGGCCAGGAACTAACTAGTGGCCTCTCTCCTACAGCATTTTCTCTGTACTAATGAACAGAATCACAGCTGTATACTTCTAGCAAAACAATGTATAATTTGTAGACAGTCAATATGAGCAAAATAGTAAAATGAGTAGAAAATACTTTGAAATGGCTGACATGAAGCCATGCTAAAATTTTAACGTGAACATTTCTGAGAACAGATTTCAGCTTATCAAGCACTATGCAAATCATATGCAAATCCCACAAAATGTCTGGCTATATTCTCCCTCGCCTGTTATTTCATTTGCTTTTCCTCACATGTGGCCCTTGGGAAATCCAAGTAGAAACAAGGGAGCTGTGATTCTCCCTGTGGCTCAAGCTCTGGATAGAACACTTGCTGCAGGAGGGGGTAACACACGTGGTGGAGTTTCTGAATGGCATTTCATACATACATACATACATACATCCCCAAGCAAGTCCACCAGTCTCCTACAGAGTCAGCATTAAATCCACACGTCAAGAAGGATTTGTATACGTGCATTTTTAAAGCATCAACTTATACAGCATCCACCTACTTACAGCCAGTTTTTCCCTACCTCTGCTTTAAAAAAAAAAAATCAATGCAGAAACACAACAATCCACCCTTTACAAGTATGATTAGAAAGAAAGGTTTTCCACAGTTGAGACTGACACCACCAGAGCTGTAATTTATTGTAATATAATATGCAAGCTGCCCCCTGCCCCTGTCCCCGCAGTCTCACATGGCACAGATGCAATACTCAGCAGTACAGTGTGGACTTTACAATATACATGCAGAATTCTGGTCAGAAGCTTTGGTGGGCTTACCAGAAATCCACTCATACTCCCTAGATTTACCAGTTCCTTTCTTGACCCAGCCTTCTCCCTGGCCCCCACTCCTGTATCTATACCCTGAACATCATTTAGGGCCTGCCTTCCCTGACTAAAGAAGATAACATGAATGTGTGCATATGCATACTTATGTGTGCAGGTGAACATATGTGAGTGGGTACAAATGTGTAAGTAGAATGTAGGATGTTCATGTATGAGAGTACATGTGTATATGCATGTGGCTGCACAAACGTGTGGGTGCACCCACATCGCATAAGTATGTACATGTGTGGAGATGTTACAAATTTGGGTATATAATTCCTAAAGCACTATCTACCTTTGTTTGAGAAAAAGTTTTTCACTGGGCTGAAATTCACCAAGTAGGCTGGGCTGGACAGTCAGAGAGCCTTGGGAATCTATCTACTTCTGTCTCTCCAGCACTGGGATTGGAGGAGCTCATCACCACACAGTATTTGGGTGCTGGGAGTAGAACTCAGGTCCTCATGCTTATACAGCCAATACTTTACTGACTGACCTATCTTCTACAACTCCCATTAGAGGATTAACCACCTGCAATTATCCACTGTACTTATTTGAGGTTCAGAACTTGAACTCCTTGAAAGGGGTGACATTGCTTGATCTGGTGACCACGGTATTTCTGAAGCCTCAGTCCTTACGGCATATTTGTCAAACAGCAAATATATGAGCATTCTCTCCATTTTCTTTCTCCAGCTTGGTGCTCCCGCGCAGCACACGATGTGAGAAACTTGATTCCTTAGATCTCCGATATGTAGGAAGATCTCTGATAAGACGGAAGGTTCCCACTGCTTTCATAGAGCATTTGCAGCAGAACCTGGAGAAGAGGCACTAAGAGCATTGGTTAGGGAGAGGCAGCCCCCCCACCCCAATTCAGCAGCTCCTCGATGCACTTGACAACTGCTCCCTTTAGCCTTTAAGGCCGGGCATTCATAGCCTACTGTTTTGGCGGGGTAAGCATGCTGCATGACTGCTGAGCCAGAAGATGAGCAAATCTGATGCCTCCAATGCTGAGTGAGTTTCACTAGAGTAATGGACTCCACCAAGACATTTGCGGAGCCCAAGAGCAGGGTATGAGGACCCATGATGGGCAAGTCAATTATTCAAATATGGCAAGACCGCCCGATGCAACTTTTCTCACTGATTACAGACCCAATGAAAACTTGTCTAAGGAAATTTAAACACACTCCAGGTTCCCTTTCTCATTTTCTCCATGACTGCTTTTAAGCAGTTCTGTCTAAGCCCACGGCTTTCATTACTATCTCTGTGGTGATGAGTCCTTCTCCAGACCTTCTTTCATGGATCCAGCTGCTTCCTAGAAACCACTACGTGGGCATTTCAAACTTGGAATGTGCAACACTAGTATCAGGTCACAATGATACTAAATGGCAGGTTAATTTCAGCTTAAGATGGTGCCAGAGAATATAAAAAGGCTTTCCAGTGTCCAAGCTGTTTCCCCTCAATGATGAGGGTTCCTAAAGGACATGGGGTACAGACTTGTTGGGTTAAGTGAAATCTCAGGAAAATGAGCTCTAGACCACCAATGCCAATAAAATACTACCAAATCTCCACTGGCCCTGGGAATGGCTAACTTGAGTGCTAGCTGGGGATTTCCAAGACACTGTTAGAAGCTTCCAGACACTAAATTGTCTGCCAATGGTGGGGTCTTGTTGTTACATAGATATTTTTGTTTTGTCTTATTCTTTTTATTTTTTGCACTTTATTCATTTATTTGACTGTCTGTCTATCTATCTATCTATCTATCTATCTATCTATCTATCTATCTATCTATCTACCTACCTACCTGCCTACCTATCTATCTATTTTTGAGTGGCCGGCTCATGAGGAAATCTGAGGACAACCTGAAGGAATCAGGTCTCCCCCCTTCTACCATGTGGGTTCTGGGGACTGAACTCTGGTTTGCAAACAAGTGAGAAATTTCTTTCACCAGCTGAGCCATCTTTTCAGCCCTTGCTTTGCCTTATAATGGTTATGGTTACAGAAGTCTTTCCTGATAGGAATGTATAGAGGCAGAAAAGAACTGAAGTCATCAAATCCACTGCTCTCTTTACATAATGGTCACGGGGAGAGTTCATTTTATGTGCAGCATTCTGCAAGTCTGCTCTTATGCATTTCTCCTTTAGGCTTTACTTTACCAGCATAGGTAATACTGAGCTATTTCCACTTCTGAACAAACCATCTAATTTGCCATTCTTTGCCAAAATTGAACTCTAATTTTCTTATGTACGGTTGTTACAAAATAAGCCATAGCCCTTGGTATGAACTCAGCTGACTTGTCCAGAGGAGACCACGCAATCTCCTCAGCAGGATGCTCAAGCCAGATGGGCTGTTCTCTGCTGCTCAGTGCTCCCCACTTTCCCGGGATGGCCAGACCTCACTCCTTGCCCCTTTCTTTCTCCTGCTGCTGATTACATCTGCCCAAACAGCTCACTGTGGACTGACTTGAGCTTCTTTCTCATCTAACTTGCATGAGTAACAAATGACCCACTTGGGTCTTGTATGGTCTGTAAGTTTGGGAATGGAGCGGTTGGTCATTTACATTTTTGTTCACAGTAATCGTTAAATCAGTTGCTGAAAATGTTTGTACGTTCGAGTGCATGGCCACATGAAGAGCTGCTTTACAAAAAAATGGCAGAAACAGCCAACACTCTCTAGACACGCAGCTACAGGAGGAGCTAAGTCACCTACACCGGGGCAACTCTATAGAGCCCCATCTCCTTCCATCTTGCCTTGGCTGTACACAGGGAGCTGTGTGTCTCATATTTACCTGCCCTTCCCAATAATCCCCGTTTTTCTTCTAGACTCCTAACACAGCTTTCTCCAGCTGTACAAACTCCTTGGGGGCTTTCCCAAATCCCCAATCAATTAAAAGTGGCTCTGGCTGGCTGGAGATTTGGAGACCTTCACTGAGGTTACAGAGCAGTTGCAATGCATCTCATATTACCTTTGCACAGATTCTAGGGAGCGCAATAATGCATAGACTTCCAGACTCTTTCCTTAAATCTTCAATTCTTGTGGTTTTAAGTCAAGCTACATTCTTATTGAGGTCTATTTGAAGTAAGAAAAAAAATGACTTCTGAGTTTACATTTGGATAATAAAGTGTTATTTTAAGTCATTTAATATTGCTAGAGTATAAGCTTAACTAAGAATCTTCTCTGCCCTATAAGACTTCATAAAGTCGCTGGTGTTCAGTGGCACACAGGGCCAGCTGTGACAGGCTTCTGAAATTTACTGAAACCCTAATTAAATAGATGGTGTCTTAGTCAATTCCTACGAGGAACATTACTCACAACACACCCTCGGTCCTGAAAAGTAGTGCATGCACGTTACACTGTACACTTTAAAACACTTCAGTGACTCTCAGCCTGATTCTTACAAAAGGCAGCTATGTCAGTATGAATCAGGGCAAATAATCTTAGGTGCTAAAGCTTCCTCATTCTCTTGTGATTAACCCAGAGTTATCCTGATCAACTACAAACCTCCTATGAACGGGACTGAATGATATTCCTTTTAAGTGCTTTTTTATAATGTAATTTAAAATTATTTTTATTGAATTTAGTTTTTTGTGTGCTATATGTGTACCTATGATATGAGTATGTATGTATATGTAGGTATGTGTGCCCATACATGCAAGGAGAACAGATGTCAACCTCATGTTTAATTTCTCCAGATATCACTCACCTTATTTTTGGAGATATGGTTTCTCTGGACCTGAAGCTCAATGATTCAGCTAGACTGGCTAGCTGTGAGTCTTAGGGATCCCCGATCCCTTTCTTCCCAGTGCCAGCTTCTTAAACGGGTACTAAAGAGCCAATCTCACATTTGCATGTTTGTAAATGTGGTAAAGCCATTTACCAACTGAACCACATCCCCTGACCCCTAAATATATTGTAAAAGATATGGGACAGTTCCTAACTCTGCCCCCCCATGATGAAACCTCAATTTGTCTTATGGAAAAAAATTATGTGAGTATGGAAAGGGATTTCACATTAAATTGAGTACAGAAACTTTAGCTCCCTTGTGTGACCCAAACCTTCCAGTGTCTTCTTTAGACAGGGCTGATGTATAGGCCTGGGGCTACACAATACCCCAAGAGAGGCTCTGACAGGATGTTACCACTCGTGTGCCTACTGATCTACAAAGGCAGACTCTAGATATTTTTAAGACTTACTTTTATTTCTGTAGGTGCCAGAAGTGGGTACTGGATGGCAGAAAGCGGGCAATGTGCTGGCTAGTTTTATGTCAACTTGACACAGCTACAATTGGAACCTCAGCTGAGAAAATGTCCCCACCAGACAGATCTGTGGTGCATTTTCTTAATTGATAATCGATGTGAGAGGGCCTAGCTCATTGCAGATGACGCCATCCCTGAGCTGCCAGTCCTAGGTGCTTTAAGAAAGCATGCTGAAGAAGCCTTGAAAAAGCAAGCCAGTAGGCAACACTCCTTCACGGTCTCTGCTTCAGTTCCTACTCTACAAGATGAAATAAACCCTTTCTTCCCCAAGATGCTTTTGGCCATGGAGTTTTATCACAACAATAGAAACCCTAACTAAGACAGGCAGCAAGGGCTCTTACCTGTTGAACCATCTCTCCTCCCTGTCCTGTATGGGGAGCACCTCCACAGTAACAAATGCAGAGCTATAGAAACTGAAAAGTGAGCCAAGCTCTTCTTTCTGAAGGAGCTGGAAAAACAGCGTCAATCAGTTCATACTGTACCGGGCACAAGATAAGGACAGAAAATGGCTTGTGATGATAGGAATCAGAAACAGCCTGGAGTGCAGTGCAATGAAAAATGAGGGTTCACAGCCGGGCGGTGGTAGCACACACCTTTAATCCCAGCGCTCAGGAGGCAGAGTTGGGAGGATGGTTGTTAGTTTGAGATCAGCCTGGTCTATAGAGCGAGTTCCAGAACAGCCAGGGCTATGCAGTGAAACCCTCTCTCCAGACACAGAAAGTCAAGAGACAAGGGAAAGGGATCCGAGAGAGGAAAATGGAAGCTCAAATGTACTGAAAAATATAAAGAATCTGAAAGTACTTTTGTAGACAACAGTTTCATAGACAGGGAAAGGAGGGAAGGAGCCTGAGATGAAGCTGGAAAGGCAGGCAGGGGCCAGACACCAAAGGACCCTCTTGGTCATGGGAGTACACTTTAGCATTCTACTTTGATACAGGAAGACACGGAAGGTCTCCCCGCCCCACCAGGATGCTCAATTTACTTTAAATCTGAACCTACGCTTTCAACTTTGCAAAGCATAGACAAAAAAAATTTCATACCCAAACAACCTATGGGTTTCATTTATCATCTCAAGCGAACCAGTCTCTGTGTGGCAGTAGGATAAACTAAAGACTTGGCAAAGGATGTGGAGGAGCTGACAGCTCATTGATCAAACACGGACGTGTTCACTGCTGTTCTTAATGGCGAAGGAACGTCTATCCCAAAACCTGACCACACCTTAGATGTAGGCAACTTTTCTTCAGTGCTGCCCGAACAGGCTCCTAAGGTTCCCAATCTAAATATTTCATTACTTGGAGCTGGTGCTACACAACACAGAAGCACTTTGTAAATAATCAAAACAGGCACTCAAGATTGACCAAAAAAAAAAAAAAATCACTGGAGCAGAGAGGGAGGGTCATTAAGCAAGATAAAAGAAACCGCATCAGTAGCCATGAGCTTCAAACTTCCCTCTCAAGTTTCTCTAGCAATACAGCATTTAAATTAAACAGGCAGCTAAACCAAGGTAAAGTGAGCCAACAAAATATTGACAATTAGGAACCCAAAGTCATGGTCATGGTCATGCCTATTTAAACCAGGGATGTAATGGTGGAAACGGTGTGGCAAACACAAATTTGAATAGGCACAAAGCAAAGCATCATTGGATAGGGTATAGGTGTCATATATAGGCCAGCATTTTAACCTCAAAGAATAATGAACAGACACAGTTCCAAATAGTCCTGTGCACCAAAATAATTCTCCTTATAAGTGCAATCCATTTTTTATGAATTGAAAATTAATCTTTAAAGTTAGCTGGGTAAAACTAAAGCTCTCAAAGCACACAGGTGAGAGCCATGCTGGCTCCTTTCTAATTTAAAGACACCTCTAGTTTATAGGGCAATGATGTGGATCAAATCCAGGCCTCGTGCATAATGTGCAAATGCTCAACCTCCTGAGCTACACACCCAACATCTATGGGATATCTCTAAAGAGGAAAAGCTGATGGGAAGAGAGTATAGACCAGAAGAGGGAGGAGGGGGTAGGAGGAAGCAGGAGATGGCATTCCACTTCTGACAGAACTTCCAAAAAGGGCTTTCCAGACTTTGTAATCAACTCTGCCCCTATTATCTCCTCTTCTACACCAAATACCTGTGCCAGGGTATCAGGAGAAGTAAAAGGCATGAGAATCTGGGGATGGAGGTGTTAGGGCAGACTCAGTCAAATAGAGAAGAATAACTCCAAACTCTGTCTTCCCATCTGGCAACCCCTCAGGAGCTGCAGCCTTGGAGGCAGGAGAGGGAATCTGATGTTTCCTAAGGGTTAATAAACTGCTCTAATTTAACAAGTCCCAGAAGTGGGACAGACCACACAGCTCGGCTTTGTCTACTGGAGAAAAAGCCTAAGAAAATTAGTCACACATTTTCAAACAAAAATGAACAGGTATTTGGTCTCTGTGTTCTTTTGTGTGACAAAAATGGGCTCTGAGGTCACATCTCTGACTTTGGGGGAGGCATTCAAGCACGTAAAAGCATGAGGAAAAGAAAACAAACTGTACTGCGTGGAACATTCCTTAAACCAGTCTCTGAAAAAGAGGCAATTAGTGACACAGTGGAAATGGAAACTCTCGTTCCAGTCCACCATGTAGCACAATGGATGACAGAGACGCAAAGGTTTTAAGGGCATATGTATCCTTAAAGCTATGTCTCGGCCAAGACTTTGCTATAAATGAACTGACTCACTCAACTCTATTAACACATCCGAAGTCTCTCTTTGGCATTTGTATGCCTGTGTGTTTATGTTTATGCAGATCCATACAGACAGACAGACAGATGTATCTGTACACATATGCCTGTAGAAGCATGGGACAAACTCAGCTATCATTCCTCAGGCACCAGCTACCTTGCTTTATTGAGACAGAACCTAGAATTCACAGGTAAACAGACTTGACAGCCTATGAACTCTAAGGACCTGCTATATCCTCCCCATCCTCAGTGCTGGGATTCTAAGTACATGGTACCCTGGCCAGACCAGTGATTTCTACATAAGTTCTGGGGATCAAGCTCAAGTCTGAATGCATGTGAGGCAAGGACTTTACTGAGCTATTTCTAAACCCAAGGTCTATCGTCAGCAGTACGTGTACACACACACACACACACACACACACACACACACACACACACACGAGCACCATTTCTTTGCCAACCCAAGCACGTAACACCCACCTTTCAGTATCTGATCCATTAGTGGTGTGTGTCAACACACTGATACCCAAGAATGCCACCTTAATCAGCCTATGATCACAGTGTTCATTTCACACAGAACATTTGAACATCCAACGCCTGTTTTTGACAGGCATTTTTAAAAGAATCTGAATGGCTCTAATTCGCTGATGGTACTAACCTCTGCGTTATGAGAGAAATAAAGTGTAAATCAGGTCACGCTTAAAATACACTTGCCAAGAAGCACCTGGAGTTATGCAAACTACAAGAAATATGCTTCAAAACCAATGACCTTACCTTCAGAGTACCTTCAAGAAGACTCAATGACCACATAGAAGCTCAAGTGTTTGACCTGTGAACACTGTCTAAGAATGCATTGTGGGAGCTGGAGAGATGGCTCAGCTGTTACTAGTAAGTACTGCTCTCATGAAAGATTCAGGTTCAGTTCCCAGCACCCACAGCAGGCAGCTCACTACCATGCATAACACCAGCTGCAGGATATCTGATGTCCTTGCAGCCCTCTTCTTGCTCCTCCAGGCACCTGCACTCACATGCACATACCCCCACCTAGACAGACACACTGATGTAGTTCAAAAATAAATCACTTGTGGGCTAGGGGTGAGCACCAGGACCTGACTTAGCCCCAGAACCCATGTTTTTTTTTGTTTTTGTTTTTGTTTTTGTTTTTTTTTAAAAAAGAACAAACCCAAATTTGTTTCTACATGCTTGTAATCCCAGTCTGAGGATAAGCAGGCAGATCCCTGCTGCTCACTGACCAGCCAGCTACTTGCTGAGTTTCAATACAGACTGGTTCTCAAAAAAAAGAAAAGAGAAAGGAAAAAAATAACAAAAAAGATAGAAGGCATCTGAGCAACAAAATTCAGGTTGTCTGTTCTCTGGTCTCCACGCATACGTATACATACATTTAAAACAACTCACACTGTCATTAAAAAAAATAAATGTAGATGGTATTACCCAAGAAGCTTTGGAGCTTGGTTTCTAGAAAAGCAAATCCTGCACTACAGCAGAATACAATGGAGACAAAACATCAATTAGAGGATGCAGGTGAGCCAGACATGTTAGCGTGAATGCTTGGTACATCAGAGGCTCTGATTTCAATCCCTAATATGAGAACTAATAAGCAAGGAAACATACATATTTCAGTCAGGTATGATCAATAGGTCCCAGATTTCAGGAAACATTTCCTTCTTTTATTTCTAGAGCATTTAGTAGTTGAAGACTGGCTTCAGCATTGTCTCTTGAAGCTTTCACACCCCATGAGGATGAAAATACAGATAGACAATTATCCTACTCTTAGGATTTTCAGAGAAATTAATATCCATAGAAGCAAATTGGAAACAGAGACTAGGGACCTTTAATATCCAGTTTCCTGATCCATAGCTACATCTTCAATATATGGTATTCCCTGATGCCTGCAGACAGACTTCTGAGTCCTATCTGCACAAAACTTCTCTGTTGCTCATTTTCTCTCTGTTCACTCATTTTGTACCCCCAAACAGAAAACTTGCAGCACTTTTCCTTTTTTTTTTTGTATTAGAGGGTTTAAGTAAGTAAGTAAGCTAGTTAGTTTAGTTTGTTTGTTTTTTGAGACAGTCTCATATAGACCAGGCTGGCCCAAATACAGCCTTGAACTTCAGGTCCTCATGCCTCTGTTTCTATAACGCTGGGTTACAGACATGGACCACCACCTAGTTCTGACTCTGTTTCTATGACGCCAGGTTATAGACATGGACCACCACCTAGTTCTGCCTCTGTTTCTATGACGCCGGGTTATAGACATGGACCACCACCTAGTTCTGCCTATTCATTTGAGAACTTACTCCACTTGATGTCTCCATCCACTTTCATGGCCTATGGCGTACAGGATTCCAAAACTCGCCAATTCCAAAAAACACTCACCAGCTATCAATCAAGCAGTCTGACACCAGGAACAAGAAAATGAAAGAGTCTCTAACTGTGAAGACCAATCTCAACAAGTCACAGATATGATCACTGGACTAACAGGACTCTTTATGAGTGCACAGACAAGACCAACAGGGAAAGAGCAACAAAGGTAAAATTTGGAAACTAGATTTTATTCTAATATATTTTATAGATACTACTTTTCTTTTTTTTTTTTACCATGTAAAAACTATTTGGTCTAAATGTAAAAATAAAAGTGTTTTAAAACAATTCCTAAAAAAAGAAGCTAATCAAAATGATCTGAATCTTGGTACTTTGAGTTATTATCTACTTGAAGTTTGGTCAAATCTCTGCTACAAGCTTCATCTTGCTACACACACACCCAATTCATACATGAAATGTTAAGTTCTAGATGCTGATAGGGTCTTTAAGAACACAACCACAATCAATGAGATCATATGGTAAACCCTAATCCAACATGTCTGATGTCCTTATAAAGACCATAGGGCTTGCACACATATAAGCTCAGAGAAAGATCATGTGAGGACCCAGAGAGAAGGTATCTGCATATATATAAGCCAAGGAGATCAGCCTCAGAAGAAGGCAAACACACTGATACCTTGACATTTAACTTTTAGACTCCAGGAAGAAGAGGAAATATTTCTGTTATTCAAACCACCCAGCCAAGAGCGATTTATGACAGGCCAAGCAAGCAAACAACCCCATACTGTCAACCCTCCGGGCACACCATTTTATGACCCTTGACATATTATAAATCATTTCTATTCATATGAGCTGTTAGATTGAAGCTATCTCCCAGGATGTGAATAGCACAAAGACCAAAACCATGTTTCTCTAAAGTACTCGGCACAGAGGGAGCTCTTGTGTTGGTTTAACAGTAAAACCTGAGAATTCTTTGGTATATCTTCTACTACAAGCTAAGGTCTATGTAACCTCCTGTTTAATTTAGGATCTTGAACTTGACTGAAAGATGACTTTCCCATTCTATAACATTTACCATTTCCAGGTCAAAAGGTCAAGAGCCTTCAAACTACTCTTTCGGGAACTTTTCCTTCAACAGAATCAACTTATGTAAAGTAAGCTTCGGGGAGGCTGTGTGCACACGCTCTGGTTCACAGCTCCAGATGAGACCCCAACCAATAGTGAGTCACCAACAGCTGCCAGGCAGGAGTTAGGATCTTCCATTCTGATACCAACCACGGAGAAGTCAATGGCAGTGAAAAACACCAAAGGAGGAGAAACATTAAACCGTTTCTGTAACCACAGTGTTTTATGATTCGTGGGTTTTGTTCTCTAGCAATAGATTGCCTGCTTTATAAGCAAACAGCTACATGGAATGTGTAAGCAGACACTTCTAGAAATTTCACCCTGGATCTTTTGTCCCTAGATCCTTAGCAGGTAAACATCGTCCTATCTTTATTCCCTTACTGGAAGATTCTCCAACTAAATATGAAAGATGCAGTTAGAGAAGTAAATTTACTGCTCATTTTTGCCCCAGATGTCGGCTGACTTCTCAGTGACAGGGAGTGGAAGCAACATGGACAAAAGCTTTCTCAGCTCCTCCTCATTGGCAGCCAGTGCCTGGCATCTCAGCTCCTCCTGCCTGGGAGCCAGTGCCTGGCATCATCCCTTGCAGCCTTCTTTGTCATAAGGGATCCTGGCTGCTTGAGCAATGGAATATCAGCCTGTCTTCTGCTTCCTTTCATTGCCACATGAACCCCATCAAAGCTGCAGCCATCACCATGGAAACCAGGCCAGGAAGAAGCTCAACATCTTTGGTCAACTCTATGCTGCTACCTATAGAGAGCTCTAGAAAAAGCCTTGTATTTAATTGAAAAATGTGTATTTCAGGTTCTAGGAGACTCCTGCTGTTTTCTTCCTATCAAGCCACAAGAGAAATTCAAAAAAATCAAATAAATGAAATAATTTCATTTCTTACTGCCTTCCAAAATAATACTGTCTTTGAGAATGACTAAAATAAGCCAGAAAACCTAACAAAAGAGTTTTAAGCACTGGGCTTGTTTTACTATTAACTAATAGCTAAAATATAAAGCCAGAGAGACCTCAACTCAAGCCCTTGCTTGCTACTAAATATCAGGCTGAGGACATACAGTTCCTTGGTAACTTGTGTGGTTAACAAATTTTTGTGCGTATCTACTAGGTCAGGAGCCGTTTTTGCTGAGCGCCAAGAAAAACCATGGATACTACATGGAACTGCCTTTGCCAGGCAAAGTTATCACTAGCACTTAGGAGGGGGTTAAATACATTACTTAACCCTCTTGTTGCAATGACTAACTAGCAAGAAGTAACTTAAGGAAGATTTATTTTGGCTCACAGAAGGAATATAGTCCACCATAGCAGGGAAGCCATGGCAGTAGGAGAACTATAAGTCAGCTGGTCACATCGCACCTGCAGTGAGAGAGCCGAGTCTGGGCAGGAAGTAGGAAGTACTTTAAAACCTCAAGGTTCAAACTCAGTGACCAAGTATCTTCCGGAGGCTCCACCCCATAAAGATCCTGCGACCTTTCAAAACAGCACCACCAGGTGCTGCTTAGGTAGGGACTAAAGGTTCAAACTGAGCCTATAAGAGGCACTCTATATTTGAAACACAACATGGTATCAGAAGGAATGAGTTCAGGGCCCGTTCTGGCTTCATAGTGAATCTGAGGCCAGCCTAGGCTGATTCTAAACAAGAAAGCCCCAAACCAGACACAGCCTTAAACAATGACCTTGGCTTTATATTACACCACTCAGCACAATCTAGCTCCTAGGAAAGTAAAGCACGACTAAAATAGTTTCATTCCAATATAGAGACAAAGAAAACCAAAGTTAAATAAAATGACATCGCTGCAAAAGCTATGATCAGCCATGGTAATAAGCACAGCAATGCCAATTAAACTCCCTAAGCCTTAGCCTTGGGTACTGGAAGACAGGAATAATATTGTCATGAATACTTGTTAGAATTAAAATTGATTAAAAGTAACATACGTAATGCACGTGAACAGTGTGTGCCATATAGTGGGGGTGGTCAATATACCTCCTATTGACACATCGAGTGTCCTTGGCAACTCCTCTTGTAAGAGACAATCAACCATGACTCCTGATCCCTGGGCATCCTGCTAGAAACACTAAGCTCTTTACTGCAGTTTTCCCAGATCACTGCTGTAGCTGTTCATGGTGAACCATCTTGAGACATGAGAAAATGTCTCCTCCAAAGGCTTACCACAAAAGTGGTAGATTCATCAAGCACCAAGTTTCAGGGCTGGGAAGTAAGCCTACCAGGCACAGTCCCATCTTAGACCTTTGAAGTAACCTCTTGGGAGTCAAACGGTGCAGGAAGCCTGCATATACCACATATGCGTGCGCACACACACACACACACCCCAGATATGGTACAGTCTAATACATCTGCTTTTAAAACGGAGACAAGCCTAGAAACAAAACTGAGCTCAGCTAGGTAAAATAAAATCAGTGATGCTTGTAAATAGATATTTCTTCAAGGACACACAAGTTTAGACAGTAAAATGGACTAGAACAATCTTCTGCAATCCACATTAAAGTACAAAAACACATTGTAGTTACAATGTTTGCAGGATAAGAAAGATTTTCCTTTGCTCTCCTGTTACACCTTCCTTCTCCCCCAGGCTAGTTCTCCCTTTTCTTTTACTTTCTGGGAGAAAACCGTAAGTTCAATTTGCTACCTTAAAGCAAAAGTCAGAATCTAAAGTGTATCTTTAATTAAGCAGACGTCTGGGACTTTGAAAATTCCAGCCAGACCAGTGTCTGTTTATTTCACCTTAACTGTAGGAATGCAACTCCGTTTTTCCTTGAGCATCACCTCTAACTCAAAAAGCCACATGAACTTTCCAGGGAATGACACTCACCTACAATAGACACGTATACACAGGAGCCAGAGCTTCAGACACACATTTTGTCTAAAGTAAAAGTTACTTGGGGGGAAGAAGCAGATTTATTACTTCTCCCAGGCACTAGCCATGCTGAGGAATTATTTCATGTCAAAGATAATTGCATCAATGAAATATTTATGTGCTCTCATTATGCGAAAACACTCCATTTTATAACCAAGATTTTGTGCAGTTAAGTAAAAAAAGCAGGGAAAGGTGAGACTGTAGAATTCACTCTGTTAATTTAGTTGACTAGAGCAGATGCAGCTGCTTATCTCCACTGGGACGCCCCTGTGAGCAGCCAGGTGTTGGAAGCAGTTTGTTAGAGCAATGCTTTCAAACACTGTTGTTACCCTTGAAGGTATGTGGAAACTCAGACCCCTGAAACTGGGTTCTAAAACAACAAAAACAATGGATGCCAAGAAACCATTTACCAAACCGAACAACTGAAGTACACCTGGTCTACTTTCAATTAGAAGCAGCCTCTTGTCCTCATCTCTAGGGCTGATCCATCATGCTGCTAGCATCGACTACACTCTGTTCTCTAGATGCAGAACTAGCGTGGAAATTTGGGACATTTGCTAAGGACACCAAAGGTGATGTAGATACTGTCAGATATGCTACAGGCCAGTGAACTGTAATCCCAAAGGATCTATGTAGTTATTCTGTTGAAAAACACACAGACTCCACCACAAATCAGCTTGAAAACACAGATGGATTTCATCTGGAGATGAAAGTTGCACTGAGAAAGAAAATAAAAAGAAGAAATTATTCTTCGCCTTGGATTGATTCATTGGCCACTTACCTCAATATGCAATGCACAGAAGAAGCGGGAGGAATGAGCTGCAATTAGGCCGACACAGAGACAGACTATCTCATTTCACACAGTACTGGGAACAGTGGGAGGCTGCAATTCCTCCCTTGCTACCTGACTCTGAAATCTCCAGTTCTTGGAAACCACTTAATCGCGTATCTTTGCAAGACCATTTGCTGCCTTTTCCACATTCTGGATGGCAGAACTGTTTACTAACAGTTCCCAATGCACGGCTTCTAACAACTCCTCTTCATGGGGTCCAAGATGAACAGAAAGAACATGGCTGCTGCTCAGTGAGCACATATGGAGGCCTCCTTTCTACCAGGCTTTGTTTGTGTTAACAGGCTGGGGTTTAGAAAGAAAATTCCATTCTATGAATTGTGGCAACACTTAAAGAGGTTTTCTAACCTCTATCACAAACATTTTATAGCTAAGTCTTAGATACTGTAATGGAAACTCTGGTCAACTAGCACAAGTCAAATATGTGTGTGTACATATGCATGTATATACATATATATGTGCGTATGTGCGCATACACACACACGCATGCATGCACATACACACATACACACGTACACACGTGGTAGGCCGAAAAAAGGCTCTCCAGGTCTGTCCATGTCTGCTCCTCAGAGGGCAAAGGCTGAAGTGCTTAAGGAAAGGAGTTACAGAAAGAGAGGCTGACAGGAGTTTTCCAGATGTGCTAATCCAAGAGCATCTTGAAAAGAAGAGAATCTTCCTGGGATTTACAGAATCACAGTAACAGAAGCAAGGCTATACTGATGGCAGTGACTTCAGAAAGAAATATAAGAGCCCTAGCTCCTAAGATGGCTTAGTCGGTAAAGGCATGAGGACCCCAAGTTGAGACTTCTAGCACCCACATCAAAGCTGGACATGAAACTATGTACCATTAACCCCAGCAATGAAAGACAGAGACAAGCGTCTCTCAGGGAGTCAGGAGCAAGCCAGTCTAGGTGAAAAGGTCAACTGTGGGTCACTGAGAAAACTTCATAGAGTAGAGAATGATTGAGTAGACACTCAACATTGACCTCTGGTCTTCACATATGATTGCATGGATAAGTACACACCATGTGCCCACACATACCACAGAGAGAGAGAGAGAGAGAGAGAGAGAGAGAGAGAGAGAGAGAGAGAGAGAGAGAGA
>JAQHUG010000047.1:9715431-9875488 GCA_028555095.1 Dicrostonyx torquatus
ACAACACAAATAACTAAAAAGCCAAAGGACAGTCTACAAGGTTTTTGTCCTTGAGGGCATTTGGCAAAGCTTAGCAGCACATCTGGTCCTAATAGCTGGGTAGGAGAGGCGCTACTACCATCCAGTAGGGACAGCTGCTGCTACACTCCTATGGTGTCTCCCTCTATCTAGTCCCCTCTTTACATTCTCAAATCCACAATCTTATTTGTTCTGTGTTTTTCGAGACAAGGTTTCTCTGTGCAGCCCTGGCTGTCCTAAAACTCACTTTGTAGGTCAGGCAGACCTTGAACTCACAGAGATCTGCCTCCCTCAGCCTCCCAAGTGCTGGGATTAGAGATGTGTACCATCACTGCTTGGCTTCAAGCCTCCAATCTTAATCTCCGAGAAGTCTTTCCTAATAGGACTACCAAAAGTTCTTCAGTTGGTTCTGACTAGTCCAATTTGGACCACTATCTGAATTAACCATGGTAGCCATGAAATGAGAGCAGGCACCATCCTAAAAGGTCAAACTCAGCCTCAGGCCCTCTTGCAGGCTGAAAGGGCTGTCAGACCTAGATTTCTACAAGCTAAATCACAGCTGCTAAGGTGAAGACACAAAGGAAGCAGAGAAGAAAGAGGTCAAAATTGTCTAACTGTGTTGACAGAGTGATTTTGGAGAGGCTTCCCCAATTTACATAACAACACCATCCATGAATTAAGTCTTCTGTACTTCCTTCTGGACTTAGAATTCACTTGTGAATCTCATTGTCAAGATGTTGTCAAGGTCACAATGACAGGAAACAAGAGACTACATTGTCTAAGGTCAATGTGACATCACAATGGTCAGCATGAACTTGTTTTGCTTTGTTTTAGTTTTTTTTTTTTTTTTTTTTTTTTTTTTAGAAAAGGTATTAAGGCTAGTCAGGCACTCTAATTTTGTAGAAGCAAGTTCTGCAATATTGCTGCAAGGATTCTGACTGGATCTGAGCTCCCTGCAGTGATGAAAAGGGGCAGCACCATGAGAACTTGTGATAGCTCTCTGAATACATGTTCCCCATTCCAGTCAGTCATAGCAACAGGGGACAGGATGGGCAGAAGCGGCCTGGTACCCCAGTCCAAATCATGCTCCTCCCTTCCCAATGCATTTCCACCACATTTCCATTCTCTGAAAAGCATGCATAGGCAATTTACTTTAGTTACACATCAGAAACACCTAGCCATTAAAATTCTTTACATTTCTGTAACTCATATAAATAAGCAAAGTGGCCTGTGCTCAGAGATAATATAGATTTCTGAGTTCATTCTGAGGTCAAATTATTATAGAATTCACATACAAATAAGGGAGGTAATTCTGAAAACTCAATATAGTATTAGGGAGCACAACATAAAAAAGGGAAATGAATAGTCTTCACTTGTACGCCCCCCCCTTTAAATCAACTTGACACAAGCTGGGGTCATCTGGAAAGAGAGACCCCAATCAAGAAACTACCTCCAACAGATTGGCCTGAAGACAAGCCTATGGGGGCATCTTCTTAATTACTGACTGATGTGGGAGGGCTCAGCCCACTGGAAGCTGCCAACCTGAGGAGGTAGTTCTGGGTGGTGTACGACCAGGCTGAGGGTTGGAGAAATGTCTCAGAGATTATGAGCCCTGGCTGCTGTTCCAGTTTGATTCCCAGCACCCACAGAGCGGTTCACAACCGTCTGTAACTCCAGTCCCAGGGGATCCAGCACCCATTGGAAGCAATCCAGTGAGCGGCATCCCTTCATGGCCCTTCTTTCAGTTCTTGGCTCCAGGTTCCTGCTTTGAGTTCCTGCCCTGAATGTTTTTCCATGCGGGACTATAAACTGCTTCCCAGTTTATATTTGGTTTCGGTGCTTTACCACAGCAATAGAAAGTAGAGTTTCAAGTTTCCAAGTCAAATGTCATCAGACATGTCTTACAGGTTTCCTCACTCCTTTCATCCCTCCTCCCCTCTTCCCCTTCCTCTACCCAGCCTTTGCTCCTTTCCTCCAGGCACTAACAGATGCTACCCACTCCTTCACCCAGCTCTTTCTCTCCACTCCTGGTCCCATCCTTTCACAAACATTTTTCAGCACACAGCCTTATCAATAAAAAGATGTAGGGCAAATGCTTTAAAATGTTGGATAGTTAAAAAAAAAAATCAACTGAAAAATAAGTTCTAAACCCCAAACCTATAGTTATTAAAAGAAAAAAAAAAACTTGAAAGGGCACAGATAAATACAGAAAAAAAAATCACAAATAGTAGTCTATTGAACTAATGCAAACATACTCATAGATTTGTTCAAATGTGCATACATTTGAACAAAACACAGGTGTACATATAAGCATATCTGGGATTTCCATATAGAATTTTGTTTTTACAAAATCGATATTTATAATACATTTAATATACTTTAAGGTGAAACAGTATATGCTACTTTCTAGATTAGCTTTTATCATTTACACCATACACTAAAAGTATTATTGAATGTCAGTTAATATAGTATGGCATCCTGTTAATGTGCAGTATTTTAATACCTACCATATTAAAAATACAATTCACTTACTCTAGCCATAACTTTACATACTTGGGCATTTCCCAAGAGTGTCAAATTTGAGAACACTGCTATTTAGATGGCCCAGACCAAGTACAGCTTCCTGACTCTCTATGGTTTATCTTGTCTTCTTTAAGTGCTATTATCCTCACCAGTGACTGCATACTTACCGTTTATCATGAATTAGTTTTTTTTTTTTAAAAAAAAAAAAAAACTATGTTTTTAAAATGTGGTTTACTTCCTCCAGCTAAGCTCCACCTCTCAGATTCCACAGCCTTCCCAGACAGCACCACCAACTGGGGACCAAGTATTCAAACATCTAAGCACTGGGGAAGAGTTTCATTCAAAGCCCAAACTAGCAACTTCATCTAACCCAGGTAAGACGTGGGGCCTACTGTACACAAATCATCTTCGATTCATTTCAGTAAGTGAAAAACAACAGCAAATGACTAATTAGTAACTCTGACATGAAAAACACATCATAATCACAGTTTTGCTGGAGAACTCAGGCTAAAATGAGAGTGATGAGATCTTAATCACATAGGAGGGCCTCATTAGAGCCTCAAGTATTTAATTGTCAGGGAGACACATTATGAGTGTCAAAAAATCCTGTGTAAAAATTAGTGCATTCCTGGATTAGAAAATGTGTGAATAGCTAGGTGTGCCAGTGAATGCACACATTTCTAAAAATATCATCAACCACATACAGTATTTCAAACAAAGAAATTTGAAACTCTAAGCAACACACTGACAATAACAAGCCTGAACAGGCATGTTTAATAAGAGTGAACATAATACTTCTTCAAAGAGACCATGCATTAGAGTTTCCTTTAAACTCAACCAGGCTTTATAAACACATGTCTGTTTGTATGTAAACTCACATAATCCTGTAGAAATTATAATGCAGTGATAGAGAGGAATGCCAAGGGAATTGGTTACCACAGCAACAAAATCACCACCACACCAACATATACAAGTGATTTTTTTTCTCATCTCTTGGGCAACCAACAATTGATTCTTTATTATCTCTTAGGTGGCCAATATATCTAATTAGCTATTATGTTAGGTGCTTCTCAAAATTAGTTGAGCCAGTTATGTGTCAGCCACAGAGAGGAGAGTCCTTTAGGAACAGGGTCCCCGTTCTGCGGAATCATCTAGCTGAAAGTGCAAAGTCTGTGGATAAGAAAATTCGCTGCATACAGGACTCAAGTCAGTCAGTCTTACTAGAATATGACATAATGTATACTCCTTGGGGAGGGACATTTTTACCTGTGTTCATTGTTGAATACCCACTACCCAAGATACTGACTAAAGGAAGTGCTCAATAACAGATATTAAACAAATGGACAACTGATCTCTCACAAACACACGTTTGTATTAATGAAACTCATGAACTAAATCTGTACTTGGTCTAAAATTCCCAAGGGTCAGAACTTGAGTAGAAAGAACTCTTCAATATGCTCAGAAGGAAAGAATTCCAAATATGGTTCCAATCCAACTTGATTTGGATCACTTATTCCTACTAATTATCAATTTGTCATTCATCGAAAGGAGAGTGTAATGGCTGAATGCACAGACTCTGGAACAATGGTGCCTGGGTTTAAAACGTGGATCTCTCTTTGTGTAACCTTGGAAAAGCCATCTAATCTCTGTGTGCTAGACTATTTCTGTCTGAGGAACAGGAAAATAATAGAACCTATTTCAGATGTTTATGACCATAATTAACTACAGACTGAAGACACAAAGGAGAAGCCAGCAGTGATGGTACAGGCCGCTGAGTCCAGGACTGAGAGAGAAGTCATACTTTTGCATTTGAGGCCAGCCTGGTCTACAGAGAGAGAGAGTTTCAGGACAACCAGGGCTACAGAAAAACCTCATGTCTAAAAACAAACAATAAAAAAAGAATAAAATATCCTTAAGTTGTATCTTACTTGGGTTCCTATAACTGTGACAAAACACCATGACCAGAGCAACTCGAGGAGGAAAAGGTTTATTTGGTGTATGCTTCTACATCACTGTTCATCATTCGAAGTAGTCAAGCCAGGAACTCAAACATGGCATGAACCAGGAGGCAGGGTCTGATGCAGAGGCCATGGAGGAATGCTGCTTACTGGCTTATCCTCACGACTTGCTCAACAAAGGGGAACCCAGCACCACCAGATCAGTGTGGCCCCACCTGCCATGGAATGGGCCATCCCCAGTTAAGTCACTAAGTAATACAGGCTTGCCTACAGCCAGATCTTATGTGAGAATTTTCCCAACTGGGGTTCCTTTCTTCCTAGTGACTCAGGTTTGTGTCATGTTGACATGAAACTAGACAGCACAAATTCTTTGTCAAAAATAACCAAATGCTGATATATTTTTTAGCAGTTACGAGGACGTACTGCTTTTTCAAGGGACCCAAATTTAGTTCCCAGAACTCGTACTGGGCAGTGCACAACTGCCTGTAACTCCAACTCCAGGGGAGCTAACATCCTCAGAGGGCTCCTGCACTCATTTATGCACACCAACACACACACACACACACACACTAAAAATAAAACAAATATTTTAAAAGCCCAATTCCAAGAAATTTAATTAGCAATAAAAATAAAGGAAGGAAAGAAAGTAACAAAGTGTTATATGAAGAGTTAATGATTTCATTGCTTCTCAAATCTGTTCTGGAGCCAGTATAGCAAGCAAAAAGTAATTTACATGAATGTACACTTGGCAAAAAAAAAGTATAGAAGGGGAATATAAAATTATGCAAAGGCTTTTGAAATTAAATGAATTATACTGCTGCATATGAATCAGTGTGTTTTAAAGAAGGCATGCAGTATAAAACAGACATAGTCTTGTAGTTGATTAGATTTACACTTCCATCTTATTTAAACACTGCCACCTGGAGAGTAAGATAATTCAATGCTTTTTTTTTTTAACAAAAAAACACCTTAGTTTAATATTTCACAATGAGAACCCCTGTTTTTGAATTCAATTATGGCAAAAAAAAGGGGGGGCGGGCCTGGAGAAATGGCTCAGAGGTTAAGAGCACTGACTGCTCTTCCAGAGGTCCTGAGTTCAATTCCCAGCAACCACATGGTGGCTCACACCCATCTATAATGAGATCTGGTGCCCAGAACACTATATACATAATAAATAAATTTTTTTTAAAAAGGAAGTCTAGGGAGGAATACTCAGTGAGGGGATGATAACTACCTGGTGAAGACACCGCCTGACTGGCGGGAGATACGGACTCAGCGCAGCAACATTTCCTAGAAAGAGAAGTGATCGAGAAGCGCGACCGAGCCTCAGAGTATTCTTCCACAAGGCAAGCACATGTTGCCTTGGCTTTTTATTTTTTTGTATTTTTGTCTTTTGTAAATTGTCTATCTGTTTTGGTTAAAGAAGCCAAGGCTCTGTTGCAAACACAATGCCTAGGAATCTCTAATTAATGCATCTTCACAGACGGTATTTTGAAAACAGAGAAACAAGAATTATGGTGTTTCATACACACCAATCCAAAGGGAGGCCTGAGAGTCTCTGTGCCACTGTCAGCAAGTGCATCAAAGCACTTCTCAATCAGGGGGCTTAGCGACACCTTGGGAGCTTGGATGGGACCTGGGTGAGCTAAGGCTCCAGGACCACCTCCTTATTCCCGAGCATGCTCTCCAGAGAGCCATGAACAAATCACTCTCCATTCTAACAGCCGTCTTACTAAAGTAAGAGGCAGAACAAAAAGGGCATAATTTAACTCAATATTAATTGTAGCACAGAAGGAAACGCAGAGGAAGGCTACTTACATATAGTAAATTGTGATGCAAAAGCAGTATAACTTTCTACCTTCTGGGACTCAGAAACATACTTTGAAATGATAACAAAATATTCTAAAGACATACAAAACTTCCACAACTTATAGATTATTTGATAAGTAAACTCATTTAATGAAGTTTCATTAGAGTCAAGAATTCATACAGCACAATGCATGGGGGCCCCATCTTCAGATGCTTGTTGTATTAACTGATGCATGGATGCCAATAAATATTTGAACTACATGTGAATTTAAAAAAATGAAGAGGCAGAGGTTTATTTAAATTAGAATTCCCAATGAGGTAGATACTTTATGATTAAAAAAAAAAAAGACTCAGTGTAGTCTTGGGTGCAGCTCTGCAGTACACCATGATTAACATGTTTGAGGCCCTGTTTTCAACACCCAGAACCAAAATGTTAATCACCTGTGGAATATTTCAGATGTATTCATATGCTATTCCCCTAATTTTCATTTAACTTGAGAAGTTATTACGTGTTCAAAGCCCTGTGGTGCCCAGTCCCCCACATACAGGCAAATAGAATGGATAACAAAGATAGGCAAGGCAGATTTTGATTTAAACAGACAGACAACAGAAATACAGATGGAAGAATCTATAATTCACGTAATATTTTCAAGTCAGGGTAATATAATGATGTGGTTTGGACTCTGGCATGCTACTGTAGACTGGATCAGTGTACAAAGCAGTAGAAAGGGGTGATATATGGGTTCAGTATCTGACTAGAAGGAGCAGCCAGCCAGTCATGTAAAGATTTGGGTCTTTCACCCTAGGCAAATGCAAAACGGAGGGGGTAAAAAGTGGATCTCCAAGCACCCTGAGAGAGGTGAAGAGGATTTAACTCAACACTGGGGCCCAGGGAGGTACAGACCATGGAGGGCTGTTAAGTACAGAGGAGAGGGATCTTCATCAGCGGGAAGCTGCTCCTGCTGCTGCTCCTGCTGCTGCTCCTGCATGCATTTATGCGAGCCTGTCCATGTGACAGGTCTTTGCAAGTGTACAGCATGTGCACATGGAAGACAGAGATCAATGCTGGATTATTAAGCTACTACTTCCTACCCTATGTTTTGAAAGAGGTCTCTTAAGTGAACGTGAGGATTTGGACTCAGGGACTCAGCTAGACTGGCTGGCCAGCAAGCCGCACAAGTCCTCCTCTCCTGTCTCTGTCTCTCCAGAAGGGGGTTATAGATGCACAGCACTATATATGACTTAAACACCAAACAAAACCCTTGTTTTCATTTAACAGATTGGCATGTATCTTAGTTTGGGTTTCTATTGCTGTGAAGAGACACACAATGACCACAGCAACCCTTATACAGGAAAACATTTAATTGGGATGACTCCCTTACAATTCAGAGATGCTCAGTCCATTATCATCATGGTGGGATATGGTTGTGTGCAGGCAGACATGATTGCTACAGGAAGTGATCTGAGACACTGGGCATATATGAGACCTCAAAGTCTGCCTCCACACTTCCTCCTACAATACCACACCTACTCCAACACCTCCTAGTAGTGCCATCCTCTCTGGGGGCCATTTTCTTTCAAACCACCACAACATGCATTCTTATTTTTCCACATTTTTGAGAATTTCATGACTACTATGTTTACATCATTTTCAACTGCTCCAATATCCCCCAACTTCTCAAAAAATTCATGACCTCTTCTGCTTTAATTATTACTGTTTTACACACACATACACATACGCACACAAATGTGCACTTGCATATATAAACACAACTTGCTGAGCCCATTCAGTGTCACTTACATGTGTATGTGCTTAGGGCTGACCACTTGGGATTGGATAACCTACCAGGGAGCTTGTCCACGGAGAAAACCGATTCTTCCTTTTTCAGCAGTCATTAATGGCCTGTAGCTTTTCATCTGGGGGTGAGGGCCTTGCGAGATTTCCTCCATCTGCACTGAAAAGTTAATTTCTCTCACAAACTCTATTACGTGTGCAGACAGTCCTTTACTGACAGGGCCACCTCCCTAAGCCCACTGTTAGGTGGTTTTAAGTAGGAAATGACATGACATGTTTTCTGCTGTGAGTATGGCTGCTGCTGTGTCCAATGCAGGGATCATACCTCGCCAACCTAGTTCAGTTCCTCAACCCCCACATTCCCCAGAGAAACAATGGACAAATGTTGTTCAGGTCCATCTTTCTCCTTAAAAAAAAAAAAAAAACTTTAGAAGAGATGCAATCATCCCAAAGAAACCTGGAAAAAAAAAACTTTGCTTTAATATTATTTTTGTCTAAGGCATCATTAATCTTTACAAACTCCCTTTGAATCTCATAGGGAAAAGAGAACTCCAGCAAAGGCCTTTTCAATCACACCCTTTATTCTTCCAGGGGAGTTCTAGCATGCACTGAAGGCAATTTTAAACACTAAGTCTCTACCTTGACTCCTAATCAATATCCCATGACATGCCTCACAAAATCATAACATATTTAATACTCTTAGGATTTAAAAGGAGGGAATACACCAAATCTAATTAATTCTGACCCAATTAAAACTAATTTTGTAAAAGTTTACAATTACAAAGATCTGAGTACTCATTCAATAAGAAAATCTTGTTCTAGAAATGGGAAAGTATAAAAAAGAAATAATTGCACGAGGCGGTAATTACTCAAGCAAATGCTGTGTAGAAATGAATTTATATAGTGCTGGATGGACTCTGACTCCAACCGGTTTATCTGTTTGTGACAGCAGGGCATCCACACAGATCTCTGCTGCCCTATGGGAGCTACTCGGAAGCTTCTTGTTCCTGTACTAACGAACAAGCTATACAAATTTGAAAGTATCTCCAGTTGAAGGTTTACAATTATTTCAGTGAGTGTTGCAGCAGTTAGTACAAAAGTATCAAATAGTAACAAAAATTATAGAAGTTTACTAAAGTAATAAAAGTTAGTACAAAAAAGCCTGAGACATCACTATCTACACTAAGATTCTCAGTAGAAGACTGGACACCACAGACAGCTACAATGTAGACAGTGTCACTGACAGAATTTATCTGAGGTTTAGAAAGTCAACTAATGAAGAGGCGAATCTTTGCCAATACTGCTTTATTCAAACATTCCAGTTTCCTTAAGCAAATCTGTTTGTTATCCTTGGAAGAACCTCTAAGGTTAATTATCACTAACAAAAGATACTTGAAGGAACGGTGTGTGTGTGTGTGTGTGTGTGTGTGTGTGTGTGTGTGTGTGTGTGTGTGTCTGTCTGTCTGTGAAGTACTTGCTGGGCAAGCAAGAACCTGGGTTCATATCCCTTGAACCAACGTAAAAAAAAAAAAAAGCCAGGTATAGTGGAATGAACACTTCTTTAACCTTGGGATGGAAGGGTAGGCAGGCTGATCCCTGGAGATGACAAGTCAGTCAGCCTAGGCAAGTGATGAGCTCCTGAACTTCCAGTGTTCACTCAAACACTCACCCGTGTACATACACCCTCCTGATAGTTCAGCCACTCTAAGAATAGAGCGATAGTCTGTCTCTCTCTCTTTCTCTCTCGCTCTCTCTCTCTCTCTCTCTCACACACACACACATACCAGTTGAATGAGATGAAAAGCCAGCCACATATTTTTTTTCTCAATCTTTTTTTTTAAATATTATTTTCTTTTGGCTTGAAATGAAAGACAAATATTGAAGAAATTAATTACACTCTACTTATATGTGGTCAAGCTTTAGTTTTTAATGGAACCAGAGGCCTGAAAGTGTGTGGTAACAGAAAGAAAATAATCTGTACTGTCTTGCTTAATTAAATCATTCTGAACTCCTCCTGTATAGTCAGAGGTAGCAGAACTGCATTATTTGAAGCTTTCAGCTTTGCTGTTTCCCATTTTCTTATCTAATCAGGTCTACTACTTAGACTATAGTACCGACTGAACAGCAGGCCAATTCAGAGACTCTCAGGACTGTGACTAAGGCTCTGTTATTAGGTTGGCTGAAAGTTCAAAAGGGGGTGACCCATTTTGCTTTAAAGTATTTATCAGTTAAGAAATTTAGGCTGAAAGTTAGAGAATCCCTGAGAAAACAGCGGCTTAAATAGAGAGAAGCGTGGTTTGTTTTTTAATTTTTATTATCGTCTACCCAGGAATCTAGGGGAAGAGTGTCCTAGAGGGTTGCTTCAACTATTCAACAGTGTTACCTCTATTGGACCTTTCCCTGCATCCTAGTGTCCACCATCTGCCTACAGCCTCGTTCCCTAAGATGGTTTCTATATCCTTATTTAAAGCAGCAGCAGGAGCGAGGATGAAATGATTTATTTCTAAGAGTATCGCCATTTTCACTTAGGAATGGGCTGTCTGGCCTACTACCTCTCAATGTCAATGGCAAGAGGTAGTCACATGCATAAGTCAACCATGTTTTATTGTTTTGCATGAGTACAAATTCATGGTGGGGGTGGAGGATCAGAAGCTGATACCTGTTGTCTTCTGAGTCAATTTGCACATTGTCCATTGACAAAAGACACCCAACTGAAACCAGAGGTCACCGGTAGGACTAACGCAGCTAGCCATCTTGCTCTGTGGAACTTCCATCTCCACCTTTAAAGAAATAGACTTACAGGCAAACCAACATGCTCACCCAACATCCTTACATTTACGTGGGTGCTGAGCATTCAAACTCGGGTTGCACACATGCAGAACACTTTAACCACTGAGTCAGTCCCAGGTCTTATTTGTTGCTGGCTTTCTCATGTTTGTTTTAAAATAGGATCTCAAGTAGCTCAGGATGGCTTCAAGCTGTTTCTGTAGCTGAAGATGACTTCTGCTCTTCCTGACTCCTGAGTTGTGATTACAGGTATGTTCCACTGAAGTCGATTTATATTGTACTGAGGAATTCAATCCAGAGCCTCCAGCATGGTAAAACCCTTTACCAATTGAGTGGTATCCCCATTCCCTACACTCTTGAAAGAGACTAGGAGAACGACACTGGCTTAGACCTTTCGTGATTCAGCAGATATGACTAGTGTCACACCTGTTTTGCTAAGATGAATTAACGATGATAATGAAAGTCTGGGCTCTGTAAATAAGAACAACAGGGAGACAGTCACCAAGTAAACAAGGGCAGTAGCATATATGAGTTGAAGGATCTATGAATAACAAAATATCACTTAAAGGAGAAAGACTGGGGCTCAGTGGTTAAGAGTACTAGTTCGCCGGGCAGTGGTGGCGTACGCCTTTAATCCCAGCACTCGGGAGGCAGAGGCAGGCGGATCTCTGTGAGTTCGAGACCAACCTGGTCTACAAGAGCTAGTTCCAGGACAGGCTCCAAAGCCACAGAGAAACCCTGTCTCGAAAAACCAAAAAAAAAAAGAACTAGTGCATGTAGAGAAACGGTTCCTGTCATCCACATGGTGGTTTACAACCATCCATAACTCCAGTGAATGAGATTCAATGCTCTCTTCTTCTGACCTCTGTGGGTACCAGAGAGAGAGAGAAAAACAGAGACAGACAGACAGATACATACATGCAAGCTAAACACTTATAAAATAATCTAAAATAATAAAATTTAAAAAAATCATAGCATATCTTTTACTTTTTTTCAAGCCTGAATATTGTGGAAGGCTGTCATGTTGTCACCTCCATTGCAAAACCATCTCTAATCATTCTTTACTATAGTCAATGAAAAAAAGGAAGATCAGTCATGCTATCTCTGGAAATACCATTCAACCTCAAACTTAGGACCTGGTTGGTGTAGGAGGGTTCTTCTGTATTTCTGTGCTTTCATTGGTTAAATAAACAGACTGCCTGGCCTGTAGGATAGGACAGCGCTTAGGTGGGCGGAGTAGATAGAACAGAAGGCTGGGGAGAAGAGAAGGCACTGGCAGACGCCATGATGCTCCTACCCAAGATGGACGTACGTTAGAATCGTCTGGTAAGCCACCACCTCGTGGTGACACACAGACTTTTAGGAATGGGCTGAATCAGATGTAAGAGTTAGCCAAGCAAAGGCTAGAGATAATGGGCCAGGCAGTAATTTAAATGAATACAGTTTTCGTGTGGTTATTTTGGGTATAAGCTAGCCACGGAGAGACACAGTCCTCTACACCTCCTACTATACCTGGTTAATGCAAAATGTAACAAGAATAACAGAGCAATTCTTCTGGTTACCCTTAAAGACATTTTAAACATATATTTAAGATGTATAACCAAGGGAGTGGAGAGATAGTTCCACGGTTAAGAGTACTGACTGTTCTTCCAGAGGGTCTAGGTTCATCAATTCCCAGTACCCACTATGGTAGTTAACCAACTTCTGGAACTATAGTCCCTGGGGGATCTACTGCCCTCTTCTGGCCTCCTGGGCACTATATGCACACAGTGTACAGGCATACAATTAGACAAACACTCATACATATAAAATAAAAATCTCAAAAATTTAAAAGATATATAATTAATAGCTCTAGGATTTCATCAGTGATTTAAAAGGAAGAACTTAGAAATGCTTACAAAACTGAAATCCTGTCATCAGAAATTTGTAACTGTTGAAAGTAAGAGACCTACCCCTACCTACTCCCTACACAAGCAACTTCCATGCTATACCAAAAAGCTATCACATGACCAAACCCAAGTACAATATGGCTAAAGTGAAAGTGAATACTATATAAAGAATTTCTGGGGCTGGAGAAGTGGCTCAGTGGTGAACAACATGGACTGTTCTTCCAGGGAGACCCACGTTCAATTCCCAGCACCCATATCAGGCAGCTCCAGGGGATACCCATACCCTCAGGCACATATACAGATATACACACTTGTACGTGCAAATAAATAATAATAAAATATTTAAAAAACAATTTCCATTATCACAAGTAAATTAGTAATTTTTAAGGTTTTAAGTAAGGTCTTTAAGTTCAGCCACTACATAAACAGTGCTTTCAAATGCCTGCATACAAAGGCTGAGACTGAGAAGAGCATCACCTGCTGACAGTAGCCAGCCTGGTAACCTGAGGCACTGGCCATCCACTGTGAAGCAGTGTAGGAGCACAAGGGAGAATCACCCTCCACACCTTGCAAAGTGACTGACAATATTTAAATGGCAACCATTTGTTGTTTCAGATAAGATATTAAGAACTAAAAAGCCACACTGAAAGAATCCTAGGTCTTGTGAAAATCTGCCCCCTCACAGTGTTTATTGGTAGAAAAGACATCCATCTAAATGAGTTTATCATTCTTCTCAGATGTTCAGGAATAAAATGAATCCAGTCTTGATCTAAAAAGCAAGCAGTCCCAAGCATCAGAGAGACAAAAGAACAAACTCTAGATTCTCTCAATGTCTCTATGTCAAGACCACAGCCCCACTGTTGGCCAGTTAGCAATCAAAACACACATGCAGGCTTCATCCCGATACCTGAATACTAGCAAACACATGTATATACGCTGCTTCACATTGATTCCTGCAGATACCGAATAAAGAAAAACAAGCCCAAGAACACAACTTTCATCTTTCCCCCACATCTCCTACCAGCTGAGCTCCCTGTACTCTGGGGATCTACAGTGGGAGAAAAACAAAAAGGAAAAAATGTTTCTGCATGTGCCAAACCAGCCCCATTGTCCCAGGCACCCTATCGGCAAGCTGCTCTCCACTGCCCCCTAGAGGGTCTTGTTATTATAGCATGAAAAGAAAAAGCTTTGCAAAAGAATGGAAGTGATCTCAATTGAATGCTTACTGAGACTTATGATTTTACATTTTGATTAGCATAAAGAAATTCCTCAAACATCTTGCTAGAGATTCTATACCACACTTAAATACGATTAATGCATATTTTCCCCCATACCAAGGTCTGGTCCATTTCCGGGGTTTACATATCCACTAGGTGAACATAGTTAAATATTGTATGTTAAGAATGTCTTTAAGTTAAATAAAACTATGAGCCTGTACTTCCTTAATTCATTTATCAGAAACTTCAGTAAGAGAAATGAGCTAGGTACAAGATACGAGGGAATGGTGGGGACTGTGGGAAACTGGACATTTCAGCTATATCAATGGGGTGGGGGACTGGTTATGCCCCAGGTGGTCACATTATTTTAGAGACTGGGCATGCATGCATGTGTGTGTTTGAAAGATAAGCTAGAACCTCTGTGTTTTAAATGACGCATGACTTCAGACAATGGGAAGAAGAAATTGTGCCAACCATTCAATCTATCCACGTCAGCAGACACTTCTGCTATCAGCTCATCTGGAGCAAAGGCAATCCCAGAGAAAAACAGAAGGAAGCCTCATCCATCTCTCCTACAATGAGATCCATCCTATCAAAAAACCATCTGGCTTACAGGGACAGATGTAGCAGCTGTGCAATTTGAAGACTGCTTAACTCTTCCACCAGTCCTTCCTTGGGTGTTTCATCTTGATTCTGAAACGAGTGGCTTTATATGGCATATTAAAGCATAAATAAATCTCCACAGTAGTCTGGGCTGTTTCTTCCCCTGTCTGTTCAGTCTGAAAGTACAAGAAATAGTGCCAATTGGACACTTGACAGCAAGGGGTCGAGGCAATGAAACCACTTTCCCTTGTTCCCTTGAGACTGCTGCCATTATTAATTCTCTTCTAGGGAGGGGCAGCACAGCCAAATTAATACAGCAGTTTATGCCCCAATCCCAAATGGTACTTTTTTCCGAATCTGGGTCTGATTTAAACTCCAGTCTCCTCTTCCTACTGCTCCATGGCCCTCCTCCGAGCCATTCCTCTTTAGTTCACGTTCTCCAAAGCTTACAGGACAAGTGATGGGGAACGGGCTCAGCAGAGAAGGAGCGGGCCAGATGCCGGCTCATTTTCATCTTCAGTGTAAATGCATTGTCTCATCCATGCCACCTTAACTATCACTAGTCAAATCTCTATTTCAGCAGCACAGAAAACTCCACACTGTTTCCAATTCAGTGTGACCACTGAAGGTTCCTAAAGGCAGCAGAACTCTTAAGTATATAAGCAAGGTCCCGATCCCTTGAACATAGGCAAACATTTAGCAAAAATTTCCAGGAAGGCTAGATCCAGTGTTCTGGAAAATAAAAAGAAAGGGAAAAAAGATTTTATCCTTCTGATCATTACAATTCATACACACACACACACACACACACACACACACACACACACACACAGAGAGAGAGAGAGAGAGAGAGAGTGAGTGAGTGAGTTTGCGCACATGTGAGTGCGTGCGTGGGTTTGGGTGTTGTTCTGTATGTGGGTGTGTATATATACATGTCTGAGCATGCTGGTGGAGGCCAGTGTTCAACATAAGGTGTTTCCTCTTATCTGTACTTTATGTGCATAGGTGTTTTGTCTGCATAGTCCGTCTGTGTGTGGGTGTCAGAGTCTCTGGAACTGGAGTTACAGACAGTTGGGAACTGCCATGTGCATGCTCTTACTGAACTCAGACCTCATCTGTTGTGTTAGGCTCCTGGACAGTGGGCTCCAAGGAGCTCCTGCTGTGGCCACCATCCTGGCTCTGGGATTACACTCGCATTCCCATCCCCAGCAAACACTGGGGATCCAAACTCAAGTAGGCACTTCACCAACTGAGCTGTCTCCCAGCCCTAGCGTGGCTTTTAAAGTATATATATTCGCACACAACAAAGATCCTAAAAACCTGGCCAGTAATATTTCAACAATTTAACAATAACTTATTACTGAAAGAGACACAAAACTAAATTTAAAGGTCTGTGGATAGTTTTTAACCTTCAAATATCTTTTCATCAGATCCTTTCTGGGATTGTGTTAGAATCCTTTAATTTCTTCCTTGAAAATGAAACAGGGTTATGCCAACAGCTTCATCTAAAAGTCCCAGTTTAAAAAGTGCTGTCTTTCGTTGTTCTAATAAAAGACAAATGGGATCTACGTGTGAGCTGGTTTCTCATATTAAAGTGGACACAGCCCACTTAATAAAGCATGTGCATAGGGGAACTTTTTTCAGAACCAAAAAAGCCACATCCAAGAGCTGGGGACCTGAGGCACCTGGCCTAACGACTGGACCACTCACTCCTCTCAATTGCTCACTGTCTTATGGCATCAGGTCCTGCAGCTCACCTGTGGGGAAGAAGGTGAGGATTGGATCACAAACACCAAACAACGTGTGTACAATTAGAAATAGTCAATGCTCTAGAACAAGACACAGAGCTCATTAGCCTCCTCGTCAACATTGCCACAGTTCCACGTGGTTAGTGGGGTGAATGAGGGCGAAGGTGGAAAGTTAAAAAGATGCAGGGACACACATCATTAGCCCACAAGAGGCGCCTTATCGGCTCTCCTAAAATTAGACTGCACTTAGCCTTACAGTCTGCCAATAAACAAGGAAAAACTCACCATAAGAACCCAGTGCTCTCAAAAGCCCATTTTCTTTCCTCAATACCAATGGAAATAGGGCACTACTTCTCATGACAGTACTCAAGTGTTTAAATAGCAAGTATTTTGCAACAGCACACATTGCACGGACAGCCTCAGAGATGACCAAGAAAGACTTTGACGTGACAGTTTATTCAAAGCCTTAAACAGGAATAAACAATAAGTTCACACAAGTTCTCCCCCACAGACACGACCACACACAAAGAAAAATAAATAATAATCTAAGTTCACAGATCACACAGGAAATAAGCTCAGGCTTGTGATGGCAACGTTAATGAGGATGCTAACAGTATTTTCTGAGAGCCAGACACCGTGCAAGGTGAATTAAAAACATACATTACTCTGTCTAATCCTGCAGGACTTCCTGAGAGACTACTACAATGTCTATGGCAATGCACACCCATAGGAACTATTTCTGAGAGTCATTAATACTCGCGTGTTCAAAGGTCACACACAGAGAGAGCTAAGAGTGCTGGGATCTGTATTTAGGAAGCCGTCATCCAAACCTGTTTCTAATTACCATGTCCACTGCCTCTGCCTGGACAAGTGTTTCTAAGGTTAGGATTCCTGTTACTCTAAAGCAACTCCGGGGTCTCAGGAAGGACTCAGAGATAGTAGGGAAAAGGGAGGACACAGGGAATTGCTATGGATTAGTTTGCAGCAATCCAGAAGCATTTTGCAGCTAGAACCAGCAGACATTTTGTGAACTTAAGCTATAAAACCACTGCTCTTAAGCTACTAAACTTAGGTTGTGAAAAAAAAAAAGTCTTTACCAATGTGAACATTTTAGAAATACATTGCTAAGGAAAATCCAGCTCCAAGTACATTGTGTGTGTGCGTATTTATAGACACTATCTCTCGAACTTTTGCCTTTCCTTATTTAAGTATTAAGTATTTATCTCTCCAAAGGGTTTCAGATTTATTGCTTCTGTGGTGAGGAAGTAAGTTTTAATGTATTGGGAGCAGAGTAGGATTTAATAGCATTTGGGCAGGTTTTTTAAAATTGTATTTATTATTATTGTAGAGGTGTGCACATGCTGCGGTGCGGTGCACATATGGAGGTCTGAGAATAGCTATGTGGGTCAGTTCTTTCCTTCAATCTTCACATAGGTTCCAGGGAGTGAGCTCAGGTCATCAGGATTGCACAATAAACGCCTTCACTGGCTAAGCCATTCTGCCAGCCCTTGGGCTATTTCTTAAATGGACATTTTGGAATCCAGTATGCAAGCTGGTTCAAAAACTAGTTAGGACCAGACAAACCTTGTCCTCCTAACCAACTGTTGAGTGTGCTGCTCTACCAAAATAAAAGTAGAAGCCATCATCCTTGTTTCAGTATTAAGCTACATGCTGATGGGCACATTATGATATAGAAACTTCTCACTTTGGCATCTTCAGTTAGTTACTGCAACAATATTTAAAAATCAGATTTCTTTAAAAACCTATTGTGGAGTAGTTCTACCTTCCATGGGCTTCAGCAGGGAGAGTTCTGACGAGAACATACTGGAGAGAGAGAGAGACAGAGACAGAGAGAGAGAGAGAGACAGAGACAGAGAGAGACAGAGAGTGAGTTGGGGGAGTGCATATGTGTGCCCATAGAAATGGAGGTTGACACTAGGTGCTTTTCTCCGTTGCTATAGGCATTATTACTCCTATTATTATAGTTTGTTGTTGTTGTTTGAGACGAGCTCACTAACTGATTGGCTAGGCTGGCAGTGAGCTCCAGAAATCCGTCTGTCTCTGCTCCATAGAGCTGACAGCACAGGCACATGCTGCCATGTCTGCTTTCACATGGGTGCTTGGGATCGTAACTCAGGTACTTATGTTTGTGCAGCAAGTATTCACAGACTGAGCCATTTCCCCAGCCACTGAAAGGGTTCTTTTTAACCAGGGCCTCTATGGAGAGCAAAATTAGAGGTTTTAATGGTGAGGAAGACTCCCCAGGATCATTCTATGTCATACAAATCAATGGGCATATTCTAGTTGGTAATGGAATTTGTTACACACAAACAGAGAACCTTCACCACAAAGATTAAAGTTTAAGAAAGAAACAACATAGAGAGTCTATCCAAGCTAGCTTAATGATGCTGTGGGAAATCTTTCTTTTTGGGAGCGTATGTCTACCCATTCCTTATAGGGCTCCAATGACAAACCAAAGCGTAATAATACCGAATTCCAATTCAGGGAAGCACTAAATTTCTTGGACTTAGCACCAGAGCATGGCTGAGGGCTTGGTTACTCACAGCAGCATGGGTAACCGGAAGCAGCCACACCACTGATCAGTCACATCCCAGCACAGACGATGACGTCCTCATAACTACAGACGGATCCCTCCTTTAGCTAGCCTACCATAATCTACATGTTTAGTACTTCCCAAGACAACGAAGCCACCTACAGTTTAAGCAGAATTACATAAACTGGCCAGGAGGTGTGGGAGAGCTGTCAGAATCTCAAGCGCTAGTCCAGCGAGCCTCCTCACCCCCATCACTGATGGGAGACTGGAGACTGTCAGCAACCAACAAGCTGATTGATGACCTTGGAGGTCACTGGCAATAATCACAGCTGTTCTGATGAAGACAGCTGTTAACCTGGAGGATAGCACTCTACCACAAATGATTGTGACTTATTTCAGCTACATATCCATTCAGAAAACATCTAGTAAGTTCACAACCTGAACTTGATACACAATAAGAGGTACAGCAGAGAGGAGGCGTGACCTTGACTAAGCAGGGAGTTCGGATTATGCAGGAGGAAGTCTGGAAATTAGATAATAGAATCCCATTATGAGGCTTTCGCTGCCCTTGCTTATCTGCATATGGAAATATGACATTTATGCATATTTACATCAAAATGCTTAGAACTGTGCAACACTTCATCAAAAGCGAGAAGAACAAAGGCGTTCTTCAAAGGCTTCTGTTGTTCAACAGCAAAAACTCAAACAACAGCAACCATGGACATCACATGTGGAGTGCTTGGCATACACCAAGCACCATGCCAAATATTTTCCATCACTGGCCCATTCAGTGTCAAGAGATGAGTCTTAGAATCCTGGTGCCCAGGTTTGGAGACAACATGTTCATTTTTTTTTCCTGTTTGCAAAACTCCAATCATTCCCAGAGCATGCCTTTAATGTCAATAAACTTTTATATAAAGAGAAAGGAAGGACTGTGGGGCCTGATGTGTCAGGGTTTGTGGCTTGTGGGGTTCACCATGAATTGGTCATGTGCACCTGGGCAAGTTCCATGAACTCTGAGCCTCTCTGACCTCCCCCCTGAAATGAAGAGCCAAGTACTTGCCCAGAAAGACTCAGAGAATTAAATAAAATACAGGTGCAATAAGTGTGTGTATCTGCTGATCCCGGCACATAATGAGCACACATTGCCCTTACTCAAGATGTGAGCTGTAGTTTACAAGCACACTGTTCCCTGTCCCACCCCTGTCCCCCCCAGATTCTGGGGGAATTCATTTTTGGTGAAGTGTCCCAGCTTGCTTTATCTGATTTCCACGAGATTCTGCTGAGCTAAAAAACTTCTCTATCTCTGAAAAAACCTACAGCGTTTGTGAAACTGTCCATCAGAAATGTAGGAAAACAGCCCAGAGAAGCTGCTGTTAATTGAAGAAACACGCCAATCAACAGTATGTCTGGGAAGTGTTTGTACGCAAATGCTAACACACATCTGCCCAACTGAAAGTTTGAAAACAGGTAGGAAGAGTAGCTTTTCAAAGGGGGTAAGTGAGAGGCGTGGTAAAATGGGTCTGTTTTTATACATCACCAGAGGAAAAAAGAAAGATTCCCCACAGCCTTACAATTCAAAGGGGATCTGCACCTCCTCAGATGACAGATACACAGAGACACACACCACAACATCTACTATCACCCCTCCTGAGATCATGAGCTTACATAAAAATCACTATTCTGTCCATTCCCACTATAGAAAGGTCTGTCCTTTCAAAATGCATTCATTCTTCCAACTGTATGTCAAGCTTTTCCTGTGTGCCAGGTTTGTAAAGTAGGAGCATGTGGCCGCTTCCTAAGAATGCGGCTATCCAGCTCTTCATAGCACATCAACTTCCCAATAAGCCAGGAGTGGTGATATTTTGTTTGTGCTCTAACAAACAAAGCTTGCCTGAGGACCAGAGGGCAGAGCTAGCCACTAGTTAACCAGAGGCCAGGCTGTGGTGGCACACACCCTTAAGCCCAACACCTGGGAGGAGGAAACAGGAAATGACATGACTGGGTGGAGCAAGGAAGTGATAAGGCAGGAGCTTGGCCCCTTTCAAAGGCTGAGAAGCTGATGAGGTAAGAGGTGGCTGTGGCTTGCTCCTTTGTCTCTCTGATCTTTCAGCATTTACGCCAATATCTGACTCCGGGTTTTTATTATTAAGATCCATTAGAATTCACGCTACTACAGGGAGGCAGTACCTCTGATGCAACCTTGCACTCTGCTAATGTTTTAAAGGTCTTTAGAATGTCCTGTTCACCTCGCTAAAGCTTCTGTTACAAGAATTATTATTTCTGTATCTAGGGAATATTCAATAAAGATTCCTTTTGCGTGAGTTCTCAAACTCTAAGGAAATAAGGAAGTCTGGGAACAATTAAATTACATATAATGACAACATATGAGTTCACAAATATCGTCTGTGTGTGGCAGCTTTGTCCTTCTACTGCTCAACAAATGGCAACTCCTTTTTCTTTAAGAACACACTTGGATGCATTTTGTAAAAACTCTTTAAAAATGTTCATTATGGGGCTGGAGAGATGGCTCAGAAGTTAAGAGAACTGACTGCTGTTCCGGAGGTCCTGAGCTCAATTCCCAGCAACCACATGATGGCTCACACCCATCTATCATGAGACCTGGTGCCCAGAACATTATATACATAATAAATAAATTTAAAAAAAAATGTCCATTATGTTACACATCGGTTTTGAGAAGAGGCCAAAAGCATCTTCTATATCTCGGTGACAGCAGAGTGAAGCCGGAGAAAGGACTGTGGAAAATGTTTTTGATGGATTTCCTTTGCCAGGCTCCTTTGAGATAGAGCTCGAGTATTAGCATGAACCTCTATGAGAGAATGGCAAGTCCAGAGGAATGATAAGCATTCTATAGACTGTCCACCACATGGAACCAGTTTGCATGGCTTAGATGATGTGGCTCCATTGCCCACGTCTGTCACTAGCTTCTACCTTACTCAGCACCAGTGACCAGTCTGGCTGGGGACCAGCACATGCCAATTGAGCATCTACTGAGTGAATGAAATGGAGAAATAAAAATAAATCAGTGTGAACCGGAGAACATGGAGAAAGGTGGTGGTGGCACATGGTCTATAATGAATGACTCAGATAAGAAATCCTTAAGTTTTTCTCTTACATTTTATGTGTCTGAATGCCTGTGTGTGTATATATGTGCACCATTTATAGCCCAGAAGTGGATGCTGGCTCCCTTGAAACTGGAGTTAGATCGCTGTGTGCCAGGTGGGTGCTGGAAACTTGTACCCATCTCTCCAGCACCCTAAGACAACATTTTAAGCAACTAACTGTACTGATACAAAGGTCCCCACAGCACAGAGATATGTTCATAACAGAAGGCTAAAGAGAGAAAGTGAAACATGGACTATACAGACTATGATCTCAACTTCAATAGTGACAAAGACCTTTAGAAAATACCTCAAAAATAAATGTATGGAAATGTAGTCATAATGTGACTAGTAAAGTCTCGAGGGGATGGGATTTTCCTCTCATTTGCTGTCTTTAAAGATATGAAATTTGCCATTTGGGTATCATTTAGAATTTCTGTTTACTGATTTATGGTTGCACAAGTGCACCAAGTTGTCAGAGGACAACTTTGTGTGGAGTCGAATTTTTCCTTCCACCTTTGCAGAGGATCAAACTCAGACTTGCAGGCTTAGCAGCAGGTGCTGTTCACATAGACGGCCCTAATTTGGCACTTTAATTCTATAATTTTATAGCATTAATGACATTCACAATGTTCTACAGACACCATGGGCTTCACGTTCAATACCTCTGAAAGAAACACTATAACTATTAAAGGAAGAAGTTCCCTACCCCACCCATTCTGGACCCTGGTGACCTTTAGTCTACTTTACTTCTCTGCATTTGTCCATTCCATATAGTTTATAAAAATGGGCACATACACTTTATTATTTCACTTTATATAATATTTTCAACACTGATACTTTTTGAAAACTGTTTTTACATATTTAGTTTTTTACAGTGGAAATATTATATATAGGGAACCAGAATGCCTGTGCTTTAAATGAGAATACTAAAAAGGAACAAAAGAGAAAAGACACACAAAGGGCAGCCACCTGGTGGTCAGTGAGTCAGTCTGTTCCTCTGAAATGGGCAGCACATAGCATGAGACACAGTCCACCCATTCTGCCCAGCTCTTCCCACAAGATCACTGCCACACACAGGAACACAGAGTGGATGACTTACAATTGGAAGCCCTAGATTTGTAGGTGAGCATTTTGTGCACAATTTGGCAGGTTACAAATGAGCACAGGAAGACAGCATCTGTCGTGCCCCTTAGGAAACCAGGCAGAACCAATGTAATTCCTTACCTGAAAAACATAAACACAGAACATATATTAGCATTCAGTTGGCATGATTTCTTAGTAAGTTAAGACACATGTTTAGTTTATTTCTTCTTCTCAAGGCGAGCTGGCAGTGTCAGTTGAATATTGAATTTTATTTCAAAGAACAGTCTTTCCTGTTTCAAGTCCTGTTTCTAGATGTAAATATTAGCAATAAAACATGTTTCATGCTAGCCTGGTCTGGTCAGCTTACATAATTCTGATCATCCATGCTACATTCAACCTTCATGCCCTGACCAAGACATTCATCCTCTGCCTTTGGTCTAGTCTACTGATTTCCCCAAACCTTAACTTGACTGCATTCTCTTTAATCTCCAGACTTAGCCCAGGTCACATCCGATGGGCCAGCACAATCTGATCAATCCACCTGGACCTTCCTCAATCCCCGAGCTTGGCCCCAGTCATACACCCTCTTGCACACTAGTTCTGTCCGAAGAGTCACCAGAACCTTACCTGCTTGCACTATCTCCAACCCTAAGGCCTTGCTTTGTACATTACTTACCTAGTCAGTTTTCAATATCTAGTTCACCCATGCCCTTCTCATACATCCCCATGTAGCCCATGGAGCACAGTCCGTTTTTCAGGGAAATACAACCGTTTTTTCCATCCACATGCTTTTGTGCTTACCACTGAATTGGAATCATCCCATTCCTGCAAACCAAAATCAACACTGAGCATCTGAAAGAATGACCTGCCAAACTCCTCATACCTGATTTGAAAACAATCAATGCTAAAAAACAGCAACAACAAAACAGAAACCAACTCTCACTCAACAGAGGCAACCTGGAAGCACAGCAGACACACAATCCATAAACGAAGTCTACATGCCCAGGCCTTTTTGAAAAACAAGCAATCTGAAAAGCCAAGATGGCATACTTCTCCCTAGATGAACTCCATAACATACAACTTAAAAGGTGACTGGCTGGGAGAGATGGCTCAGCAGATATAAGCACTGACTGCTCTCACAAAGGACATAGGTGCTTTGGAAGAGCCCCAGGGCCCACATGGCAGTTCACAACTGCCTGTGACTGTTTAACTCTAGTTCTAGGAGATCCAGCACGCTCACACAGACATACATGCAGACAAAACACTAAGGCATATAAAATAAAAGTAAAATAAGTTTTATATAACTTTTAAAAATCATATACTTCATCAAATAATTCAAGGAATTTAAAGAAGATGTGAACAAACAGCTCAATGGACTACTTACTGAGAATAAATGCCTAAGCGATGCCCAAGAAAACACAAAAACATGACCAGATGGAATGATGAAGACTGAAATCAATAAAGAGATAGAAACATTGAAGAGAACTCAAGGCAAGATGAAAATGGAACTGAAAAGCTCAATAACCCAATTAGTAAATACAGGAAAGTCTACACATAGAATGGATTAAACAAAGACAGAATATCAGGACTTGAAGATAAAGGAGTTAGACCACACAATTTTAAAGCACACAAAGGGAACAGACAGGAACTGTGGGGCTCCCTCAAAGACCAAATGTTCAAAATATAAGCAAAGATGAAGAAGAAGAATCTCAGGGCAATGGCATATGTCAGATCTTAACATCATAGAAGGCAACTTCTCTGAATTAAGGAAAGACCTACCTACACAGGGGCAAGCAAAAACATTATAGAATATTATCCCTGATGAACATAGATGCAAAAATTTTTGGTAAAATACTTGCAAGCCAAATTCAGGACTAGATTTAAAAGACTGTTTACCATGATCAGGTTAGCTTTGGTCCAGAGATGCGGTGATGGTGTATATATAACTCAACAAATACAATACATCATATAAACAATATAAAGACACAAATCATATGGTGTTATCAATAGATTCAGAAAAGGCTTTGACAAACCCAAACATGCCTCCAGGATAAAAAGTGGACTGGAGAGAACACACTTCAACATTATAAAGGCTATATACTATAAACCCATAGTCAACACCATCCTAAATGGACACAAAGAGGAAGCAATCACAATAAAATGAGGAACAGGAAAACGTTGTCCATCATCGTGACTCCTCTTCAACAGTGTCTGACACCCTAGCTAGAACAATAAAACACAGCATAAAGGACTACAAATAGGAAAAGTAGTCAACTTACCATATTTCCAAATGATAGGTTATACATATGAGATTCTAAAGTTTCCACTAGAAAATTTATAGAAATGATCAAATTTCAGCAAAGTGGCAGAATACAAATAAAATCAATGTACAAAACCCAGTAACCTTTCAATACACCAGTAACATGCCAAAAAAAGAGATCATGAATATACACAAGACAAACCCACTCATCTATCTATCTATCTATCTATCTATCTATCTATCTATCTACCTATCTATCTATCTGTCTATGACACTTACATACATACATATGAACTAACCAAGAAAGTGAAAGTACTCTCGACTCTGAGGAAAAAAACTGAAGACACTAGAAAATGGAAAGACCACTTATGCTTACATGTTAGTAGAGTTAATTCTGTTTAAATTGCTGTTATACCAAAAGCAATTTATGGATTCAATGGACTCCCTAACCAATGCCCCCATTCTTCACACAATGAAAAAAACAAATCCTAAAATTCACATGCACTCTCAAAAGATCCTGGAGAAACAAATAATCTTGAGGGAAAAGGAAATCAATTTTGGAAGAACTATCATTCCAGATTTCAAGGAATATTACAGAGCTATTGTAATAAGAACAATATGGAGCTGGTCCCAAAACAGACACAAACACCAATGGACAAACAAAACAGTAGGCCCAAACACAACTGCACTTAACTACAGACTCTGATACCTGATAAAGATGCCAAAAACATGTTTTCTCCAAAGCATCTTCAACAAATAACGATGGGAAAACTGATGTCCTTGAAGCTTGAAATGTCAAAGCTATTAGAAAAAAACAGGCAGTGTCTTATAAGATACAGCTATAGGAAGGGAATTACCAAATTCTTCCACAAATGAAGGCTGACAATAGACAAGTGAGACTTCATAAAATCAAAAAGATCTGTAGAGCAAAGGAGAAGAATCAAGTGGAAATAATTTTTGCCAGTGGTATATCTTACAGAGGATTGATAAACAGAATATGTAATGATCTTAAAACATAGAGTCAAAAACACAAATAACCCAGTTAAGAATTATTATGGATCTGAACAGAGAATTCTAAAATAAAAAGAAAAAATAGCTAATAAATACCTCCAAAAGTGTTCATAATCCTTAGGAATTAAAGAAAAGCAAATTAAAATATTTTTGAGATTTCATCTCACCCCAGAATGGCAAACGACAGAACAACTGACAATAAACACTGGTGAGGACCCAGGGAAAGGAGAATCCTTGTTCACTCTTGGGGGAACTGCAAACTGGTACAGTCACTCTGCAAATTAGTATGGAGAACTCTCAAAAAGGCAAATATAAATCTCCACATATACGACACAGATAAAGCCCTTCTTAGCATACGCCCAAAGGACTCAACATGCTACTCCACATGTTGAGGTTAGGGGTCCCTAACCCCCTCAGACACCGCAGAGCTCCTAGCATCCCTCTGTGAAAGGCAGAGCACACAAGCCATTTACACTCTCACAGGTGGGGTGGTGCAGGTTTTAATTCCAGCACTTAGGAGGCACAGGAAGGCAGATGGATTGCTGTGAAGTTTGAGGATAGTCTGGTCTAGCCTGGTCTACACAGTAGGTTCTCAGACAGCCAGGGCTACATATAGAGACTATCTAAAAACAAAAACAAACAAGCAAACAAAAACTCAAATAAACAAAATAACTCTTTAAAAAAAGCCTCTTTGAGACTTGGGCTTCTGTTCCCTTAAGAAAGGGAATTATGAATTGTCATAAATTTATTACAAGGACTGATCCAAAAATATTTTTTACTATGTATATAGACAGCGTCGGATGGACATAGTAATAATTATTAGGGGAAAACACTGGATTAAAATGGTAACGCCACTCAATCAATCAGGAAAGATGGCTGCCAGGTACATGTTTTTCCTTTTATTTGTCCTGCCTCTAGCTTAGTCAGAAGCTTCAATCTAAATATCCTCCTGCTGGTGGCTTCTTAGGAAGGAAGAGCTGGTCCTGCCCCCTGCTGGGCAATGGAGCATTAACAGAGAAAGAACAGGGAAAAGCAGTAGATTTTCAGAGGCAAGTTGAGGCCACCCCACGATGTGATAGTTTCAAATGGACCCCGTGGGTCCCTTTCTCTGCTTTGATGTCCCCTTTCCATCTAGGAATATGATATAGTTGACCCTCAGGGAGAAAGGTAGTGTTCAGTGAGGTTCTGGTAAGATGATCTCTGAAAACATTTACCACAGGGCAGCAGTACTTCCCAGAGGGGAACAAGGTGATGTCGTTTCATAGAGGCCTTAGGAACAAGAAGACAACGAGTTTCCAAAATTCATTCAAGACTGCCTTTCAAAAAGTCACCAAGTCACGTGGGGATAAGCACATATGCCTGGTACTTATTTCTTTTTTCTCAATAATCAAAATACTTAACATTTCTAGGGTCAAGTTTACAGAACAACGCTATTGTTTAGACATAAAGAAAGTACATCAGGCTGGGCGGTGGTGGCGCACGCCTTTAATCCCAGCACTCGGGAGGCAGAGGCAGGCGGATCTCTGTGAGTTTGAGACCAGCCTGGTCTACAAGAGCTAGTTCCAGGACAGGCTCCAAAGCCACAGAGAAACCCTGTCTCGAAAAACCAAAAAAGAAAGAAAGAAAGAACATCAGGAGCTGCAGTGCTGGCTTGGTGGGTAAGTGCATATATTGCTCTTCCAGAGGACCCAAATTTAGTTCTTACCACCCACAGCCAACAGCTCACAATCCATTGTAACTCCAGACCTGGTGTAGCCAACACCCTCTTCTGGCTTCCTAGGGCACCCACATACACGTCACATGAATTAAAAAGAAAAAAAAAATAACTGTCTTTAAAAAAAAGAGAGAGAGAGATGCATTACTTTCAGAGATAAAGACTCAGTCTCTAGCCAAATTTTAAATAATACAATTTCCTGGGATTGAGGAGATAGCTTAGCAGTTAAAAGCATTTGCTGCTCTTCAGGGCTCATGAAATTCTATACTCATTCACTGTAGTCCTCAAATTTTCATCTACAATATCATTTTTCAACAGCAAGTAAATTATTCCATCACCTCCCGAAGCAACCTTTCCTTAGATGCACTTCTTAATGTTCTCGAATCTGCCTTTTATCTGGGTTGCCTTGGAGAAAAAAAAAATCATCTTAAGAAAAAAATGGTGTTAGGAATGCCAAGTTTTCCCCTTAAAAGGAATATGCCAAGTCTAAGGTGGCTGTAAGAGTCACAGCCTTGGCAAAGTCTCACTGGGTTTCACTGACTGAGCTCACATATTTTAAACCAAATCGATAAATGAATGGCAATTGATTAGCCAATCAGTTTGGACGCCATGAATTATCATGAATGCTAATTACCTGCAGCACGCATTAGCCAGCCTCTTTTCCTGCTCATAGGAAAACATCTTCCACATAAGGAGAGCTGTCAGTGGAACCAGCCAACTAAACACTGACGACAGCGAGACAGGGTGCTGAATTTCTCAATGAACGCCTTCCAAAGGTGGGCACAGCTAACACCGTCCCAAAACAAGAAGAGAGCAGAAAGGCTTAGAACTTCACTGGGTTCCAAGTCCTAACCTACCACTGTTAGAATCAGCATATTCAATCAAGTACATGGAGGTCTATTTGAAACTAATATAAAAATTTTTATATAATGGTGCAGGAAGCAGGGGAAGTGCAGGAGGCAGGGTAAGTGCAGGGCTGAAAATTTGGATTTACTTCTAGACAGTCTCTGATGGAACTCAGCAGCATCAATTTCCATACATATAAAATGAGTATGTATGTCTTCTAAGAAAATGTAAATGATACCCAGAGATGCAACTTTATATGTATTTATGGTCTTCAGGAAGCTTAGTAAATGCCTTAATGTTTTCTCTTGTGAACAATAACATCATCTTACCCACAACTGAATAATCCTAGAAAAGTTAAAGCAACAGCTATCATACAAACTTGCTGTAATTATTAAAATAAAAATCTCATTAACCCTGTGCCAATTTATTTCAGAGTGTACCAATTTGAGAAAAGTTACCCTTGAGGCAACCTCATGCCTTATTATGCCTTAATACAAACACTGAATAATTTGAACCTCATCTGTCATTTCTGATCTCTTCCACCCCAAATTCGCTTTTTCATACCATTTCTCCACTTCTAAACAAGTCCTCTCTTTAGGTCTTTAAAATCATCTCAATTTTCAGTGGTTGATTCTAAAAAATGTTCTAGAATATGGAAAGAAGTACATAACATTCATGATGTCTAAACACTTGTATAATTAATTTTCCATTCTTTTTCCTTCCTGACCATCCCAAAACCCTTCTCAAGGAGATGAAATATCTTATGCAATTTACTAGGTGGATTCTTCAGGAAAGAAAGGACTCAGAATGGAGGCAGCATCCCATTGGGGAATATGGCTGGAGAGGAAGAAAGGTCCTTGTTCTGCACAGCATCTAAAAGGAAGTCAAAATGGTTCGTCTGAAAGAGGTCTATGTTCTCCATTGATCAAAGAGGGAGTGGGATTTGTTGTCATAGTGCAGGTGATTTTAAATACCTAATAAATGCACGAGTCAAGGCCACCCTTGATTGAACAAGAGAAACACTCGAGAACGCGCCAGGGCCATTCCATCCTCTGTCAGAAGACGACTTCATGGTGACAAGCCTTCCATCAGTATCCCTGACCTGAGATGCGCTCTTTGTCAATTGTACGCACTCTCAAGTGAACTGCAGAAGCAGGCTCTTCCTATAAACTACTTTTATGAAAAATCATGGTCTTCTTCCCAGTGACACATCTTGAGGTCATTGTTAAAAATCTTGCATCTCAACACAGAGAACAAAGTCAAGAGAAGACAATGTCTGAACTCCAGTCTCTGCTGAATATCCACTCACTACAATGCATCATGGCAGGAGAACAAGACTGAACTCTGTGGCCCATCCTAGGGGGAGAACAAAACCACTCCGTGACAATACCGTGTTGGCGCCTACACACAAAAGGCTGAATTTAAAGCATTTCAGCTCATTGAAAAGACCTCAAAAACCACACTAAATGATTATTTTTAGAAAAAAAAATGTGCTATGAATTAAATTTTAGCAAACAAAACCATCCCTCCTTGTGGTTTATGCCATCTTCTCATAAGTATTTCACACTATGCAGAGTTCAACATTTAAACTTCTTGGCACTTCCTAGAAGAAGGAACCTTAAAATAAATTAAATCTCAGGAACTTAAGAAAGGGTGGGAGAAAAGCACTCACTTCTGCCTTCTCGGATTTCTAAGCTGAAAGCCCATCTTTTTTAAAAAAAATCTTTCTGCTTGTGTAGGTGTGTGTGCAAGCCAAAGGTTGAAATTGAGTCTCCTGCAATCACTCCCCTGTGATTCCTGAAGCAGGGTTTCTCACTGAGCTAACCGGCCAGCCTGTCCTGGGGATTCCCTGTCCTCAGCTCCTGAATGCTAGGATCACAGGAGAGTCATTGTCTCTTATGTGAGTTCTAAACTTCAATCCTTGGGCTAATGTGACAAGAGCCTCATCTCCAACCCTCATCTTATGATACAGAAAATAAGACATCTGAAAATTTTTATCAATTTCATTTGAAAAATAAAGACATAAATGCTAATCTAGAAAGACACTCAAGGGGCTGGAAAGAGGGGTCATCTCTCCAGCAGTTAAGAGCACTGGCTGGTCTCCCAGAGGTCCTGAGTTCAACTCCCAGCAGCCATATGGCATGTGTAATGAGATTTGGCGCCCTCTTCTGATCTGCAGGCATACATGCAGACAGAACACTGCATACAAAATAAACTTTCACAGTTGTTTGCTACATGATAGATAGCCTTAAAAAAGAAAGACACTTGATCAGTTTTCTTTACAGAAACTACTCTGAAGAAGAACTGACTTGAGAGGTCCATTTCTAAGATGTCCCATCACCTCAGAGTCACAAGAGTCCTAAAGCACCTAAAATCCCAGAGTCCAATTCAGTAGTTAAAATTCCCCACCTCAAAGATTCTTTGAGGTCCTTCTGCCTTTGTGTTGCTTTCATTGGTTAATAAAGAAACTGCTTTGGGCCTGTTGATAGGGTAGAACTTAGGTAGGTGGGGAAAACTAAATGGCATGCTGGGAAAAAGAAAGCAGAGTCAGGGAGACGCCATGGTCCCACTGCCAGAGATACAAGTGCTGAGACTTTGCTGGTAGGCCATGACCTCATGGTGATATACAGATTAATAGAAATGTGTTAACCTAATATGAAAGAGTTAGCCAATAAGAAGTTAGAACTAATGGGCCAAGCAGTGATTTAAATAATACAGTTTCTGTGTGATTATTTCAGAGCTAAGTTAGCCGAGTGGCCAGGATGAACAAGAAGCCTTCCTTGCAACAAGAGTTCAAATCCCAAAAACCCACATAAAGCCCGCTGTGGTAGCATGTTTGTAATTCTAATGCTCCTAAAGTGAGGTGGGAGGAAGATATAAAAACATCTCCAGGGCTGGAGAGATGGCTCAGTGGTTAAGAGCACTGGCTGCTCTTCCAGAGGTCCTGAGTTCGATTCCCAGCAACCACATGGTGGCTCACAGCCATCTGTAATGAGATCTGGTGCCCTCTTCTGGCGTGCAGGCATACATAGAGGCAGAATGTTGTAGACATAATAAATAAATCTTAAAAAAAAAAAACCCATCTCCAAATGGCTCACCAGCCGGCAAGGCTGGTACACAGAGGAAAACAACAAAGACCCTCTCAAGTAAGGTAGAAGATGAGGGCCAACAGCAGAGGTAGTCTATGGCCTCCAAACAACCACAACTGGGCAAGGCAACAGCATACACACTCTCTAGCACACATGTGGGCAGAGATAAAAGTAAAAATGTAAAATGGGGGGAAGAAGTAAGGTGCCACTCATCCCCTTCTAAGATGCTTACATCATTAATTTTCTTATAGTCTAAACTATACAAACACTAGGCATCTCCTCTGTCTGTTTCTTCTCCTTGTTTAAATTGGGTTGTGTTTGTTCACCCATTTGTTTTGTTTTTGAAACAGAGTCTCACCATGTGGCCCATGAATTCACAATTGCTGCATTTTAAAATGAGTTCATTTCCAAGCATGGCACTCTTGAAACATATGGGGAAAAAAATTGTCCTCTTTGGACTACATTTTGCAAACCATTCACATGGGGCCACTGTTACATTTACCCAGGCTGCAGTATATTTAACTGAACTAGATGCTAATATATACACCCCCAGAACAGTGGTTATTAGCCAGAGGTGATAGCATACCCCAAAGAACACTTGGCAACATCTGGACCCAGTTGTGGTTGTCATGACTATGGAAAAGCTATTGATATCTAGTGGGTAGAGGTCAGGGATATTTCTAAACCTGCTATATTTTCCATAGCCTAAAATCTCTATGGTGTCAAAGTTGAGTCACTTTGAGAAGACAGTAGTATTTTATTGTCTTTATTCATTAATATTCAGGTGATTCCAACACACCTCCAAGAATTTTGAAAAACAGGCAGAGATTTACTTACATTTGACATAAAAATTTAGTAAGTGCATGTAAATATGTAGAGTGTAAGAATTCATAATTTAAACCTGTCAACTACTGAGAGCCTCTCACACATGTGTACCCTCACACAGCCCCAGGAAGAACTGTCTTACTGCACATTGAAAGAAAACCACTGATTCAGGTCCCTTGTTTCCATTCTGTCATTTTAATCCACAATGCTGTCTTTCAGAACAGTTTTTGGATTTAAATTTATTTTTTTTATTTGTAGAATTGTTTGTATTTTGGAAGTAGGTTTCATGTAGCTCAAACTGGCCCCGAATTCACTATGTAATTAGAGTTAACACCTCATCCGCCTTTATAGTGCTGAGAGTATAGGCTTGTGCCACACCCCTACCTCAGCACCACACACTCCATGACGTCACATAACTACTAGACATTTCAGTGTTCCTGTCTATCCAAGGTAAGCTTACAAGGGTGCCACATATATGCATATACTTATAAAAACTACATTTGAGCAAGCAACAAAACTATTGAGAAAGAAAGTTCAGCACAAAAAAACCACCCACTGCAAAACACGGTATGAGTACCATAGGGTATAAGACGAAAGGACACACTCCCATTCACATGGGACACGGGCTAAATGGACAGTCTTCAATACCTGCCATTTCTTCCTTTTCCTCTATTAAAAGAATAACAGAAGAATCTAGATTTTAAAGTCATCTGGATGGTGGTGGTACACGTCCTTTATCCCGGCACTCAGGAGGCAGGGACAGGCGATTCTCTGAGTTCGAGGCCAGCAAATTCCAGGACAGCCAAGGTTACATAGAGAAACCCTGTCTCAGAAACCAAAAAAGGGAAAAAAAAATTCTAGACTTCACAATCATTAGACAAAGGTGGAACTAGTAAATGTGTAGGGATGCTTTCTTTTCCCATAAAAATCAATGTGTCTGCATTTTCTTATTTAAATGAATATGAAGAGGCGAATTGTACTGAGAGCAAGGAAAAGGAAAATTTTTTATTTGAGCACAAAAACCTAAGATTAGCTGGATTTGGATGTTGTCTCTATTATGTACTATTTCTGATAAAGAGGGAAGGATAGAAACTTTCTAGCCTTGATTTCTCTTTGAACTTTCATAGAATTCTTGTGACAGCCAATGATATACCATATGTCAAACTCTTCGCTATTATGGGGAGGAGAAAGAAGACAGGATCTCACTGGGTAGCATGTCTGGCCCTGAATTGACTCTCATGTTCTGGCTGGCATGGAACTCAAAATCTTCCTGCTTCCACCACTGAAGAAGCTGTGACTACAGGAACAACCACTGACCCAGCTTTAAGTCAAGCTCTTAACACAGGGCTAGTATCAAGAACAGGTAGAAAACATCAGCTGTCACCGTTACTATTGCTGTTCTGCTCCTCCTTCAAAGTACCCTGCTCTTTCTGACTTCTAGAAGGTTCACAATATATGTCCACAGATAAAAAGTTATTTACTATGTTCCCCACATTTCCTTTGAAGGAATTCTGATGGCTGTCTATTCCATAAAACGAAGAAACTGGGGGAGAGCAAAGTAAAGAAACTCGGCCGAGGTCACACAAATAGGAAGCAGTAGAGCCAAACTCTCTAGTACCACATGACAATGCCTGAGAATGGAGAAAAGGGGGCAACTGAAAAAGGCACTGTAGCTTAAAAACACTACCCAAGAGCTCCAGGTCAGACCTAGGTGAAGAAATGGATGGTGTGTCTCATAGAAGATGTGTGTGTGGATGTAAGGATGTTACGGGCTGACTGCCACGAGCTCACTTACCATCTTCAACACACTTAGTGTATGCAGACAGATGGGCTGAAACTGGGTAGAGGGGACTGAAAATCACTGAAAGGGACAGAGTTTTAGGGTGAAACCATGGCACCCTTCCACAATGGAGGTGCTGCTCAAAGCCCCATGCAATTTGAGATTTTTCAGCCCTCTTTGATTCTCTGAAGGCCTTTCAATTCCCATTGTTCCTAGAATGCTTTCTTGTGGACCTCACAATTTCACCTTTCTTGTGTAACCTCACCATCTGACTACAAACAAACCTACAGAAGAACTAGGAGTGAGACTGAAAAGAACACTGCCTGCACACCAAGAGAAAGGAAGTGGAGTTAAAGGAGAAGCAATGCTAGACACGGCCATGAAGAGGCACCTTTATTGCCAATAGACCTGGTTGATCTGGACTTTGCAGACTATATAGGAAAATGCAAAATTCCAACATGGTTACGCTATTTCCTGTCATAATTACAGGAGGTTTCATTTCCAACCTCTCAAAATGCTTTTGTGGCTGTCTCTTTCCTAGTAGCAAAGGCAGGGAGGTTAAGAGGAGCAAGCCATTTTATTTCCAATGAGACCCAATCTGAACGCACAATGTGGCAGAAGTCTTGATGCTGCAGGAGCCTGCTCCTCATTAGGCAGCAGAGAATGAGTCTAGAATGCACAATGTCTTTGAAACCACAGAAAGAAACTGCCAGTGATGGCTGCAGGTAAAATGGATTGCTTTTGCCTCTCAGGACCACCTGGGAGTGAACGTGCTCTCCGCTTCATCTCTGCTCTGCACTCCAGGATGGCTGAGTTCCTAAGCGCTTGTGGAAACAACTTGGGTGTGGGGATAGCCTGCAGGAAATGAAAAATAGGTTTGATGATAAAGAGTGCTATTTTTCATGTTGATTATGAATAGGCATAGATGGGGAATAAAAGGAAATTCATTTAACCCTTCAAGACCCTCATAAGTATCACCGGGAAGAAGGTAGATTGGGATGCATCTCAGGAACTTCCTGAGTGATCAAGAGGGCAGCCATGGAAAATGCCCCTTTTTCTCTGTATTGTAACTCCTTCATGGCCCCAGAATGACTATATACCATCAGGAAGTAGGCCTTCAACACCCAAGGTCTTTCAAGAAGGCAGGCCATGGATAACCACAGGTCAAACAGTTATTTTTGCCTCTTCAACCAGACTCACAAAGGAATCTCAGAAGGCAGTGTCCATGAAAAATTCCTTCAGACTCTATTTGTCCCCTCTAATACAAGGAGAAAGTCTAACCTGTCACTGGGAATCACTGACGATGGCAAGAGGCACCACACAGGACATCAATTCACTCCCCCTCAGACTGGCCTCTTTACTGTGAGCATGGATGTGACATGAAGCACAGACCATGAGAGGAGAGGAAAAAATAGAAGCAAAACTTCTCAGCACTTAGAGGAAAGCCACCATTATTTTCCTTTACAACAATTCCTTCAAAAGTGTGAACTAGACATTGCTCATTAGCCATTCACTAAAGTGTGAACTAGATATTGCTCCTTAGGCACTCACTAAGTGTGAACTAGGCATTGCTCATTAGCCACTCACTAAAGTGTGAACTAGGCATTGCTCCTTAGGCATTCACTAAAGTGTGAACTAGACATTGCTCATTTAGCCACTCACTAAAGTGTAAACTAGACACTGCTCCTTAGGCATTCACTAAAGTGTGAACTAGACATTGCTCATTAGCCACTCATAAAGTGTGAACTAAACGTTGCTCATTTAGTCACTTACTAAAGTGTGAACTAGACACTGCTCCTTAGCCACTCACTAAAGTGTGAACTAGACATTCCTCATTTAGTCACTCACTAAAGTGTGAACTAAACATTGTTCATTTAGCCACTCACTAAGGAATCATGAGTGAGACTCTGAGGAACCAAGAACATTAGCAAAAATTATTGCTTTGCTTGGAATTGGTTTTGGAGTCGTGTAAGTCATCCTTTCCCAACGTGTTACCTTGGTTACTAATTGGTCTATGTGCTAGTTACTCTAAGTGCTTTATCTATGTTCTTATTCAGTTCTTACAGCCAACCACTTCAGTGGGTACTGTTGTCCTACTACTTTATAGTCAGACAACTGAGGCCTTAGGAGGCTAAATACTTCACCTAAGATTACACAACCCAGAAGTAACAAAGATGAGCTTGAAACACTGGCACACTCTCAGAAAATGGAAGAGAACAACATTCTCCACAGGACTTAATGTCCAAGCTACCACACTTCTGGAATGGGGACTAAATGCAGGTGTGATTATATGTATATGAGTACTTGCTGTCATACGATTTGAAATCCAAGAATAGAAGCAACTATAGTTTCCTAAAGAAGGGGATCAATCAATGATAATGCCTTCTATAAAAGCAAACATCAGGCTAGTCAGATGAAAATGAAGAGGAGCAGAACACCCATTCTGACACATGCCACACTGGAATAAGGGCTATTTTGAGCTTAAAGTACCATAAAAATAGCAAAGATAAGGACACTCTGACTTACTCTTCTTTTCCATGAAATGTCCTTGTGCCAAAAGGAAAGTGATGTTCTTATTATCAAGGACAGGAAGTGATGGCTGCATAAACAGACCATGTTATAAGGACTCATCTTTCTTTGGCTTCTGCACAGTTTAGTTACTTTTTACAATTGCTTCTCTTTGTTCAACCTGAATATGAAACTGGAACATGAAATCATCAAAGTTCTGCAACTTCTTTGGCTCTACATCTCTTTAGGACACTTCCTATGTCTATATAAAATTTACAATAATTGTGTATGTTACTTCTGCTTTATAGTATGGAAGTTTAACTCCCAGGCCTGCTGAAAAACTCTAGGAGGGTAGAGCTAAATCTGTGCTTCCTCTCCAGGAACAGCATGTAGGTGCTACTTATTACATGCCATACACTTCTAGAATATTAACTCATCCCTACAGAAACCCTAGGAAAGAGAGGCATGAGGGAAAAAATCCTCTCCCACCTTATCTAGCCACTAAATGTAAGAGCTGGAGTTCCATCAAGGATGTCTAGCTTCAGTGACTTTTAAACACCCCCCTCCACTCAAGGACAACAACGCAGCACACACTCATATCTCCATATGCTTTCTACAAAAACAGCGTGCCTGTCAACAAAGACTACAGTTAGTAATTAAAAGGGTAAGAATGGGAATATCCATTTATTTAATGACTCTTCACTTTTTGTACTAAATTGAAGTTCAACTTCACTTAAAGTCTAAAGGAAGGTCTGACAACTGAGGCCTTTTAGAAAGGCCACAGACCACTTGGGAACACCTCCATCCTAGGGCCTACACATGCAGAGAGAAGTCTACTATAGTCAGCTTTCTTTGTTAAAGCATCCTTTTAACACTACGATGAGATAACACTACCATGAAACATGCCCTTTAAAAAGAATTTTAAAAATTAATGAAGTGTGTAGAATAAACACAGAAGTGGATCCAATGCCTGGGGTACTGGTGACTTCTTTAAGGTATTTATTTTTATGTTTTTTACTTGCCAATTTCCTCGGAGATGCAGCATTAAGTTGCATTATGCACCCTCTAAAAAGACACTTGAGCATCAAAAAAAGAAGACTAAAGGAACTAAAGTATGTCACTGCAAGATATCCATGTCTCTTATTAAACAATGTGTACTCTTACGACAGGAGTTAATGGATGGTCCTCGATGTGGCATCCTCAGTGCTGGGGAACTATCTGACGCATCTGCCTCCATTAAAAAGTCAACTCCTGCAGAATACAAACTTGGCAAATACCACGGGTCCCTCCTGCATCTGTAGCTAGGAATGGATAGACACCGAAAGACAGGATGTCCTGAAAGGACTGTGTGCAAAGCTGAGTTCCTTCCTTCCAGCATTCTGTGGCAGTACAAATAACAAACACACCAATGCTTAATTGACTATAATCCTAAAACAAGAAGTATGAGTTACTTCCCCCAAGTCACCAAGTTTGAGATGGAGAAAGGCCTGGAACAGGTTAGCATCAGGCCTACTAGTTACAGGGGCTTTGCTCCAAGAACGTGGCCTTGAAAAGTTACAGTGCCTGCTCTTCCAAAAATCCCTACCATAACATGCAGTCTTTGGAACTCATTTTGTGGAGGAAATTTAATCACTAATCCATAAATAAACTCATTTTTTCTATTATGCAAGTCAAGGGACAATCTTCAAAGTTTCAAGTTTCAATTTTCAAGTTTCTGGGTCTCGATCTAATTTTCATATAAGGAGATGGCTATTTCTGCACAATTTTCACATTTTTGCAGTATTTGCCTACATCATTAATATATCTGCGAACCCAGCTGATATAAGTAAAAGTTCTACTACTTTCAACTAAATCACTTCGTCTGACTGACCACCCTAACCCAACGTGTGGGTTTCTTCTCACCAGTGATTAAACCGAGGCCAGCAGAAGTGCAAACGATACCTAACATCTTGCTGGTTTTTAAATGCAGCTATAGAGATTTATATTTGCCCCTCTAATATAGTCAGTTCTCACTAAAGCTCAGACTCAGCACGTTCTACCATGCCCAGCATACACTGACAGACTCATTTTCAGAGGACCTCATTTATGTAAGAGGGAATATATGCTTTAGCTCAGGCAGGAGTGTGTTAACAAGCATTGGCTGCATTCATTGCAATATCTGATCAAGAACAAGGAACAGAAATCCAGAGGTGGTGGGCAACATCTGGAATACAGCCAACCTGCTGTGATCCTTTAAGAGGAAAACAGCACTGGACCATGGCCACATGAAATGTGGGTGGAAGAGATTGGAAACCACGTGGAAAGGGAGTCTCTGGCACTCCCAAGGGAAGCATGCTAAGTTCTTATCTACGTCAGCCTTCCTTAAATGAAACCAAAATGTGGATGTGACGGTGACAAGCAATGGGCAGAGAATCTTACCATTAGGCAGTCGAGAATGATGTACTATACATTGTGTGCTCCTTTTGGAGCTTAAGAAAATTGCGGGTGTGACAAATGTGCTTTAGGGAATGGATGCTTGGGTTTTGTGACCTTGTTTAGATGATGACAATCTAATTTATACCATCGGGCCACAGATGGCAGCTGCTGATCACAGAAAGAGTTTCTAAACAGAAGAAAAAGGAAAAAAAAAAAAAACCCAACCAGTGTGGATTCAGTACCAGCCTGGTCTACACAGGGAGTTCCAGGAGAGCAAGAACTACACAGTGAGACCCTGTCTCAAAAAAGAAAAAGAAAACAAACAAAAATCAAAGAAAGCCCTGTACTGCAGTTACCAACCTTACAGTAAGAGAAACTAAAGTCGGTTCAAATAAAGGAAATTCTGGCTGCTCTGAGGGAGTGCACCTGAGGCAGGCGACAGCCTCTAGGTTTCTAGTTCTGTCACTTTGTTCTTCCCTGAGTGCTTGGGTTCTTTAGGCAGGAGGGCAGAACCACGGGCACACCATCATTGTGAACCCATGTCTGTTTGACCACACGACTTCTCTGATCACTACCATATCTTCCTCTGCATATTACCGGTCATCACCTACTTAAACACGTAGCTTTCCTGCCTGCCCCCAACCAAATATGTGAGCCTACATTTTTTGCAGACCCCCCAAAATTCTATATTTTTGAAGGCCCCCAAAATAAATAATCTTTCATAATTACCCACAAATTTTCCTCATTTTTTAATCTTTATCTTTTATTGTGCACACATGTGTGCACAGAGGTCAGAAAACAACTTGTTCTCCAAAATGTCAGTTCCAGGGACTGAACTCGGGTCGTCAGGCTAGCTAGGAAGCACTCTTCTTTAATACTTTACTAAGAATATTTCCAAAATTCTCATGATCCAAAATTGGAGAGCTTTTTATAGAAAATATTTTTATAGAAAATTGATGGCAAGTGGTAAAGTCACCCATGCATTCCATGAAGGAAAAATTCTTGCACAAGGAAGCGCGGCTGTGGCTGTAGCTCGGTGGTGGATCACTTGCTGCACATGCAAGAAGACTTGGGTTAGATCACTACCACTGCAAAGGCAAATACAACAAAAGGAAAATCTGGAAAATTAAAATTAACAGTTAAGAAAAACAAAACAAACAAAAAACTCCACTCACTATTCTGGACTGAACTCCTGCAAGAGGCCTCCAAACTCAGACCAAACCAAACTGAAGTCATTCATGTCAAAGACCCTTGCTGGCACACAAAAATGTAAGTTATTCATCTCATGAAAAATCCAATGAGAAAAGCGATAGCTTAGTCGTAGACTAGCCAGGTTAGCAAGTACAGTGCTTTCACCTTTACACTCAGAGACCTTATTAGCCTGACGTCACCCAGCCTTGTCCTACATTTCACTACTCTCACTCCTTTTTAAGCTACCTTTTTAAAACTGCTCAGCCAAGCCTAGAAGACTGCCTTTTCTAATCTCAAGATGTGGAATTTGCCAACTTGTGAATCACTAATAAAAGCTAATTAGATCCATGACCTACATCAACAGGTAAGTTAGCACAGCAAGCTGTTGTGTGTATTCTTTAAACAAATGGCTGAGAAAATAATTTCAGGAAGTGGTCCCAACATATCAAAATTCAATAACTAAAAAATAAAAAAATTAAAAAAATTAAAAAAAAAATCAAAGGTCACTTTTCTCAACCATGTCTTTTACTATCTCACCAGTAGCTCACTTTACTAGGGAGGGAGGGAGGGAGGGAGGGAGGGAGGGAGGGAGGAGAAAAAGAGCACTGAAATCAAACAGCAGAAAAATTAGAAAACTGTCTGAAAAACTAATCTCTTCTGCCTGGCTCCCACAATAACAGCCAGCTGTGAGGTAGGACGACTTTATTCACATCGATGAAATAAACGGCAAAGATGAAATGCAGAACCAGAGACCCGTGTTTTCCCCGTGAAGGCAGCACACACAGGAGCCCTGGGTTGAACCTGCCTTGAGTTTAATTTTTAATATCTCTGCTTTAGAAAATACTACAGTGGCAGTACTTTAGAGAAATCATTATCTTTTGGAAAATGTGAAAAGTATTTTTAAAGGATAAAAAGCGCCTTACACACCGAATAATATTTCCCTTTTAAAGTCTACGGACAAAGCACATTTCCAGTGATACCGCACTGTAAGCCCTCTGGGATTCTGACAAACCACTCCTTATCTCAACTTAGTGCTAAGAATTCCCTGGAACCTAGAGCCAGCAAACAGCCTCTCACTGGCTTTAATAGATGAATTTCAGGATTAAAGGCAACAGGCTTTTAACAATATGCAGTGCCATAAAGAAAAAAAATTCCTCAAAGCTTGAACTTGGTATTTGCTTTATCATTAAAAAGAGAGGAAGCAGGAAAATGTTCTTCAAAGCTGCGAATCGTCTTCCCATGATGGTAAAGGAAATTTGAGCAGACGGGGACACACGATTACTTATGCATGTTATCACAGTGTACATGTGAATACAGAGGTTTAGCAGGGTTTCTTCTGAACAATTTTCATTTGCAATGGTGTCTCATATATCCCGGAATAGACTCAGATTTGCCATGTAGCGAAGGATGACTGTGAACATCTCATTCTCCTGCCTCTACTTTCCAAGTGCTGAGGTTACAGATGTGTGCCACCATGCGCCTCATTTTTCCTTTAAACTTTTTTTTAAATATATATAAAAATGGCTCATAGCAGACAGGCACTTGTCAATCAAAGCACAACAGCATAGGTAGGGGCTGAAAATATACAAACCTGGGTCCCACCAGAAGTATAAGCTGAGTTTGATCCACATTCAAGGAGACCGATATACCACGGGCAATGAAAAAACCATGGGTGGCTGCTGGGCACCCTTAAAAGCCTAACTCCCCACATGGCAGAAGAGAGAACCAACGATGCCCACGATTTGTCCTCTCACCTCCACATGTGCATTTGCCCTCCCCAGACACACATAGCACACACATAAATAAATAATGTAACGAAAGTCTTAAAGCAGAATTTCTTGTGTGTCACGGATTGAAGAAATAGCCCCAGGTGTTGGTAAGACCTGTCTGTCTCTGGACACAAAGGAAGAAATACGCGGCTCATTTTAAATGTGTGGCTATTGTTTCTACGCTTTTATTTTAAAACAGACCACACCCACACATGATGGTGAGCAGCACTGAGCGAACAGAAGCTAGATGAGAACATCCTATGCAGAACCAGATCCACAATCATCTCTAGTATCCTGTGGTCAGCAGCATCTTCCAGTTTCAACTGGTGAGAAAGGTGCCGCAGAGGGAGGTCAAAGGGCATTCATGGTTCTGGCTTTCAGGAAGCTAGCTGGCATGAGCTTCCTCCAAGCCGCATCTCTTCCCAAACACGGGAGCATGAGCACTGCTGTGGAGATGGCTCAAACTGCCATGAGGACTCCCGTCATAAACTCCCAAAGTGCTTGTATGTATGAGTGTCCTTGGGAAGTCTTATTGTGTAAATGTGCCCTGAATGCAGGGTACACTGACAAGTGCCTATAATTAGCCACTTTGGAGGCTGAGTGAGGAAGACTGCTTGAGTCTAGGGATTCGGAGCGAAGCTGGGCAACAGAACTCTATTCTTCAGAGTAACAGAACTGCTGATTCCTTGACACCAAGTAGGTCCCTGATATGGCCATTGTTCCTGTACCTATTAAAGCTATAAGGAAAGAGAAATAAGTAGAAGAAAATAAGCCCATGGGGGAAAGCTTTTTATCTTTTACCACAGAGGTCCTGAAGCCCTGCATGGACAACAGACAGGGACTGTGGCCATTTATTCAAGGCCCTTGTACCTTCTTATCCAAAGAAGAACTTCTACAGTAAAATTGGGTTCACAACTCCAATACTAAAGTCAGCCGAACCTTGTTGAAAGCACAAAGTAAAAGCGTGCACTGATTGCTGCCCTCTTAGCTGCCACAGCAAGTCACAGGGCAAACTCAGCCCTCATCCATCTTGCCAGCTATAGAAGAATTAGATGGTAGAAAGAATTAATTTCTTTTGGTGAAGAAAGTAAGTTTAGATTTAAGGGAATCAATTCACAGTCTAGGAATGTAGATGGCTTGCCCAGCATGTACAGATCCTAGGTCCCACCCTTGAGTACTACACACGTGTGTGGATGCTCATATACACACACAATGATAAAATATTGTTGAGCTAAGACAGCACAGGATATGGAAAACACCTTGTAAGGTATTTCAGATTATGGATGGAGCATGTATAAGCATCTCATCACATCTCATCACAAGGAAACACTGATATTTTATCATAAATATGAAAGTTTTATAACTATAATATAACATTTCGACTACAGGGAATATAATTTGAAACAAAACTAGCTATCAAAACAAGGTATAACTGGCATTCTCTAAGTGTGTTGATAGTTATTTACTATTCATTTAGGTTTCTGATAGCATCAGAGGCCAGTAAGAGGTCTGGAGAGTTGGCTCACCAGTTAGCTGAACTCACTGGAACTAGTTCCTAGCATCCACATCATGTAGCTGATACCTGTAACTTCAACTCCAGGTTATTAGACACTTTCTTCAAACTTCTGAGGGCACTATCACACACATGGTATACACAAAAGAAAGATACACATACCCAAAATAAAAATAATTTTGAAAGCCTATGAGTCATCTTTAAAAAAATTAATAAAGTTTGACAAAGGTTGGCATGGTGGCACTTCTTGTCATCCCAACACTAAGGATGTAGTAGAAGCAGGAACACTAGGAATTCATGGACATCCTGGGCTGTATAGTGAATCTGAGGACAAACCAGGCTACACGAGACACTGATGCCCTTCCCCCACACACACACAAAGAAGTCTGATATAAAATAATCTTAATGGATTTGATCTCATTATTCAGTGACTGCATTATATCATGCTTCTTTATTTAAAGGCATAAGTTTGCAATTAAGGTCTGCTATATGATTCTATACTATGTAAGATCTTAATCCAATATTGTTAATGTCTTACAGGAATGTGTCTTAATGAGCCCACCTTCATTACTGTAAAGATCCATGTCCACCTGGTCCAAACAGAGACTGTTGGTTCTGTATGTAAGGGTCTACCCATTAGTACTGTGAGGCACTAGTAAAAATAGCTCGTCTCTTCTAACCAAATTCTATGGGATTTGGGGACACCTGTCTGGCACAGGACCTTGCTTCTCCCACAGGACAGACACAAGACCCAGCGTGGCTAATCGATGCAGACATCCCAAAGGAGCCACCCTGTGCATCTCAGACCCTGGCAATGATGCTAGACAGAGAGGGAGTACCCATTCCCTGGAACACAGAAAGAAGAAAGCTGCAGCTGCCATGACAACAGCTTCTAAGATGTAAGCTACTGTGTAGGAAGCAAGCAAAGAAAAGGGAAAAGAGAGGGTAGAAGGACAAAACCTTCCTGGCAGGAAGCTCATAGACTGCTGGCAATCAAGGAGTTACACTGTGAGACTCTACTGGACACAAGACACCTTTCCAGGAACCTGATTTCATAACCCGCTTAGTGAAAAGGAAACCTTCTAGGGTGGTGGTTCTCAACCTTCCTAAGCCTGAGGCCCTTTAATACAGTTCATGGAGCATTATTTCATTGCTACTTAAGAACTGCAATTTTGCTACCATTATGAACCACAATGTAAATATCGGATGGGTGACCTGAAGGGGTCGCAGCCCTCGGGTGTAGAAGCACTGGTCTAGTGATATGTCCGCACCAAAGGCACTTAACAGAATGTGAACTGAAAATAATGGAGGTCACAAGGAGCTGTGGACGCCAGAGGTCTGTCTGAGCTGAGCGAAGGGCCTGACTCTATAACCAGCCTCCTGAATTTTCAAAAGCAGTCTATTTTCTTCAAGGGCTGGATTCCTCATTAGTTAACTGGAGAAACTACTTGACAGGCAGGTCTACTTTAAGTATAAATGAAATAACATGCATTATATATACAAAGTACTCAAAAAGTACTGGATACGGAGCAGTTTACCTTAAATGTTAGCGAGGACTGTGTGACTCCCATAAAATACAAAACTTTTTTTATTTAAAAGAAGAATTCAAGTCCTCACAGACCATGAATCACTCTGACTAGGAACAGCATGTCAAAGCAAATGCAGACATCTCCAAAAGATTAATGACCACAGGCGTGGGGGTAGCATCACGAGAGATCAACGCAGCATGTCCTAGCACCAGATCTGTCTTCACATGGTGACAGCTGAAAGAGAGCCACTGGCTTGCACGGCTCTACTGGCCACAGGACCCACTGGAATTTGTCACCATCGCTTTGAACTTGCTTCACAAGACTTCTTCAGAACAAAAAGAATACAGAAGAAAAATACAACGGCATTTTAATTTACTTTTCTCAGGTCTATGACTGACTTGTCTTGGATACTTATGCCTTAATTATACTTAAGTCATTAATTTTAACGACTTCTTTATAATTAGATTCAAAGATTAGAATTGCTATATCTCATTGTACTTCCATTCTAATATGAATTATTTGTAGCTTGCTAAACGAGCTACAAATTAGAATAATTTCTTCCAGAGAGCAAATATGAAAAAGAATTCATAGGAAGAGAGAAAATTCCAGAAGATAAATAGCTCTGGGGCAGAAATTATTCACTGCAGATTCCTGCAATGCTAACCAGCCCAATAATTAGGGGAACATGGGCATTTGTTTTCATAGCTCTAGTCTCTAGCTAATAAAAAAATTAATAAAGTGGTAATCCAGTTTTGTTCCAACATGGGATAAAACATTATAGTGTTAAGAATTCATGCATCGGGCTGGAGAGATGGCTCAGCGGTTAAGAGCATTGACTGCTCTTCCAGAGGACCCCGGTTCAATTCCCAGTAGCCACATGGCAGCTCACAACTGTCTGAAAGGGATCTGACACCTTCACACCAACGTACATAAAAAAAAAAGGGTAAAAAAACCCAAAAAAAAATAAAAAAAAAAAGAATTCATGCATCTAAAATACAGATCTAGCTAGATGAAAGTTCTGTTTTCACCAGCACTGCTGAGAGATGAACAGACAGTTACACCTTTAACATGGCCCGCAAAGGCCAGCCAGACATTCACCACAATGACACTGCTGCTGCTTTAAGATGCCTGTAACTGTTTTCCACCCTGTCCTCAGAGTCCGCATAGCCTTTTGCTTGCTGAGATAAACACCACGACCAAAGGCAGCTTGATGAGAAAAGCATCTGTTTAGCTTACACTTCCAGATCACAGTCCATCACTGAGGGGAAGACAAGGCATGAACTCAAGCAGAACCGAAAGGGAACCCACAGAGGAACACTGTTTACTGGCTTGGTGTTTGTGTCATGCTCAGTGTCCATGCCTGCTTACCTACCTAGAGATGGCGCCACCACTGTAGGCTGGGCCCTCCCACATCAATCCCCCAATTAAGACAACTCCTTCCAGCAGAGCCACAGATCTTCAACAATGGTTCGTCTTCCTCAAGTAACTCCAGGTTGTGTCAAGTTAACAACAAAAACCAGTACAGCTGCAAGGCGTGGTGGTGCACAGACTGCTGGGAGTTTAATCCTTGCACTCATGGGGCAGAGGTGGGCAGACTGCTGGGAGTTTGAGGCCACCTGGTCTACAAAGTGAGTTCCAGGAAAAGGCAGCCAGGGCTACACAGAGAAACCTTGTCAACAAACAAACACTAAAAAGAAACCCAACAGCAACGTGAAACAACAACAAAAATATAACTCCTGACTGTTATGCAATGTCTCTTGGATAATTTTTAAAGTCCACTTTTGTGCTTTATTTCATGCTTTCTTTACTAGACAAAATGTCTTCAAAATCTGAATATTTGTTTATTTCAAGACAGAATTTCACTATGTAGTTCTGGCAGTCCTGGAACTCACAATATAGACTATATTGACCTCAAACTCACAGAGGTCCCCCGCCTCTTCTTCTGCCTCCCGAGTACTGGGATTAAAGCCATGTACCACTACACCCACCTTTATCCTGAATATTCTTATTCTGAATAAGTTTTAGACTTTGGATTTGTAGGCGCCCATAACCATCTACGAAGTCAGTCTATTATGCTATTGTGCACATGGTTTATAGGTACACTGTGCACATTCCTTCTGCTCTGCTAAGGGAAACGGTACACTCATATCGTCCTCCCAAGTAGTGAACAAGTACATGGAACAAAAAGATCACAGTGACCTTTTATTTTATTTTATTTTTTAAAAAAGAAAGTTGTTAAGAAATTCAACCAAAAGACTAATGGGAACGGAGTGTGTGTTCTGTGCCAAACGATGAAGATTCATGGACTTGCCTCTGGCAGGACCAAGACACTAAAATCTGTCCCCAGAACAGAAAGGCCAAGATCTGACTTTTGTCTTTCTATCTTTGCAACTGACTAAGACATGAATCAGTTACTTCTTAGATTCAGTTTTCACACTTATAAGTGAGATGAAAGCACTGTCAATGTTGTATGTAGGATAATAGTGAAAATTGATGAAACAATATATAGCAATGCATACATATATATATATGTAGCAAACAATACATAGCAAAATTCAAAAATATAACTGATGTTTACTATTATTCCTGTCCGAAAGAGCCATCAGTAACAGAAATATACTGTGACCTCAATTTCATTAAAAAAAATTAGTACTTTTTTAAAAAAGATTTTGTGTATATAAGTACTCTATCTGCATGTACACCTGAATGATAAAGGACAACATTAAGCGGGGTGGTGGTGGCACATGTCTTTAATCCCAGCACTCGGGAGGCAGAGGCAGGCAGATTTCTGTGAGCTCGAGGCCAGCCTGGTCTACAAGAGCTCAAAAGCTACAGAGAAAAACTGTATCAAAAAAAACAAAAACAAAAACCAAAAAAATAGGGGGAGGGGAGGAGGAGAAAAAAAATCAGATCCCATTATAGATGGTTGTGAGCCACCATGTGGTTGCTGGGAATTGAACTCAGGACCGCTAGAAGAACAGCCAATGCTCTTAACCAACGATCCATCTCTTAAGCCCCCAAATTAGTACTTTTTAAAATCTAATTTTGTTTTAAATTAGCATGTAAGGTAAGTTTCTTTATGGCATTTTTATACACACTTAGTTTTGGTTGGTTCCTTTGCCCCTTCTCTCCCCATCTTGATCCCCATCTCCTAGTAGCTGAACCCCCTTCCTCTCACAGATCTATATCATGTGTGCTTGCTCTATTAGCCTTCTTTAAGGCCTCCTCTTCAAAACAGACTTTGTGAAGTCTTGGGATAGAATATGTTTCCCTTTTTCTTCCTCCCCCCCCCATTCTGCAAAAGCAACTAACACAATTGCCACTTTTTCTGATAAACAATGATATATGGTGTAAAACCAAACATCTTGCATTTTTAAAAGCTATCTACATGTGAGCAGGTGTGCAAGAATGTTCATTAACTCCAGAATAATTATTTTGGATATGAGTGGGCTGCAGACCATGGGTCTTTGTTTTCTTCTAGCATTAACTGATCTTTGATAAATTCTCTTTGATTGTAAAACAAACAAGTCAGAGATGCTTCCATAAGAATAAGAAAACATAAACCGAAATCCAGTCAATTAAATAAGGCAGGTGCTTCTGCTGTAGCTGTCACCCTTACCACTCGTTTTGAGATTTCTGCCAGTGTTCTTCGACAAAATCCTCACCGCCCTCTTCTCCAGGGATAGCGCCCGGAGCATAGAATATCAACACGACGTTATTTACTGCTGTCTACACAGAAAACTAGCAGTTGGGTTTTCTTACCTTGCACTAAGTTTTACTGTAACTTCAAATGCAAACAAACAAACAAAAAGAAAGCCACACAATTGTCAATGTTAAAAATGGAACGTGAGAAAACAAAAGGTTTTGGTTTTGCATCTTTGAGTTGCAAGAAACACAATTTTTAAAAAAGGTAACCCTGACTTTAGCACACTTTCATAAGATCTTCTAGGGAAGCACATTAAACTATAAAAGAGACATCAGTTTGAAAAGGCTGATTTCTGAATTATAACAGAGCACATCTGGGGTGGTTTTCTGACTCTCCTCTAGTATTTGGTTTTCTTGGCAGCTACAACAAGCAATCTCTGAGCAGGCACACCACTCCAATAATTAATGCCAGCTCTCAGGCACTGAGATGAAAAAAAAAACCCATAACATCAACAAAAAGTGGTACCCCTAAAAAGAACCCACGGGTTTAATGCAAAACATGAATCTATGGCTCCAAGCCTGGAGCAGATGAAAGACACTTGTGGGATTCATGAACAAAGAGCCGTTCGTTCTCCTCTGTCACACAGTTCTGCTTTTTGGAGCTTTTGTTTATGCTCATCATAGACAGTTCATTCACATCCTGGCTATGTCTTCTCTGAACAGTGCGCCCGAGTCCTGCTGCAGACTGCACATGGATTCTACCCACTGCTTCAACTCTTGAGAGCTCCACAAGGAACGGCAGAGCCTATCACAGTGGAAATATAGGGGGAGAGCTCAAGAAAGGCAGTGAACAGATGGGCTCGAGAATGAATTAGTGTGTACATGGAAAAGGGAAATCCTCAAGGAGGAGGGCTGAAGAGACAGCATGATGCCCAAAGTGTTGGTGTTAGGTTAAATCCCAAACACCCACATAAAAAGCAGGATACAGCACTGCACATCTGTAATCGCAGCTCTGGAAAGGCAGAAAGGGGGACCCCAAGGCTTGTCGGTCAATTGGTCCAGTCAAACTGGTAAGTTTACAAGTTCAGTAAGAGGTTCTCTCAAACATATGGTTGACAGAAATAAAGGAAGATACCCAATGTCAACTTCTGGCCTCCATATGTGCACACACAATACACCTATACACATATATATATATACTATACATGCATATATATATGCTACACTATATACACAGTGAATGAAATTTTAAAAATATGCCAAAGACTTTCCTGACTGAGCTACAGCAAAATTCTTTTCTTGGTAGTAAATCTATTTTTATATAAATTTACTTTTAAAACTGATTTCATACATGAGTACTATATTTGTATATTTGTATCATTTCTACCCTTTCATTTCCAACGCCTCCAGTTTCCCCTACTCCCTCTAAAATTCGTAACCTATTATATTCTCTCTCTCCCTCCCTCCCTCCCTCCCTCCCTCCCTCCCTCCCTCCCCCCCCCCCCCCTCTCTCTCTCTCTCTCTCTCTCTCTCTCTCTCTCTCACACACACACACACACACACCCTACTGAACCCTTAATATTGTTTGTATGTGCATGTGTTCAGAGATGACTACTTGCTACTAAATAAACTATCAAGGAATTTGTGCCTAGAAAAAAACTGATTACCCGTCTCTCAGCAGCCACTGACTGCGGATAGCTCTATATCTAAGAATGGAGTCATGTGAAGTCCCCATTTAAAGTTGCATTGCAATTGGTGGTAGTGTCGCTATGCAGGTCTTGTTTAGACATCCACATTGTTGAGATGTCATGGAAGGAGCTTCCCTGTCATGTCTAAAACACACTATCTCACAACAGATACCTTTCCTGGGGTTTTAAGTATAGAGGTTATGTTATGCCAATTGGGACTGGTTACTCCCAGTCATGTACTCCCCACGTTTTGACTAGCCATGGATCTCTGTAGTGGCTTCCATCTGTTGCAAAAAGATTCTTTGAGAAGGGGTGACAGCTACATTTATCTGTGAGCATAAGAACAAGTATTAGAATACATATAGAAAAAATACTGGTTAGAAAAGTACAGTAAGCCTTTAATCCCAGCAGTCAGGAGACTCAGAAGGCAGAGGCAAGCTGATTTTTGTGAATTCAAGATCAGCCTGGTCTACAAGAGTTAGTTCCAAGACAGGCTCCAAAGCTACAGAGAAACCCTGTCTCGAAAATAAAAAAAAGAAAAAGAAAAAGAAAAAAGCCAAAAAAAAAAAGAAAAAGAAAAAGAAAGTAAACAAAAGAAAAGAAAAGAAAAAAGAAAGAAAAGTACAGTAATAGATTCTCCTCTAGGGTCTGTGGCCTCTCTAGCCATATGGATTTGACTAGGCTTAGAGTAACAGGCATCTATTCCCTACTTTTGATTGGACCAAAAGTCCAACTAAACAGTTGTTGGTTTCCTCCAAGACATATGTCCCACTATTGCACCACTGAGATTCTCTTGGTAGGACAGCCACATTGGCTTGTAGCTGGGTAGGACTATTGACTACTTTTCCTCTTGGCAATCCACACAGAACCTGCCAATTTGTTGAGAGTTAGTAGGAAGGAAGCTTCAGGTCAGGTGCAGCTCATGTGGCACTGTCTTGAGCAATAGGATCCTATCTTCAAATTCTGGGAAGTACCAAGGGCAATGGCAACAACTTACACAGTTTGGGGAGTCACTTAGATTCCCTGTCCAACAACTTAAAGGGGGGATTCTTCTGCCTGGCAATGAGATTTTTTTGTTAGATAGTCTATAGCTCTTATGGGGGAAATTATATCCCTAGTATAACTCTATTTAAGTTATTTACACACATTTTTATTTATTAAGTATTGTCTATTAAGAAATAAACGTAAGATAATATATTTCTCTATGGGATTTCCCTCCCTCTCCCAAGCTAAAGTCCCACCACCACCATTTTTCTCTTCATAGAATCTCTATTCTATTTTCAGAAGCAAACAGATAAACTATGATCACAAGACATGTGCTGCCAGGGGAAGGCTTCAAGTGCCTGTGTTTCAGTATTCTTGGTGATAAAACAGACGTGGTAACAGTATGTGCTCAGAGGACTGTTGTGAAGGTCAGTTACTGCGCTGGAACTTAGTGAGTAGGGCAGGATACAGCTCAGTGGTGGAGTGTTTTCTTAGCATGGGCGGAGCCCTGGGAATTAGCCGGATCACAACGAAGGAAAATGATTAGGACAAAACAAATGCTAGTGTCCCAGGACAGGATCAGGGCTGAGCAAATAAAAAGGTAATCACACAGGAGCCAAAATTGGTGCAAATATCTCCCAAGAGACAAAGAATCAATGGACAAAGCTGGCTTCCAAGCCCTGTGGCCTGGTGAGGTGTTGTGCAGCACCGGGGCCTCCATGACAGTGTGTACATGTAGGTGCAACAGTTCTCACCACCTCAACTATTGGTTTGCTTTATAGGGCTAGGGACTGAACCAGGGCGGTGTGCATAGCAGACAAGGGCTAATTCCACCACTGAGGTAAACCCTAAGCCCCATCACATCCTCTTGAAAACATTAAATTAAACTAGTAACCTATTTTTATAGAGAATTTATAACACATCTTTTTAAAAAGATTACAGTATATCAATTTATTTATGGGGGGAGGGGGCTTGCACATGTCATGGCGTTTGTGTGGCCAGAAGACAACTTGCAGGAGGGGGCTTGCAAGTGTCATGGCATGTGTGTAGCTAGAGGAAGAGTCCCACAGACGGAACGTGAGTCATCAGGGTTGGAAGCAGGAACTTTAACCCACTGGGCCATTTTGCCAGTCCACATTTATTTTACTTATTAAACATTTACTTATCTTGTATATGTACGCATGTGTATACATAGTGTACGTGCCATGGCATATATGGGGAAGTCAGAGGACAATGTTTGGAAACCAGTTTCTCCTTCTACCAGGAGGGTCTCTGAGATGAACCCAAGCCATCAGTCAAGGCAGCAAGTGCTTTCATCCACTGAGCCATCTTGCCAGCCCCGTTTGCATCTTTTTTTATTTTCCTCTCAAAGAAAACCCAGTAACAACAGGCAAATCAGTGTGTTAACTAGTGGACTGTGAGTAGATTGGAAAACAAGGATACAAAAATACAAAGGGCTACTTCCTTCACAGTGGTGATAACTTTGTGGATGCTGAAGACGATCAAAATTCATCAGACTGTACGCCTGAAATATGTACAAATTACTATAGGGCAATTATATCCTTCAAAAGCAGTTAACAGCTAGCAACGGATAATATATAGAGAGACTAGTAAGAAGCCTGGCACACAGGAAACAGTCAATATATCACAGCTAATACTGTTCCATACTGTTTGGAATCCAGTAACACTGTGGATAAGTAGAAATGCAATATCATATATACACATATGTCAGGAGTCATTTACTAACCCATAAACTATCTAGGGAACACTTACCTCATGCTAGGATAGTTCAGATACTGTAGTCTTTAAAGCCTTACAAAAGCCATGTGCAACAATCGTTTCTACTATTCAACCTCTTGGCAGATGCAAGAAAGTAAAAAACACAGACAACACTTATGAACCCAGAGTCCTTCATGTAACCAATGGACCACATCCCCAGCACACATCTAGACCAAAGGAAATACGCCTTCATCTACACCCAATAGGAAAACAGCTTGCCAAAAAATCAGAGCTTAAGCTGAGAGCCACTAAGACAAAAAAGACAAAAAGCAATCAGCATTCGTCTTTGACTTGGTAACTTTAAAAAAGATGAAACAACTCTTGGGCCAGATTCCAAAGGGCAAGTTTTCAGAGATTCTCGTGTATCTCAGAAGCTTTCAGCTTGTGGCGAAATGCCAGGGGACACTGGACAGAGTGCAATGGCATTAAGAGTTGCCACAAATATGGAGGCCCTACCTTCATGGAAGGGAAAACACTGAACAACCTGTGACATCCAGAATAGCTGTATTCACTTACCTCTAAATGAGTAATAAGCCAGCCCAAACTGTCAACCGTGCCCTTATGAGCCAACAGAGTGAAAACCTCCCCAATGCCCACGAACCTACACAGTGCTGAATCACACTCTGGAGCTCCCATGCTCAAGCTGCATGAAATACCAGCTCAGCCTCACTCAGTTCTTCACCACGCTCATGCTCTAGTGGCTTCACTAAGTTCCCCACCAAGCACATAGTGCTGCCAACGTGACCTTCTCCATTACACCATGGGCTCAGCCAACACCGACATCAGCCCAGGTACCATTGCAGATGTCCACTAATGAACTTGCCATGCTCGCAAGCAGACATGGGAAAGTTCCAAGTAACTTCTCAGGTTCAGTCCCAGGCAAGAGGAGCCAGGAGTGACTATGTATAAGATGCAACATTTCCTCAAAGATAATACAGCTCCTACCCAGCCCATGGTTTTCTCTACTTAGGCTTTTTGGCATAAAGAACTAAGGAATGCTTTGAAACTAAACTTTAAACTGGGTGTGGTGGCTCCTGCCTGCAATCACAACACTCAACAGGTCGATGCAGGAAAACTGACGAAAGTTTGGAGCAGTCTGGGCTACAAGGGAGGCCTTGTTTTGTTTGTTTATTGGTTGGTTGGCTGGTTGGATGTATGAGTTTGTTTTGAAGACAATGACAAATAAACTGTACAAAGGTAACACTGAATCTGATTGCTCAGAGTGAGAATGGCATGATCACGTGACAGATTTATGCATCTTTAATGGCCTCTGCCCCTCCCCAGGAAACCTCAACTTTGAGATCCGCAAGTCCATAGCATGAATAGTTCACTTCTGGGAGCACAGGCTTTTAAGGCCACAATCTGATGAATACTGTTCACACCACAGATGGAAAGATCTTGACCCCATAAGGTCCCCATGGAGATCTACTCTTTCAAGGTGACAAATGTGTTAATATAAGGTAGTAATAAGCAGCACTGACCTTTCCCTAACTAGCAGAAACTGTTGCAGACTCTGTGTGATGCCAGGATGTTTGACCACGAAAATAATGAGATGAAAAGGCAAAAGCTGATGCTTCTTATTACATTTGACCAACTCGAAGAAGAGGTACCAATGATGGCTCAGACAATGCATCAGAAGAGGCAGGAAGGAGAGCAAGAGGTTTCCTCAAAGGCATCAATGAATACAGCATTAGACAGTTTCCCCCTTTCAAACGCACCCTCATTAGCTTTAATGAGCACTTAGTTATGACGTTATTAAATGGCCAGAGGAAGATTTGAGGCAGAAATTCTGTAACACGACATTCAAAAGGCTGAAAATGAATCCGAAGCCAGTGAAAGAAGAGTTAGAGAAGAACTGGAGGTCAGCTCACAGAATGGCTTAGCTGTTGTGTTCAGAACTACAGGTTCTGAACAAACGGTTGGCAGCTGAGCAACAGTTTCCTCTTTGAAGGACAAATGACTCTTAACATTTTAAAAAATATATTACTGTGCTGCAAAGAATTTGAATCGGCCCAGTTTATATCTGAAGATCATAGGAAAATTAAGGAAGTTATGAACACTGTGGTGAGAGACTTCTGGGAAGACACAACACACGTGTCTGTTTACCTCAGAAAGGGAACTCAGGACAGACCAAAGCAATGACTGCAGCAAATCATCTTGCTTTTTATTGCTGTTACTAATGAATATGGGTGAGGGGTTACTTATAAGCAGAAGAGATGACTTAAAAGCAGCTGTATCCCTGGCAACCCACCTCAGCCAGGGTGATGATCTGGACCTCTGGAACTCCCTGCACAGCCTGCAGAGGCTGAACAGTCTGAGAGTCTCCTCTCTGCAATTCAGCTCTGAGCAGGGTCTCTCTATATCCATTGTTTCCTCCTTTTGATAATGCTGGGGAGGGGCTGCAAAGAATCTTCCAAGTTTCTGTTCTCCTAGACGGTGATCTTTGCTTTCCCTCCTGAGTCTCAGCCATGTGAGATGCAGTGGTGAGAAAAGACCCTGGCTCATGCAGCATGGGAAGAGGTCTGTGTGCTGATGCTTTTCAGTTCAAAGTTTACATAACTTGTTTTTGAAATGTTCAGAAGAATGGATTAGTGCCCACACCCAGCATCTACTGAACAGATTCTGAACCACCACAAGTCTCTTAGCACTCACTAGGGGTTCACTGCACCTGGCCTGGGGTGGGGCATTTGAGGGCTTTATCAACACAGCTGGCTCAGTTCCTTTCCCAGAAAGAGATCCATTAAAAAAAAAAAATCATTACCCAAATTATATGGCAATTGCTGTATCCCAAGGACCAAAGGACACAAGGAAATTTACTTTGTCTCAGGCACACAAGGAGCTTCAAGACAACCCTCCCATGTAATAACATCCATGGAAAGACTTGCTAAAGGTCTTCCTCAATTATCTATTCAAGCGGAATTGCCCCATCCCCTGCAACCACATGCCATGTGTAGTTTGAATCTTTGCTGGGGTCAAAGGCAATGGAGAGCTAAGCTAATAGAAGAGCTGTGAATATGTATTACTTTGATTAGTTTAATGAAGAAGCTGGCTGACCAAAGGCTGAACAGGATAAAGTTACGCAGGAGAGCCAAACTGGTAATGCTGGGAGGAATCAGTGGAGACACCAGCTAGACACAGAGTAAGCAGGACATGTAGAAAACAAGGTAACAAGCCATGAGCCACACAGTAGAGGGTAGATTTAAAAATGGGCTAACATAAATTTAAGAGTTAGCTAGTCACAAGCCTGAGCTATTGATTGAACATTTAAAATTAATATTAAGCCTTGGTGTTTATTTGGAAGCTGCTGCCAACAGCGAGCCTCATACACAAATGATAATTTGTTCTGTGTAGAGCTGCTGGCAAGCTGTGGAGTCTTGGGTATCCTGAACTTGGAGAGGCATGATGTATTTACATGTCTGTTCATCACTTAGCCCAAGTCTAGAATCTCTGTCCATTAAGGAGAAAATATTTTCCTACTATACTCTGCAAAAATTTTAATTAAGAAGTGTTGAAGGAGGCCACACATAGAAATCATCTTTATCACACAGAAACTACATTAATTAAATCACTGCTTGTCCCATTAGCTTGATCTTTTTATTGGTTAACTCTTACATATTAATTTAACCAATTTTTATTAATCTGTGTATTACCACGTGGCTGTGGCTTACCGGCTAAAGTTTTGTCTGTCTCCAGCAGGGCTACATGGCTTTTTAAAAAAAATTCCTCTTCCTTTTTTCCAACCTTCTATTTAGTTTTTCCTGCCTAGCTCTGTTCCCCTAGAGCTCTGTTATAGGCCCAAAACAGCTTTTTTTAAATTAACCAATCATATTCACAGCATATAGAGGGAACTCCCACATTACTTCCCCTTTTCTGTTTAAATAAAAAGAAAGGTTTTTAACTTTAACATAGTAAAATTATATAAAACAGTTATCAAGCAAGAATTAGTTGTATTTACTTCATCCTTTATCATAACTAAGGAAAATTATATTATTACTATCTATTCTTGCTGACATTCTCAGACAAAGAATGGAAGAGTTCCAAGTTCAGTGATTGATGGCTGGCTGGCTGGCTGGCTGGCTGAAAGCAACTGAAGAAGATGCCCAGTGTTGACCTCTGTTCTGCACAGGAATGCACATATACATTTGAGCATACACCTAAAAGTATACATATACACTAAAAACATAAAAATAACGGAAAGGTCATTCTATAACTTTTGAAACGAAAAAACTATTTTAAAAACATTATATATATTATTTTAGCAAAGTATAAAATGTTAGGTGAAAGATCCAGCTTACTGTGATTGCTTTCCTTAAAATGCCAATATTTTGAAGTACGCTTTATCCCCCTCATTTGTTTATTAGTTGGTTTTGCTAAGGCTTAAACTCCAGCTTTTACTCACACTAGGCAAGTGCGGGTAACACTTCACCTCCACTATCGGTCCTTGTTGACTCTGCAGTTTAGAATATGCTCTTCATAGATGGAAGGACTCTATTCTAGTGAAGATCATTTGTTTTCAGGTTCAAAATTCATAACATTTACTAAGAGCTGATAATACATGAACCACAAGTGTTATCTCATTAAACCCTTACTACAGATGCTATTGCGAGGAAGATGCTATTATTGCTTGTGAACCAATAAAAAGTGATTTAAGGAAGCAGAGCTTAGCTCTGCTAATCACATGGAAACTACAAAACTCTCTCTCCCTTCCTCCCTCCCTCCATCTTTCTGTGTGTGTATACACTGACAAGAGGTTCCTTCTTCAATTTCTCTCTACCTTATTTTTTGAGTTTCTATTTGAAAAACAGTCTTAGAATTTTCAAAAAGTTACATGTAGTTACCAGATGACCTAGCAACTCCAAGGTGTATTGCAAGAGAAATGGAAGCATATGCCCACACAGAAGTTTGCACATGAATGTGCCAGGTCATCCTAATTTATAACGAGTTTTAAAAGCAGAAACAACACCAAAGGTCTGCTAGTTGGTAAGATAGAAAGAAAAACAACAGAATCACGCAGTGGAGGATTCTTGGGAGAAAAAAACTCGAGTTCTAATAAATGATACTGTGTGAACACAAGTCAGAGAGCAAAGTACAAGAGAGAAGATATTATATAGTTTCCTTTGTGTGAAATAGTTACAGAAGGCAAGTCTACAGAAGCAGAAAGAGCACTGTGTCTCTGTCCTTGAACCACATGGAGGAAGTGACAGATAATAGAAGGGCATGGGGAGACTTTGAGAAGAGATTAAAATATTCCAAAAATAAGCAGGCTACATGATGCAAGATAGTTGCATAACTTTGTAAGTCCATTAAGAACATTAAATTGTACTGAACGGTACATGAATGAATGTTGCGTCACATATAGATTGTGTCTAAATAAACCACTTAAAGTGTAATTTAATTCCAGAGCTATGAATTTATATAATTTTGTTTAAGCAAATAGCTTAAGTTAGAAGAGAAATACAATGAGCCACAAGAGGGCGCAGTCTTCACAGTTACAGAAAGGAGATGCTGAACTAGCTGGGTAATTTATTTACCAATCCAATTTCATATTCATCCCCTCCTTCCTTTTCCAGGAAGCGGCATTTATTGGTTTGTTTCATCCAAGCCAACAACATGACCAAAGTTGATAGGAGGTTGATAAATCAAGGATTAAACAGAGATAAAAAGTAAATGTTTAAACTGAATGTCAGGAAGAGAGAAAGTACAGATAGCATAGTAATGTGTTCCTTTCCATCCCTTCTAGTCAGGCATACAACAGACTACATAAAGGTATTTATTCAGGATGGAATTCATGAAGATAGAATAAATCATTACAAGAAATGGAACATGTTATAAATACTGGGTGACAGGTTCCCCATTTTATTTCCTGACCCTGGAAAAACTCCTGCCTCAACTGGCCCCCCAATAAAGACTTAGCAAATGAATGAGACGAATAAATGAAATCAGTATTTTTTCCGATTTTTATTGTTCCTTGTAAACTAGATAAAAGTATCTCTTTGCATCCATACCCAAACATGACTGTTTCCCCAAGTGTCTCTCAGAAGTATATTTAGTCAGTGGTATTCAATGCAATTCCTTTGGCCAAAGAATCCTCTAATATTAACCAAAACACCACTTTCAATGATTCATTTTTTTAAAGTTTCATACTTAAAATTTCAATAAACGCCCTTAGTAACACCCAAAAGCATGCACCAGTTCATCAGTGGGAATGTTTCTCCTTCTCATATTTCAAGTTCTCGAACATCAGAATGTCTGTGGTAGCATCACCACTATTTTGTCCCCTCGTGCCACATTCAGGGACAGACACTCACAGAGACAACCACAGACAGGTGCACTCAGGATACAAGGTGGAGAGGAAGGTACTGCAATCCAGGCACTGTGGTTACCTTTAAGACCCCGAACTCTGAACCAAAACAGCATTCCCAAGGCAATGCACCGTAAAAGAAACCAGACCACTAAAGGATAAATTCAACTTTAAGTCTTCCTCTGCCATTTTTTTTTTTTTAGTGAACAGTCTACTGTCAAAACAAAGATGTTATGTTTAGCCAGTTCTAGACAGCTCAGAAACTTTAAATAGAAAACCAAAAACACATTGAACTTGAACGACACATCATTCATTTATGTACTCAAAACTGCTTCAAAGAGCTATATTTGGTGCTGGAGAGAGGACAGCAAATGGGGCACACTCTCAGTCCTTGGAGATGGCACAGTCCAGCAGACCAGCTGGAGAAGGAAGTGGGCAATTATGAGAGCAGAGTGGAATGCTAGGAGCAAGTGCACGGTGTTCTGAATACCTAAGCAGGATTCTGGGCTTAATAAAACAACGGCCAATTCGTGTAATAACAAAGGCGAGGAGTTTGCCATTAAAGTGGAAAAGAAAAGCATCCCAGGCAAAAATCCTCCAAGCAAAGGCCCACAAGTGCCACAGCTTAGCACACCCAGAAGGAGGCAGCACAGCATGGCTGCTGAAGTCAGGAATGGAGAAGGCCAAGGTTAAAGTTAAAATGACCACCCAGTCAAGAAAGTCTCACCTGCTGTTCAGCCTAAAGGAGTCCTGCGAGTCTAAAAGTTGCCTTTTTTTTTCCTCCACATTTTTCAAAACTACTAAATTCCCTCAAGGTCAAATGAGAAATGCTGACAAGTAATTCACATACACTGTAACTCAATTGTGCCCAAGTGAAGTTCCCTGAAATGATCTTGAGCAATCCTGCCAAAGCCATTTGGACAGCACTAGTGAATCACATATATGTGAAAGGCTTTTCAGGGTTTTTTTTTTTAATGCAATTTGTTCTAGGAATCATGCAAGTATCCCACAAGGTGGATGTTAGCCCAGTCTTACAAATAATATTGCTGCAGTTGAGCGGAGTGTGTGGGCTCAGCAACAGAGCTTGAATCCTAACACTGCTCTTAGCCTGCCTGTCAATTATCTGCCACCGGGCAGCTGTTTGCCAACATCTCACTGTGTGGACACTTTTGTATGCATTTTAAGTGATTCATTTCATTCTGTATTTAGGGAGCGCCTCTCACACGAGACACGTGTGAGAAGTCTCACTAGCCAGCTACACACAGGGGTCTACGTACGCCTCGGAGAGACTTCCCAGCTTAGACTGGGAAGTCTTGACCTTCTGCTACAATAAAAACAATGCCACAAAAGCACTCTTGAAATCATGTGGTACGTCTCACAAATAAAAATTCTGATTTTTAACCATCTTGGAGCAATGTGCAACCTTAATAATTCAGGCAAATTTTCATCTTCCTTTCTTCTGCTTTCCACAAGGAAACATCTTAGATATAAAAATCCCCAGGTCTTTTATCCCTCCAGTTCTTATCCAGAGAGCTCAAAGTAAGAAATGCTGTCAAAGCCGGCCTGCGAGATACGTTAGCAGATAAAGTGCTGTGTGCAAGCCCAACTCTCTGAGCTGGATCCCATGAGCATACTGACTCCCAAGAGTTGTTCTCTGTGTTACACACACAAACACACTAAGCCATGGCATATACGTACCCACATTTACACAATCAATAAATAAATACTTTAAAAATACTGTTGTGTAAGCATTATCATAAACGATTATTAGTACAATAAACGAATTGCATGTCCATTACCTGTTGACCTAAAGAGGGCCAAGAGAAAAACCTTGTTCTTAAAAGAAAAACTAGTATTGGAGAAGAAAAAGTTCTATACATTACTAAGAGCCTAAGCAAGCTTTAGTTAAACCTAGTTTCACTTCCCTAGTTCAAAACAAACAAACAACAACAAAGGACACTTAAAAACTAAGATGACATACTCAAACTTAAAAACAACAGTAGGCCACTGAGTCATCATAAGAAAATGGAAACCCCACAACAAAACTGCTTTGCTCTAGCTTTGTGGGGTGGGGTGAAGGTGAGGTCGAGACAGGGTGTCTCTGTGTGGCCCTGGTTGTCCTGGAACTTGCTCTGTAGATCAGGTTAGCCTTGAGCTCTGAGGTCCTTCATCCTTTTCCTTCCAAGTGCTGGGATCAAAGGCATGTGCCACCACCTGGGTTTGCTCTGCTTTAGTCTGCACATGGAGTAGAGAAGAAAGAGACCAAGGAAATGCATTATTTCCTCGTTAAATACTTGCTCAGCACAACTCGGCCTCATCTCTTATCAACCCAGACTCGGTGGTTTGTAAAGCCAACCCCTTGAAGTCCAGTAGTGGTCCTTTTTCTTAGATTAAAGGCCAAAGTGGACAGTCACACAAGGGTTAATGCCACTGGACAGTGAGAGAAGGAAACCCAGAAAGCCTGTTTTCCTGTGAAGGACAGATCTTGATAAGGGAGCATTCCACTGAGCCTGTGATGTTAACTAGAATTTTTAAAGAACTGTTAAGCTTAAACTAATAAAGTAGGGAAAGGGCAGCCAAAGAATCATGTCAACTTTAGCCTCCTCGGGGAGCTTGGGGTCTTTCAGTTCCATAACGGTGAGAGGCTGGCAAAATAAAGCATGTTCAAATCAACATGTTTTACACAAGCGCCTTTCATAGCACTTGCTGTCCTTGTCTGTCACTGTCCCTCCCATCAGTGCAAGGCCTGGTGGGTGGAGACTCAGGCTTCCTGAGAGGAACAAATAGCCTTCCCCTCAAAGCTGAAGAAGACAAGCTAGTCAAACAAACTTTTCTTTTTTTTCTTTTCTTTTCTTTTCTTTCTTTCTTTCTTTTTTTTTTTTTTTTGTTTGCATCAAGAGAGTAGACAAGGAAATCACAGATACTGGAGTCCATGGATATTCCAATTTCTACGCCAAATGCTTCGGTTTTGGTAAAGCACCTACATCTACTTCCATATTCTCAAAACCATCACTAGCTGAGTTACTGATACTTTGTACAATACAAATGCTATGGAAATGGTTGTTACGTTAGGTTGTTTGGGGACACTGACAGGTAAGAAAGTCCGGACATGTACAGCATAGACAGCTTTGTTTTATCGTGTTGTTTTCAAATATATTTCCACCTGCAGTTGGTCAATTCATAGATATGAAAATCACTGGCTAATACCTCCAAAAGGAGAACCTATTATCTCCTGACAATATATACCTATAAGCAGAACTCTGATGAGCAAGGGACAGTAGATACACCAGGAGATGAAAGACAGGTTTTAAACAAGGAAAAACAATGCCAACTCGATGACTATTGAATTTCTTCCAAACTGCTTAAGTTCCCCAAGAAACCCCACTCTTTCTTTTGTGTTCTAAGCACCTAATTCTTTGTGTTCAATCAATTTCCTTTTAGGCTTCTGCATGTCATAAAATATTCCTTTTTTGTTAAAGTATTTTTTGACCTGATACTTCTACCTTAAGGTAGAGTTCTACTTCAAGATATAATTTTTCCCCTCACCCCCCAAAAAGTCCTAGTGAAACCCTAAAAGATACCAAAATAAACAGAAATTCATTGAAGTGCTTAACAACAAATATCCGGGGGAATATTTAAATGACAAGCTAAACAAAACTGGATAAACAAACCATTATCTATATATTCTGATATATAGTGATAACTATTCACCATCTCTATAGAAACTCTTGTAGGCGCTGGGCTAAGCTGTGAGCAGAATAAAGACCCGCTTTTAAGACATTTACATCCTAGTACTGCAGTGATAACACAGTCACTAAAGAACATGACTATGAGAAAAAATAACATTGAAAATATTGAAGAGAGATTAAGTAGAAGATGGTCCAAGATGAGAATGCTGAAATTTCCCATCAGTGGGTATGAATCTTAAGCAGAAGGAAGAGGAAGGAGGATGAAAACAATGATTGGGTTTCAAGAAATGGAAGAGGAAGAAAGAAGAGAAGAGCGAAGATGTAAATCAACTACACACTCCACTCTGTGCTTGCAAGGAAACTTACAATGGAGTACACACTTGTCTCCCTCTCTCCCTCCCTCTCCTTAGGACCTCAAGCATGCTAGGCAAGCAGTCTAGCACTCCCTATTCCTAATTTTCCTCCTCCTCTCCACACCTCTTTTTGTGTACAGTATTTGGATTCAAACCTAGGACCACCACCGGGCTACTTAAATCTCTTTAAACACCTGAGTCCTCAGAGTACTAAGTACACTACTTGTAATGCTTAACCAAGACTACTCTATCTGAAGCATTACGCACCATGTTCTCTCTACCATAACTGCTCAGGTACTGAGGTGGAAAAGCAGCCTTGGACTGTACACAGCACACAGGAATGTTTGTGTTCCAATTGAACTCTATCAGCAGGAACAAGCTATGTACCACATTTGAGCTAAGGGACACACAGATCAAGGACTCCTTCTCTAATAGTGAACCAGACCCCCATCCCCAAGGTATTTTTCATTCTTCCTTCTGTCTTCTAAGAGTTGTGTTCTTGGGTTGAAATCTATGCCTGTGCTTTTGTTTGTTTATCTAGTTTGGCACTTCCTGTTTATCTAAAAAAACTTTGGCTATACCACACGATTTGTAGTTATTGTACACTAATAATAAAGTGTTTATTTGATGGTAAATATTTTAAGTTGAGGTAAAAAGAAAAAGAAGCAACCTATAGTCTCTACCATTCAGCAAAGCCTAGTTAGTACAGATGAGACAACACACCCAGCTTCAGGGGCCTCCAGCTTTCCACCCCAGAAGAGAAGGCACATAAACACTCGGGGTTATGGAAGGAAGTGTCCAAGTCAGCTTTAATAGGGACAAGGTGGCTCTGGATCTATGAGCAACTACAATTGCCAGACACGTTTTTGTAATTAATTTGATCTATGTTTGACAACTGCTGCTTCCGATAAAGAGAAAACAGAAGCACGGTTTTTGTGAATGCACAGTTACATAAACATGTAGAACCTCCTAAGAGTTTAGGGCAGAGACGGGAAAAAACAAAAACAACAGCAACAAAGCAGACTTGATTTGGAATTAGAATGGGAGCTGACTCTAGCATATGGGCCAGCATTGGTGTGGTACAGCTATGAAGCAACCCCTTGAAAGTCATAGCACACCTCCATCTGAAACACATTTTCAGCTCTTCACCTTCAGCCCAGCCACAGGAGCTTGGCACAGTAGCTTGTTCATTCATCCAGGCCCTCCTTCCTCTGGGAACACAAAAGCAAGCGGAAACTAGGCAGGAACCATCATTCTGAGGAGCAGAACTCACATCAAAATGTGCAGAGTTGCTGCTATTCCTATGACCAGGGCTTTGGAAGGTGCCTTGGGTTTCTTCTAACTCTATAGATTTATCCTGACAGTCAAAAATAGCCACAGATCTAAGACATTGTAAACTGAGGTTTTATTAAATTAAACCAAAATTAAGCTAGCCTAAACAGGTGCTCCACAAATCATTTAAATGTAGTTTTAACTGACTATGAAATCCTTCATCTAGGTATTACTAAAAGTATACTATTTTTTATACTTCTGGTTAAGAGAATAGACTCTCTGGCCTAGGTGAAGAGCTAACATTCCAGTTGGGCACAGTCAATCACTTGGTCCAGGAAGCATTCCAAGGAAGGTGGGCTCACGTTAAGTCACACTAAAGAGACAGCAAAATCATTGCTCTCTAATGAGATGCTATACTTTTTCTTCCCAGAATTCCTTCCTCCAAATGCAGTTCCCATGAACTACAATGAGGTTCAGCTTGGCCTGTTGGTGTAGGGACGGCCTTCTGTCTTTGTGTTGCTTTCATTGGTTAATAAAGAAACTGCTATGGGCCTGCTGATAGGGCAGAACTTAGGTAGGTGGGGAGACAGAACTGAATGCTGGGAGAAAGAAGGGCAGAGTAGGAGCTATAACATGGATCTGCCACAGACAGACGCTAGAAATTTTATCCATGGCGATACACAGGTTAACAGAAATGGGTTAAATCAATATGTAAGAATTAGCCAATAAGAAACTAGAGCTAATGGGCCAAGCAGTGATTTAATTAATATAGTTTCTGTGTGGTTATTTCGGGGCTAAGCTAGCTGGGCGGCTGGGATGAACAAGCAGTTCCCAGCAACAGTCAGCCACCTTTCTGAGGCCTGTGTCACAAAGGCGCTTTTTTCTGTCTCTCTGTCTTGTTCTCCCTCCTCCTCCACCCCCCCTACTCAGATGCTAGCCAGAACCTCCGTGTACTTTGTCTAATGCATTAAGCTTCTGTATTCTCTCTCTCTCTCTCTCTCTCTCTCTCTCTCTCTCTCTCTCTCTCTCTTTTTGGTTTTTCGAGACAGGGTTTCTCTGTGGCTTTGGAGCCTGCGCTGGAACTAGCTCTTGTAGACCAGGCTGGTCTCAAACTCACAAAGATCTGCCTGCCTCTGCCTCCCGAGTGCTGGGATTAAAGGCGTGCACCACCACTGCCCGGCCTCTGTATTCTGTCTTTAAAGCCTCACTCCCCATTATGTGGTTGCTTGTCTGCCATGTGATGCCAGCTAAATGAATGTTTCATGCCAGCAAAAATGAATGGCTTTCCCCCCTCTCCTTGATTCTCCTCCCAGTAGCTGCTGAAAGTTACGGCTTGTGAGCAGGGTGGGGTTCCTTTAAACATTCACAGAAGTCTCCTTGAGCTTTTGTTTTTAAATATACTCCATTGACCAGTGTTTGGGGAATATTTGGAAGGTAGATAGTGTATTATAAACTGCCAACTAGATTAGCAAGTATACTCATATGCACAGAAAAACAGTGAACATATTATTTGAACATACAAATAACATTTAAAAAATATTTATGCTGTTTTCCAAATTGTCAGATATTCTTGCTTCAGAATATCTACTCAGGTGACTGGCATTAGTATGGTAACTGATCCCAGGTATCCTTATCTACAATGACATTCTTATCTAACAATACCCGCCCCATTGTCTGACCTGAATGAAGAAGAGACAGTTGTAACATCTGTAAAGCATTTAGAAAACACCCACAGGAAATGCCTACCACCACCATCCTTTTTTAATTCTTGAGAAAGGTTCTCCCAGATGTCCTGGTACTTAACTATGTAGACCAGGCCATCCACCTGCCTCTGGCTCCCAAAAACCCGAAACTGTAGGTATGAAAAAACATACCCAGACATCCTTTCCTTTTAAGTCATTACCTCCTGGTCCTTCCTTTTAAAGGTGCCACGTGTGAGCAGGGGTAGGGCATGCAGTGTCACAGGTAAGTAAGTCTCCATCATCTCAGCGTACTGCGCATAGACTGAAGAGGATCCCTTCATAGCCCCATAGAGAGCTAGCAGGAAATACAGAATGGACAAGTTTGCATGTAAGCTAGTCCAATTCATCTCTCCTTAGCCTTCACCCTGCCACTCAGGCAATGAATGGGAGACAGGTGCTCAGTCAGGTGCAGCAGGAGCTGTTTCCAAGAACTATAAATGTATTCACTGCAATAAGAGCTTCCATGGTGGAAAATGATCCACAATTAGGAAACATAATTACCACATAAGAAATTGGCAGAGGGGCTGGAGTGATGACTCAGTGGTTAAGAGCACTGGCTGCTCTTCCAGAGGACCTGGATTTGATTCCCACAAGGCTGCTCACAACCATCTATAATTCCAGTCCCAGGGGATCTGATGCCCTCTTTGGCCCCTGGGGCACTGCACACATGTGGCACACAAACACACATTCAGGGTTATATACATAAAATAAAAAATTTGGGGCTGGAGAGATGGCTCAGCGGTTAAGAGCAATGACTGACCTTTCAGAATACCTGGGGTTCAAATCCTAGCATCCAAATGGCAGCTCACAACTGTCTGTAACTACAGTTCAGGGAACTCAACAGGCATAAGCACAGGAAAAACACTAATGCAAATATAAATAAATAAATATTTTAAAAATTAAGGTCTAAAAATCCTTAAAAGAAAAAGTTGGCAGAAATTATCGCTGATGGAAAATTTAACAGCAAAAAAAAAAAATTCTTAAATCCATTTATCAGTGAGGCATGGTGGCACTCATCTTTAATCACAGCACTTGGGAGGCAGAGGCAGGTGGATCTCTGTGAGTTCCAGGCCAGCCTGGTCTACAAAGTGAGTTCCAGGACAGCCAGGGCTACATAGCGAGACCCTGTCTCAAAATAAACAAATGAATGAATGAAAGAAAATTTTAGAAATCCATTTCTCCTGGTGTCCACGCATTCTGATGGTAAGATATAAGAGTACCCATCTCACATTCGTCTTACAGTCAAAATAGACACTCATGGTTTAGTGTCACTTCACCTCAGATGAAGGCTAAACAGCAACACATGAAAATCTCTGCATATTCTTTACACTTATTCTCAGCCCCTTTCACTCACTCTCCCCAACTGTGATTATTGTTATTTTAAAGCGGGTGCTATTGAAGGAGTGTGTGGCTGGTGCTAGGTATGCCATGTGTTCATCTTTGCCCTCACCATGCTTAAATGTGTGTATCCATCCTAGAAAGTGGGGCAGGTGTAGACTTGGAGGTGCAGTCTTCATTGTGGGTGGGTTAGATGGCAACAAAGTTACTAGAAGGATTAAGTGGTTTTCTTGTGGTGTCATAGAAAGTGTGTTTCCATTTGCTGTGGAAGGGAAGTGGTAAAGAACTTTAGTACTGGGGATGGAAAACTAAGGTATTTTAGTCTTTTACTCCTGCAGTTCTCCACCTGGGCCTGGGGAGATGCTCAGTGGGGAATGTGCTTGACACACAAACACAAGGACCTGAGTTTGGATTCCTGTCCATGTAAGAGCTGGGTGCAGCTGGGTGTTCTGTGAGCCTAGCACTGGGGAACAGAGACATGAGGGTCACTGGAGCTCTCTGCTCAGCAAGCTAGCCACGATGACAAGCTGAAGGGTCAGTAAGAGACCTCAAGTCAAAAACAAAAACCAACAACAACAACAAAAATACAGGTGGAGAAACTTTTAAGGATGATATGTGAGATCAGACACTGGCTTCTCATGTGCACACCCAGGAGAGCACAGCTGCACAAGCACACACAAACACACATATAAAAATAGAAACATTTAATAAATCCTAGTTATCTTTACCCATTCAACAGTTCATAGAGTTTTTTTTAAAGACCAGACATTCCTTAGATGTACTATATCAGATTTCAAAATGACATTGTCTGAATCAGTGTTATTTAACTTGAAGTTATCAATGTGCTGTTGTCTTTAAATCTGTATTTTCCCCCTGACTTCCTGTGGTCATTGATTTTCATTTAAAGAATGGGTATTTCCATTGGTGTTGTGAGTCTATATTTGCAGCTAGTTGACTAAGGCTAGAGGATTAGAAGTTCAAGGCGTGCCTAGGTTCCTTAACGAGACCCTGCCTCAAGATAAAAGCTACAGCAATGGGTGAAGTTATAGTGTTGCTCTAGAGTGCCTGCCTAGCATACACAAGAGGTGAGGGAAACATTCCTTTGCAAGCCTTAGATGCATGATGCTTGCCCAGGAGAGTTGTAGCTGTGCCTAGACTTGTTCTTTGCTTCCCACTTCAATAGTCTAAAATGAAATAAGAACACAACAAGGTATTCTTCCATATTATCCTACTGTATAGAAGACAGTGCTCTCTTAGGAGATGACAAATAATACCATCTAGGCAAAAATTATGCAATGACTTAACCATAATGGGCACTGTCTAAATGAACACACAGTAAAGGGTTTGAATTTCAAATCTGTTCCTCACAGCACTGCCTAAATTTTGTTTGCTTGTTTATTGATTACAAATAAAAAATACATTAAGGAAATTGTTAGATGTGGCCTGATATGCCTCTCAAAGACATCTTTTCAAAGTTCCTTATGGAAAAACTGGGGAGTTGGTCCAGCCTGTAAAGTGCTTGTCAATAAGTTTGCCATGCAGAAGTGAAGACCTGGATTTGAATCCCCAGATCCTATGTTAAAAAGCTGGGTGTAGTGGTGTGTAATTTAATTGTCAGTGCTGGAGAGGCAGAAATGGGTAGTTCCTGGGGTTTGCCTGAAGCTAGTTCAGTCTATTCCAGGCCAGAGAGATACAGTGCCTCAAGAAAACAAGCTGGAAATGACCTAGGGAAGGACACCCTGGATTGATGCCTAGTCTCTACATGGACACACACAAGAACATCCATACACACCCACATACAGAAAGTATTACACTCTATGAAACTGACTGAATCCATCCCTTATAAATAGATGTCAAATGGGAATATAATGTTATAAACACGTTTTGCATAAGTCAGAGTAACTGACATTTCTTCTTACACAGAAGTAGTTTAAGTGCTTCAATGAAAACTGCAATTAAGGTTCATAAACAGTACATACAACTTTAAGATAATAAGGACAAATTAACAAAACTCTAGAAGAAATGGAGCCATCTCAAAGCCCACTCTCCATCTAACTAACCCCTAGACAATGTAACAAAAACAATGCTGAAGGTGCCCACTCCCATGTCTGGAGAGAGCTTGATACCCGTTTCAAGTATAAAACCTTCTTGGTGTGTGCTTACATTGCAGAGGAACACTAAGGAGCAAGGACTCCATGGTCTCCTCTCTTACTGAATCATCTGCCAGAAGTCCCGCCCAGTTCTGAGAGCACCTGCACTGGCAGTACAATTCCAATATAACCACTGAAAGGCTGAGCACAGAGAAAGAGTGGGACTGACCTTCCAGATCTGTAATTTTAACTTCTGTTCTACACTGCCACCTTTATCACACACAGCATTGTAAGTGTGCTCTGTGGGGCCAGAATATGTAGAACATGGCACCTAATGATTCCACTGGAGATACCGGAGGGAGATAGACACCTCTGGCCTGGGAACTCATGCATGCTTCCTACTAATAACCTGTGCTTCACACACAACCTCGCCAATCCGCAGAGCAAGAAAGACTCAGATAAGCAGACTTAGTAAATACAGCTAAATATTTTCAATGTAACATTGCTGGTTTTCCTAACAGAGTTCAGATTTAAAAGAAAAACAGGTCTGGCTGCTAAGCCTCAAGCGCTTGCAGCAAAATGATTCCTTGGGTCCAGAGACAATAACAAAGACAACAGAAAAATCTTCACAAATGTCGCAAAAACTAGGAAACTTCACAAGACCAACAGAGGTCCAACCAACTCACAAACTGGGGACCATTCTGGTTTCTGTCACTTAAGACACATCTTAGATTCACTCAGGACCTTTGCAGGTCTTTTTATTTATTTATTTTTCACATCCTTTTTACATCTCATTTTAAACAAAACAAGATGTTTTTTGTAGTGCATTCTCCTCTCAGAAGTGCACTAACTTAACTCTTGAGGCTCAGCTGGAACACTGAGGCACAATCAGAGTGTCCCCTGGATAACCCAAAAAAGTAAAAGAAGAGATTTATGCTGAGAAACATGAGCAATACCCTGATTGGGAATAACCTGAAGCACAGGTATTTAATATGAGAGAAACATTTGGATATTGGGAATTCCATAGGAGAAATGAGCCCATGATTATGGTCCATGGGACCCATGGGAATGTTATTAAGAAACACATTCACATTAAAATAGTATGCTATGCTAGTGTGGTGTGAAAATGCTGTTTGGGGTTTCCTACCACATTCTCATCACAGACCCTGATGCTACGCTCTAACAGTTGGGATAATTGAGCACACTGGGACCCTAAGCTTCTTTCTGGACACTTCAGCAATCCAGAGGCAGTAGGTAGTTTAAGACCTTTAGAAGTGAGTAATAACGTAAGGTCACCATGCCAAGAGGAAGTTGAATAAATAGGTGAAAGTGTTTTCCATAAACCTTCACCTAGCAGAGAAATTCTGTTCGCACACAACTACTTTCCCTTACAATATGGAAAGACTACAGCTTACACAGGAGTCCTGACTGCAGGTGGCAGAGGCAGATACAGGTGAGAAACCAGGAACAATGACGGGGAGGAAAGCATGGTTGAAATGGGGAGTTTATCCAGGGGCTTCAGCTCATTCTGAGCAGCCTATAAAAAAACGCTCTCAGCTGTGACAGAAAACAATTCAAACTAAGGCCAGATACTCTCTTCTACTGGAACAGTCAGTCACTTGATTAGAATCACATCCTCGCCACCAGCCGGGAGCGGAGGCGAGAGGCAGGGGGCAGCTGCCTGGTGGAAGAGTAGAAGCCCAGGCCACCACAGGGGAACAAGGATATTAGCTAGGTAAAACCCATCTCTGCCATCCAGCTTAACTTCTGAGGTGCATAAGATGGTGGCCTTGACACAGGTTCTCCTGCAAAACAAGCTGATAATCAGCCTCAAACCCCCATGCTTCCCCCTCTTCTGCCCTCTGCAGGTGCCATCTGGAAAGGTCATCTCCCAGCCCTCCCCCTCTTAGTTCCAACACACATATCCTCACTCCTTCCCACTCTCCTCTCTCTTAATGCCTGTTGGACTATAATTTTTCTCTGCCTAGAGAAACTGTGTCTATTTCAGGATCTCCTCATTTCCTGAGCATCTTATGGATTCAGTAACAGGTGACTCCTTTGTCAAATGGTAAGAAGACCAGCTAGGCGAAGGGACTGACAATAAAAAAAAAATACCTTACACAGCATTTCTTTCTTTTTCTTTTTTGTTTCTTGCTTTGGCTGTTTTGTTTAGAGACAAATTTTCTGTAAGAAGTTCTTACTTGCCTGGAACTTGCTATGTAGACCAAGTCCGCCCTGAAGTAAGAGATAGCTTGCCTGCCTGCCTGCCTGCCGGCCAGGATTAAGCCTGGTTTATGACACCATGACATCTGTGGCACTTCTGGGGAGTTCAGGAGGTCCTTCCTCCTCAGAATCCTTCATATCCCAACACAGGGGCACACTAGCTCTGAGGTTCTGCCAGCAGGAAGCCTCCTTCCTTCACATAGCAGTCAAGACACATGCCAGAAAGCATGCCTGCCCAGAAAAAGAATACTTCCTAAATGTTATGTCAAGGCGCACTGCACAGCTAAGCATAAGTAATTCCACTGCAGTGAACACTAGAAACACGAGTCAGAAACATACAGATAAGAAACAGGAAAGCCCGGCTAATGGTAGCCAGTGTAGCTCCCCAGAGAGACAGGAATGAAGGGGCAGGCATCCTCCCCCTCCCACTTCTGATCATCCCACCAAAGGTCCAACTCTGCGGGTGATGTTGAGTGTCTACTGAACAATAATGGACTTTAGTCCAAGAGCGCAACATCCACATGCTGCAACGTGTGACGATGACCTGAAACATACCTTCACGGTACTGACACTAGTGTTTCCCGTGTCACCTGTGATGGCACATGTAGCTCCTTCCCTCTCTTCCATGAGACTCTTACAGGAAGGCTCCACCTCCCGCCTCCCTCAACACTTGGTAAATGCATAGCCTACAATGAGCACTTCCCACATATTTGTCGAATAACTCATCTGCTGATTTAAAGGACTGATAACTAATTGAGCAAATGGCGAGACAGGGGCAAGGAGAGAAAGCTTTTGTTCTCAAGACTGCTAGGAACTAATTGTACAAACACCGGCGTATATATTAAAGAAGCAGAACACTGAATGTACCCTTCATTATTTTTCTCTAGGTGGTGGAGCAGTCTGTGCATCCAGGCTCTTCAAGGAGTGAAAGTATGTATTGTTATGATAACGTTGCCCTTAGTCCTATCATCCAGCCCCTTTTGATTCAGACAAACAATGAAAGCTACAATCACTAACATTTTCTGGTAACAGCCTAAGAAATGAGTCTTTTTTTTTTTTCTTTTCTTATTCTACGAGACATCTTTTAGATGGCCTGCCAAATCCAGAAGCCAACCCTCTTCTTGGGACACCTCCTGCCAGGTCTCAACAGGGAGCCCTAGGCAGCCATGTCTGACTAGGAATCCAAGCCCCACACATTGGCCAAGAGCAGCCACCTGACCCATATTTGGCAGCACTGAGTCTCTTTCTAGGAAATGACTGGAAGCCAGCTAGTCAGTCTCTGTGGGTGGCTGGAACTTTAGAAGGAGCTAAGTGTTATTCATGTTTTCTTCCACATGAAAGCTAGGCTTTGGAGAATGAGAGACCATAGGAAAAACAACAAAATCAGAGCCAAGACAGTGATAAACCTCCCTAGTGCTCCCCAGATTCCAGGCCACAACCAAGAAGGATCTCATACATGCACTGGGGGCTAGAACTACCCCTGTAACTCTATAATAAACGTTTCTGCTTCTACTCTTTGCCAACTACTTACCAGCTGAGACTGAGTACACACACACACACACAGAGAGAGAGGGGGGGGTTTAATCTCGAGCTCTCAGCACTCTGTGCTCTAATTCAAGGCCAAGCTATCTAAACAGCTTCAGGATGTTGTCCTCCTACCATGTTAGTACAGAGAAAATGGGGAGAGAAAAGAGAGAGAATAATGTGCCACCAAACTGGCTAGTCTTAAAAAACTAGTTATACAAAAGGTTATACAATGTGGTATCCTAGAATTGTGTTGTCAGTGTTTTTGAAACAAGATAATAAATCCACAGGAATTGCACATACAAATGTGAAGCCAAAAACTCCTGGGTAACTAGAGAGTTTCTGTGAGTCTCTTCCCCATTCTTCGTAGACTTAACCAACTTCACTTGGCTGCACTATACATTACTATCAACCACAGTGGTGTGATGAAAGCTTCTACTGGTTAAGAAACAAAAGATAGTTGGATACTAAGGACTATTGTATTACTCTATTTAAAAACAAAAGTCGAGACTAGGGAGCTGACTCAAGCAGTGGAGTGTCTGCCATGGAAGCATGAGGCCCTGTGTTTAGCTCCCCAGGCCCTGTGTGGAAAAGCTGTGGGAGGCAGGGACTGGAGGATCCCTGTGGCTTGCTGGCTAAACAGTCATTCGGAACCATTGAACTCCGGTTCAGTGAGGACCCTGCCTCAAAAAAAGCAGAGGAGGGGTTAGGGCTGATTAAATAAGACACACGTTGACTTCTAGCTTACACAAGCTCATGTGCATACATATTCTTCATCTCTCCCTCCCTCCCTCCTCCTCCTTCTTCTTCTTCTTTTCTCTCTCTCTCTCTCTCTCTCTCTCTCTCTCTCACACACACACACACACACACACACACCTCACATACAGAGGTGGGGGGGATTTGCCTGTGAAGGGCAGGTGTTGGGTACTTATTAATTTAAGCTACAGAGTTCTCTGCTAGATACCATTTGTAAAGGCAAATAAGGTTTAAAAGACTGCAAGCCACAATTTATGTACCACATACATGAAGTTTCCTTGGAAGCCTAAAGAGGTTGGATCCTCTGGATCTACATAGTTGTGAGCTGTCTTGTGAGTGTTGGAAACCAAATATGGGTCCACTCTGAGAGAAGCAAGTGGTCTTAATCACTGAGCCATTTCTTAGTCCCACCTCCCATAAACTCTTAAAACAGTGTAACCTTCTTTTAATGATCTACAAAAGGCAATAAAAGCAATCATGATATTATAGTACTGAAAACTAATTGTGTTAGCATATGACACAGCAATTTCTCCCCATGATTGGTATACCACAGCCCGTAAGATAAGCATTTTTAATACAAGGTGAGGCGTAGGAGTTCACATTTGCTTGTATTTATCCCTCCCCTCTCATTTATACAATAGTAAAAGTGCTAGCAGCTCAGACCTCCAGATGCTAGATCTTTTCTAAGGTCAGCAACAGCTAAAGGGGCTAGGCGATGCACTGGGGTAGCACCTGCCTGCAAGTCTGCAGCTCTGGACCCCAGCACCAAATCATACAAACAGACAAACAACGGGACTCCATTTCTCTCGCCTGAAGATGCAGATTTCCTTGTGTCAGCCAAGGAAGCAGAACTGCAGCTCTTAAGCAAGTGGACATCTACACAGCACCCCTCACTCCCAAGTGGCCACCCGTCCCAAGAAGCACAACTCAAAGCAGCTGGTAGAATCACAGCGTGTCAAAGAAGAAGGCTTGCATGCAGGAGAAGACGGCTGACATGTTTTATGTCTCTGAGAGATGATGATAATCCAAGTTCCAGCTGTACAGCAATTTGATTTGATAATTTAAAAACACAGATATAAAACAGTTTGTTTATATAGCCAGTTGCTAAGAGTCTTGGCATTTTCATAGGCAACTTAGGAAAACACACCTTTTGAAAGAAAATACCAGTGTCTACAGAGAGGAAAAGGACAGATGACGCTCATAAAATTTAACTGCATTTTAGTTTTGACTTGGGAAAGCTGTAAGATCATCCACTTGGGAAATGTGTCTACATTTTTTAAGTCCAACCTATTACAATGACAGTCTCTTCTACTGGGCTCCAGGGACCAGCAGCATGCACAACCTCCATCTTGTTTTCTCTCAGGCTCCAGGAAGTCCCAGTAACTCAAACTGGAAAAGGGTTTCCTTCCTCAGAAACTCAGATGATTTGAGACCTCATAGTTTGAGAAATGATGCCCTGGCCTAACCTAGGCTGCAGCCAACAACTAGCTATTGAGAACAATGAAGCAGAGGTACCACCTGCCCTGGTGGCTTTCCCAGATAAGGGGCCACTTAAAGCCACTTAGATTGAGTAATTTGAACATATGAACCAAAACGGCAGAGTAAGCGACTACTGGCAGACACCCATGTGACAGGGAAGCCTAAATTCTAACTTTGCTCTGTCATTGCATACGTGAGAAAAATATTTAGATGTTCAGTAAATGGGAAAACAATTCCCATAAAAATAAACCATGTCATCTTATGCTAGGAAGACTTTTATGTTACATATTTCTATTCTGAAAACACATATTGTTTTGTTATATATTTAAATAGTTTATAATAAAATTGCATTACCAAATGTACTTTTGTTAAATCCCTGCATGTTTTATGTGTGTGCTTTATCATAATCTTCACATGTTTCAAGGCAGGTACTATTAAATACATATGAAGTACCAAAAGCGTGGCCTGTGGACATAAGCTGACCAGAAGTTCCTCAGCAGGGACTCAATAACTTCACTACAGTTTTGAGACTTGCCAGGTAACTTTCAAAGGCACCTGGACAAAAAAAGAGAGGAAGAGGGAGATCACATCCAAGAGACACTAACTTGTGAATTAAAAAGTAAAAGTAGAACTGTGGTAAAACTCGGTAGAGGGTATATGCTTAGCACAAGCAAGGCTCAATCTCAAGCTTCAGAAGGGTAAATAAAATAAAATATTATCTATAACAGTGATTGTGAATGTTGGCAGCCAACAAGAATCACTGAAAAAAATATTTTGTAAATTCTGATGCTTTGATGACTATTGCTAATCATATAGTCAACCTGACAAACCTAGAATCCCTGGGAGATGGTGCTCTGAGCATGCCTGTGGCACAGTGACTTGTTAATTAACTGAAATGGAAAGACCTCCCTTACTTGCAGGCAGAAACATTCCCTAGGCTGGACTTTCCAGACTATGTAAAAGGTGGGAAAAGCTAGCTACATGCTAGCAAGTGTACAGTCCTTGCTGTTCTTCTGACTAAAGACACAATATGACTAACTGCCCCCAAGATCCTACCGCTGGTGACCCTCCCTCACCACGCCACCTCTCCACAACCGCACTTCCCAAGTCCCATAACTGCATTCCACAGTCCCACAGTGATGGGCTGTAATTCCGAACTATGATCTGAAATAAGTGCTCTCCCCCTTAAACTGCTTTTGTCAGGGTATTTTATACAACGACAGGAGGAGCAACTATTTCTTCCCCTTCCCGATGGTAATTCTACTTACCTTGAATGATAAAACGTCAAACATTCTCACATGTGACTTTTATTTTATTTAAAGATTTTTTTTTAAACAGGGGTTCTCTGTGTTAATACTCCTGGATGTCCTGGAACTCTGTAGACCGGGCTGGCCTCAAATTCACAGAGGTCCACCTGCCTCTGCCTCTCAAGTGCTGGGATTTAAGGTGTGCGACATCACCACCTGGTACCCCATTTGATTTTAATGTAGAGTCAAGCTGAGAAACAATCATGTATACAATACATGAAGCAAAAAGAGAGGGTGCATGTGGCAGAACCTGGAGTAATACGTCAAAGTCAATAAAGGATGCTAAGCTGCCAAGAGACTGTGAAACTCTCTATCAGAGCAGTATTCAAAGGTATTCCCTCTGTAACAGAAATGTTCTGTAATGCACTCTGTCCAGGGTTGTAGCCTGCAGCTCCAATGGCTACTGGGAGCAAGAAAATAAATTTAAATTTTATTTCTCCTGAAATAAAAATTAAATAACCACACAGGGAGGGTGAATATTGTATTGAACGGCACAGCTCCAAATATCCGGCTCTACCTGAGCTCTACCAACTTGAATTATCCTAAGTGGGATTAGCACTGCAAAACAGAGGCAAAATGATGAGTTCTTATGGTGTATCTATCCATTCTCTGGCAGGACTGCCTGTCCATGGTGGAGCTTTATTGACAAGTCAGATGCTCTGGATAACCACTAGGGTGAAATAATCAGTGCTACTGAAAGTATATCAAATGTCTCCAACCAAACGTGTCCTAAGGACGTACCACTTCAAGATAATGAAGGGTGGAGAGAGATGAGTTGACAGCGAGGGTGGGGGACAGAGAGAAATGCATGCATGTGCAGGAGGCCAAAGAAGGGCACTGGGATCTCCTATGGCTTTCTGCCCTTTTGTGTAGAGATAGGGCTTTTCCACAGAACTGGAACCTGGCTGCCTAGCACGTTGTCTCCTCCGCCCTGGAATGTTGTGATTCCAGGCACATGCTGCCTTGCCCAGCAAGCTGAGGTCCTCCTGCTTGCACAGCAAAAGTTCTCACCCACTCTGTCATCTCCGTATCTTCATATGTTCTTTATAATGCAAGCATAGATTACAAGCCATATTACCACCATAATACCACCAATATTATATAACTGATGTAAAAGAAGTGAAATTAAATTAAATGTGAGGTATTAGGCCAAATGTTATCTTAATAATGAGCCCCAAAATGTTATATTTCATCTTCAGATAGCCTCAGCCCCAATGTTTTAAGTATATATTAAATGGATCAATTTATAAGTCAAGGATAACACATTTAACCATTATCTTTAATGGTATAGTTAATGAAATTACAGCTAAATTATAAGGAATAGGAACACATAAAATATCAAATATATGCAAGGAACAGATGGCTTAGACATAAGTTACAGCCTAGAAAAATTAGCAAAATTAGAAAAAACCTCTCACGTTTATTTCAACAAAAATTGTTTCAATTTGTAGGTAAATAGCATTCCTGTATGCCAAGGTATTATGCATCCCTTAATGGGAATAACAAAAATATATGTCACTTGACTAATTTCACACACGTGCACACTTCCCTAAGTTCCACCATAAAATACACTTTAAAGAAAAGATTAACTGAGCTACAGAGAAACCCTGTCTCAGAAAAAAAAAATTAACTGAATTTGGCAAGTCAGATTTTGACATATTTTATATCTGAATTTAATTACACTTATGGATGCTGAACATTATATTACTCTTGCCTAATTATACATGGGGGTTGTTTCTATAACTTAAAATGATTTATTATATTCTGAATGATTTTGCCAAAAGGAATCATCAATCCTCACCTATACATATCTTATAAATATAGTATAGTTGCCTACCCCAGAAATATAACCCTTATCTAGAGTTCTGTCTTCTATCGTTTCAGATAACCACGAACAACTGCAGGGCAAAGTATCAAATGAAAAATTCTGGAAAGCGTAAGTTTTGGAGTGAATACTCTTCTGAGTAGTGTGCTGGAAGCTCCTGGCATTGCTACTCATCAGGCCGATACGAAAATCATTCTCTGTCCAGTGTACAGAAGCTATATACGCTACCTGCCCGTGAGTCACTCAGCTGTCTGCTTGTCACGTGTGCTATGAAAGTACCGTGTAAGAGCCTAAGACAACACTGCAAGGCTGCATCATCCATCTCACCCTAGCTCATCACAGAAGCATTGGGTCTCTACATCATCACACAAAAAAGCCTAAATGTGATTCAATAGCTATTTCAAGAGAGAGGCCACATTCCTATCTCTCTTGGGTAGTATCTCCTTATAACCACTTTTGATGATTATTGTCAAACAGTATAAGTGGGAAACAGTACTACCCACATGTGATGGCTGTTCTTGGTGGTCAACTTGCCTACATCTGGAATTCACTAAACTCAAGTGGCAGAGTCTATCTTGTGGTAGGAGCCTATATAAAAGACAAGCAAGGAGGAAGCATTTGCTCTCTGCCTGCGTGCCCTTGCTCTTACTGGCAAGCTTATCCCTTCATGGGCATTAGAGCCCATTTCTTCGGGACTCCAGCATATGCTGAAGACCTCCTGAAATACCCAGTCTCATAGACTCAATAACTACTGGCTCCTTGGATTTTTCTGTTATTAGACAGCCACTGTTGGACTAGCTGAATAACTAACTACCTATAAGCCAGTCTGTAAATCACACACACATATATACACATTCTATTCTATTATCAGTTCTGTTCCTTTAGAAAGGCCTGACTCATACGCCATGGTTCCAGATATCTATCAGGAATCTTGAGTTGTGTCTTTCACAGAGAAGGAGCGACTAGTATAATGATAAAGCCTTGGCATGGCACCAATCTGAAAAGAAGTAAAAGCTTAGTTTGCTAAGTTAAACTCTTTAGCGGTAAACATTAAATTCTTATTGTGGTTTTGGTGAACATGTGTGAAGGCCTGAGCTTAATCCTCAAAACACCCCTCCCATTCCTACCCACTCATCCCTTGCTGGAGCATTTCTGCCTCCTGTTTCTAGAAATGGAGAGAATGGGGCAGTTTAATCATCTCTAGCACCACAAAAATAACAACAAAAGAATCATGCTTTTGGTTTACCCAAAATATACTGGCACTTCCTCCTATTAAAAAAAAAGTTACCAACTGAATTCTGTAAAGAAAAGGTGAATAATGACAATGAAAGCCTAAGAGAAAGGCTAAGATTACTGTGTGCTTAGAAGACACACCCTTTTGGGCATTCCTAGTCTGCTCTATAACAGACTAAACATAAACAGAACTGCTCTGGCCCTGGTAGGTACTGTTTTTATGAAAATAATGAAAAAGAAGGCTTGCTTGCTAATAGCATAGCAAATCTAAGAGAAACAAGACACAATGATCTAATAAAAAAGATAAGCAACCCCATAAAATAAATTTGGACTATGATAATAGCTTGAGAAAGTCAATTCAATTGCAAGAGACCATGACAATGCCTAATTACTCCCTTCTAGTTATGTAGAGAAAGTCAAAACACAGGACATCCTAACTTCACTTAAAGAACAAGTGAAACTATGAGGGTCTCTCTGCTCTGGTTTTCCTTGCTTAGGTACTAGGGATTGAACTCAGACTCACACATGATAAATAGATACTATACCATTAAACTATATACCCTCAGGTCTTCATTTCCATTTCAAAAATAGAATGAAAAAGGCACTTAAATCCTTTTAAACACACACACAACATTTTGTATTCCTCTGAATCATTCAAACACTGTTCTAGGCCAGATAATGTTGGCTAATGAATGATCTTGTTCATTTTCTACCAAGTCTTAATGGTACTCTTCTGTAGTTAGTTCACGTCTATTTCAATTCCACATTTAGTTCAATTAATATTTAGTGATGCTCTATTTGGCAAGCACCATACTAGTTGTGGAAGCTCTGGTAGTAAGCATGATGAATTTCTCAGGCGATGGAACATCTGGATTTATGGCTATGTAAGGTACAACAAATGTAGTAAAGAGACTTAGTTCAGGGTGCAGCCATAACACACAGAAAGGGCCATCAGCCTGGATGATAGAGGAAGAGGTAGCTTTCCAGACAGAGTGAATCCAGGGTACAGAAAAGACCTATCCTGGACCAAGAAATGTCATACATCAGCAGCTTAGCAGGGGACTGAACCCTGCATATGGAAGGATTCCCATGTTTAACTAGTTCAAGGGTCCAGAGAAGAAGCAGATGTTATCACTGAGGAACACCTACATCCTATTGGTGAGTTTCAACTTCTACCAGGAGATAGCTCCAAGGCTCTGGATTTGAGGTTTGTAGGACAACCACTGGGGTGTTTTGTAGAGTGGAGACTGGAGGATGGACAAAGTTGTACCTAGACAGTTTGACGGATGCCTCATGAAGCTTGCATTGGCCAGCCCCCCACCCACTCAAGTGTCACCACAGATTCACAACAGATCAAAAGACACTCAACAAGTTCAGAGACCCAACATAAACCTTGGTTTTGGTTTTTAACAGAAACTGAGACCTGAAGTGAATAATTCCAAACTTACTCACCTCACTGGCAAAATGAGAAACATTTTAAAGTTCAATTTCTAGAATTTTTAGCTACAATTACACATAAACTTCTTTATTATATGCAAACACAAAGCAATCAATAATGTTACTGATTATTACACCAACTCTCCCTAGGAAATGTTAAAACTAAAAATGTTAATTAAAAGAGGATTAAAAGCTATATGGCCAAACCACTCATGTACCTACTATCCCTAAAATGTGTATGTTCACATCATTTTGGGAATCCTTGCTCTGCCTTTTCCCTAAGCTCTTATGGGATCTTGAGGAAGAGCTGCATCTAAGAGCCGGGGCCACAGATGGGCAAATAACAGGACTTGTTTGCACAGCACATCTGGCTTCCTTCCCAACTCCTCAGTCCCAACAGCCCTTCATGACTTCTAAAACAAAACATCTCATTTGTGCCTCTGGTCCATGAGGGGAATCAGCATATGTGGCTGTGTGGATAGAGAAAAGAAGAGGCCAGGTATACAAAGAGGCCCAAGGTAAATTCCAAACAACAGGTGCTTCAAACCATGTACGTGTTGCAGGGACCATATGGAACTATACACACAAGTAAGACAGGTTGCAGAAAGAGCACTATTTCAATTCTTTAAAAATAAATGGGAATATTTAGTTCAGCTGGTAGAATACTGGCCTAATATGGACAAAACCCTGGGTCCTAGACCCAGCACAGAAGCCAGATATGGATATGCTGAGGCATATCTGTATTCCCAGCATTCCACAGATGGAAGCAGGGGGATAAGGGTGTCCTCAGCTACAGGTCAAGCCCAAGGTCAGATTGAACCACAGGAGACCTATCTCAATGATTAAAAAGAGTCTTTGTTCTCAGATGACCTAACTCTACCCATCATTTACAGACTTGTGAATTAAAAAGCAGACAGGGGCTAGGGAGATGGCTGAGTAGGTACGAAAGAACACTTGCTCAAACATGAGGACCTGAGTTCAGACCTGCAGCCCTAAATAAAAAGCCAGTTATGCCCATGTGTACCCATAAAACCAGCACTCTGTGTAGGAGGGTCCATCTTTATTTCTGTTGCTTTCATTGGTTAATAAAGAAGCTGCCTTGGCCTGTAAGATAAGACACACAGCCCTTAGGTGGGTGGAGTAGACAGAACTGGAAGGTGGTGAGAGAGAAGGAAGTGGGCAGTCGCCATGATTCTCCCGCCCAAGATGAACATACCTTAGAATTGTCCAGTAAGTCACCACCTCGTGGTGATATACAGACTTTTATAATGGGTTAGTTTAGATGTGAGAGCTAGCCAAGAAAAGGTTAGAGATAATGGGCAAGGCAGTATTTACATGAATATAATTGTTGTGTGGTTATTTCGGGCATAAGCAAGCAGCCACAGCCGGGAGCCAGGCACTGGGAACAAAGGGCCCCACTCAGGTGCTGGGACACAGCCGCCCCACCTTACAAAAACTCTGGAACTTTCCTGGCTACCAGGCCCCTGAAGGGGGCTGCTTAGACAATTAACTTCACTTCTGATGCAGCATTCAGACCTTTTGTTCCATATTGGGGTGGTGGAGAGTAAAGATTCTAGCAGCGAGAATCTGGTTTTCCTCTTATTCATCAATCATTTAACCACTTAGAAAGTTACACAAGGTTTCTACTTACTAAAAAATACAATGTTTCTTTCTATTCCAGAGTTTGTTTGGTTTTGAGACAACATCCATGAGAATACTGAAGGACATTTTAAGATTAAATTAATACTAAGCATTTAAAGATGTTCCCTGAAAAGCGGGTGGCATGTACTATCTGCCATCAACCACCAAACACACAACCACAGCTCAAGGTAGGACACCTGCAAAGTAGGGAAAAGGGAGATAGAAAACAGTATCTTCAAAAGCACAGGCACAGAAAGGGATTAATGACTTCAAATGGACACTACTCCTTGGTGTTTTTAAAATTTCTTTGAAAATCTTATATCAGAGTTGCTTTCAGGGGCAGGGTGGGGGTTGGGAAGGAACTAAGCAGTAAAAGAAAATTACTGACAGCTTATCAACTCAAAATTTTGGCCAATGCTGCAGTCCTTCATTCCTGCTAGCAGAGAGGAATGAATTCTTCATCTTTGGAATCTGCTTTGTATTTTTGATACTTCCTTTATAGGCCTATCTTTTATAATACAAAAGTTGTAAACTTGCTTAAAACATTAGGAGGTTTTGTTGCCTTTGGGTCAGAGGTAACCCAACCATACATTGATGATGCCAACTTCAAGAGGCTGAACACCCCTGAGAACCTCCAGAAAGAACTACAACTCTGCCAACACCTTTCTCTCGGAGCTACAAGATTATGCCAAGCTGCCGACCTTCAGAAATGTGTGGCATCTTCACCCTGAAGCCTGTGATGACGCAGCCACACTAGCAAAGTAAACATGAGCTTAGGCATAAAAAAAAATCATTGTACATATCTATTTAGATCAAAAGTCAACAGGAACCCTCCTCCATGAAGCCACGTGTTTTAGGTTAGTGTTCCCTCAAAATTCCTACATTCTAGCCTGAAGCTCCTGTGATAGTTTTAAATGGTATCGCCTTTAAGAAAGAACTTCCAAAAGCTTTGTTCTCATGAACAGGGTACTGACCTTATAAAAGGCACAGCAACTGCCCCTTCTGTCTGTGATGGAACAGTAGGGTGTGGCCTATGAGACACATGTCCTTGGCAAGCACTGAATCTTCTAACCATTCCAGTCTCCAGATCACAGAGCAACACAGCTCTCACTATGCACGCCCGATCGAAGAGATTTTCAGTGACTACACATAAGACATTATTTACAAACACTTTTTATTAAGTGTGAATGTTGCACAAAACAGTCGTATGTGCAATGCCAAAGACAGCCAACAGTGCTTGAGAAATCTTAGAGAAACGAATATCAAAGTACAAAATCCCCTCAGGACATTCTACAAGACAGAAATAGTTAACTTGAATCAGTCACTGAAAAATTTTGACAGCAGAATATGCTTTTATAATGGCCAAATGAAGCATAGAGCCTTACGTGAAGACTCTTGTTTTCACTAGGTATTGATGGATAAAACGTATAGCCTTTCAGTATAAAAGTACATTCAGAGTAATGAGTACTCTGGACTCATTACTGCTCACAGATGAATTATCTTAGCAGTCGTGACAATTTCCACCTACAATTGAAAGCTTGTGTCCTACACATACAAAAATGTCTTATGCAGGAAATACCTGGTACACATACAGACATTAAGATACTCTAACTCCTGACCAGCAACAAAACCCGGATCCAGTGCCAAGGCCCCAACGCCATCAGTAGTGTTTAGCACATATGGTAACTCAGGATCCTCTGCTTGAGACAATATACATTTCTGACTTGGAAATGAACCTTCCTTCCTTCCTTCCTTTTCTTCCTACCTCAAGTTGTCCTCTTAAGGGGTCTTTTAAGTGTGACTTTTGAATAGTCACAAATCATCCTGAAGTTATTCGTATACCACTAAAGCCATATCTGGAAGAAAACATTACAAAAGTATTGCCTGTCCAAAGCAAAGTCCACTATGTAACTACAGCTAAAACATCACGAACTTTCGAATCACGACGCTGAGCAAAAGACACAGAGGAAAACAAAACAGCTATGTGGTTTAATTATAAATACTAGAAAGGAGGTAAAAGTCATCTGTGTTGCTGTCATTGCTGCAGGTAGTCACTGGCTAGGACAGCCCTAGGGAGGCCGAGGAGATGTGATGGTCATACAGACATGAGTCACACACACTGAAGGAGCTGGGTGCTAGTCAAAGGTGGGGGGGATTTGATTTCTAAAAACCAATCAAGCTGTCCTTACAACTCATTCACTTTTCTGTCTGCATTTATACCTTACAAAGATAAAAGTGGAAGCATGAGCAAAACTAAACAAGAAGACAAGACTAGTCATGTGGATACCTAAGTCATGACCTGTAATAATGAGAGCTTCAAACAAACTCAACAGAAAATGCTAAGTTCAACAAGTACAAATGTGCAAAGAGGAGCCTTTCTCTCCTTGAGTATCACATCACTAAAAGATGAGAAAAAAAATTCTGGGAGATGAAACTGTGCCCCAAGCTCTCCAAGATCACAATGGTTACATTATAAAAAATAAAAAAAAGAAATTCTAACAAATACATTAAAAAGCTAAAACTTAAAGACAGGGATAGAGATAGAGTTGGTTCACTTATAGATAAAAACCACCAACTATATAGTTATGGTTAGGGTTACCACCAAAGCACCGATCCATGGAATGGTTCAAGTACACTCCAAAAAACAAACAAACAAAAAAAAAAACCAAACCACTCATGGAAAACATAAATTAGCCTTTATAAAACAAATGGCTTAATTATTTTTCTAAATTTTAAGCCACAGATGACCAGATTCTTGGCAAAATGGGCTACCACAACACATTTCTCTCAGCAGAAATCACTTCCCATTCAACTCCCACAGCCAGACCCCTCATAAGAGAGGTTCCTGGCAGCCTTCCCAAATGACTAAACAAGTCTGACTTAGGTTTGCAATTACTTTTCAATGTGTTTTATGACTGATAGTAATATATTGTACACTATTAAAAATAATCACACATGTCTATGTGATTAAACATTCAAAGGCTTGCCCAAACCTTATCAAGACTGCAATACCCTAGTATTGTGAGTTAGGAAAATCCACAGACAGGTCAGGCAGTGCATGCCTTTAATCCCAGCACTCAGGAGGCAGAGACAGGTGGATCTTCGTGAGTTCGAGACCAGCCTGGTCTACAAAGCAAGTTCCAGGACAGGCTCTGAAGCTACAAAGAAACCTTGTCTCGAAAAACAGACAGACAGACAGACAAAATCGACAGACAATGATGCCCAGGTTGTTTGTCAGCTGGTATGAATAAATATGTTTGCAGCGTGGAAGCAAACAAGCATGCAGAATTATGATGGAGGTGGTACTGGGTAGTTTAAGAAAAGTAAACTCTGAAAAATAAACACTAGTGGGACTGGAGAAATGGCTCAGCGGTTAAGAGCACTGACAGATCTTCCAGAGGACCTGGGTTCAGTTCTCAGCACCCACATGGCAGCTCACACCTGTCTGTAACTCCGGTTCCATGAGATCTGACACCCTCGCACAGACATACATGCAGGTAAACACCAATGCACATAAAAATGAACACACACACATGCCAAGGTTTGAGACTGTGCCAATAATGGACACTACTGGGCAAGTGTTTGGACTGGACACTGACTTTCCCTGTTCATTTGTGAAATAGGTTTATTGGTTTGTGTGGCATTCTGGCTTCCACACGCGTGAGAGTATGTGGAACATCAGCATCTCTAATGACATGGGGAAAGTTCTGATGATGGTTGTCTGTGCTGATTCTCCACAGACAGCATATTGCTCTGCCTCCTGCCTTGACTTCGTAGATCAAGTATGGTTGCCTAGGAAGTTTTAGCTTCTCCTGTGTGTGTAACTTTATCTCCAAGCTGGGGAGGAGGTGGGGTACCGATCTCAGCATCTCCTTTAATAAGTGTTTCATAAGGAAGAACACAAAGGAAAGATGACAAACTGGATGAGGAGGAGCAGGATGAACAGGAGGGTTGGGTCAGTAGTAGCAGTAGCTGGCAACACAGAAGAAATCTTGTCCATATAACCTAAACAGTGGTTTACAAAACTAAAGCAAGTGCACACAACCCCGAGAGCCAGCTGAATTTGCATTCCTCTCTTCCTTAAGAATGGGCTCTATGAGGGTCTGACTAACACATAAAGCATCCCATTATAATAAAGTACAGCACTGGACTGGACTATTCTTTTCCCAAAGTGCACAAAGTAGAACACTTCATCTGTGAGACAGGCTCGAAGACTAAGTTCGGAAACTTGACAGCTGTTATGTAATCATAATAAAGGCGACAACAACAACAAAAACAAAGAACTAATGACCCCAGTTTCAGAATGAAAAGCAAGGAACATTGTGGAGCTGAAATACCAGAAAAGGGGGCTGGAGAGATGGCTCAGCAGTAAAGAGAACTTGTTCCAGAGAACCGGAGTTTGATTCCTGTCACCCATATCACAGGGTTAACAACTGCCTATAACTCCAGCTCCAGAGCCTCCATGGACACCTACCCTCACACATGCATGGGAGGACACACACATGCACACGCACCATAAAAATAAATAAAATCATGAAAGGTACAGGATATAACTCAATTAGTAGAGCACTCTGCCTGGCATGCATGGAGTCCTGGGATCAATCCCTAGGACCACATAAACACAGGCTGGTGGGGCACACTTGTGACCCATCACTTGGAAGGTGGAGGTATGAAGGCCAGAAGTTCAAAGCCATTCTTGGCTACACAGGAGGTTTGAGAACAGCCTGAGCTACATGCAACCAAAATCTAACATCCATTCAACAAATTTTGACTTGATAGGTATTACCCAGATACCAGGGATACTATTGAGACACACAACATAGGCAGTTCAGCTCTCTCGGTGATAAACCCAAAAGATGACTACACATACGGTGAGTGTTAGTAAGAAAACAACAGTGATGTGTAAGTGGTAGTAAGGGACAGCAGGGTGGCAACAGAAGGCTCTGCAGAGCCATTTTAGGCCATCTCGAAAGTGCCTAAATGATATTGAATTTAATGAACAGGCCAAAGGACAACATGGCATTCTAATTGCCACACCAGTATGAATGGAGCTAACTCAAGCCGGCAACAGCCCCGGAACACAGAACTGGATTTCTTTCTCTATTGACTTCCACCTTGACTGCACTGTAGTTAAAGAACACACTGGACGATCACAACTCAAATTTGTTGAGATTTATCTAGTGGCCCAGGATATAGTCAATTGTTGCATATAACCTGTGGTTGCTTGAATGGCACATGGGTTCTCCATCTACTGGATGAGGTACAAGTGCCAATTCCATCTCCTTCTGGTGTTAAGGCCTTCAGCAGCTGTGCTAATTTCTTCTCCAGCTACACCGTATCAGTCATGGAGAGGAGATGCTGAGAACTCTACTGTTACAATGGTGCACTTCTCTATCTCCCTCCATCTGTTTTGGCTTCCTGTAGTTTTCCACTCTACTGTTTGATGCACAGCCATTTTTAACTCCTCTGTCAACCTAGCAAATTGACCCCTTTTATAAAAGGGTCCCTCTCTGGGATGGGGATTTGGCTCGGTAAGTAAAATGACTGTCACTCAAGCAGAAAGACATGGGTTTAGACCCCTAACAACCTCATAAAAGTCGGGGGGGGGTAGAGGAAGCCCAGTATGTGGGACAAAGAGACAGATTGATCTCTGGAGTTCTCTGGCTAGCCAGTCTACACAATCAGTGATCTCTGAGTCACTGGGAGGCTGTCTCACAAAAATAATATGGAGGGCCGGGTGGTGGTGGCGGCGGCGGCGGAGGCTCACACCTTTAACCCCAGCACTCGGGAGACAAAGGCAGGCGGATGGATCTCTGTGAGTTGAGTTCAAGCCTGGTCTGGTCTACAGAGTGACTTCCAGCACAGGTGCCAAAATACAGAGAAACCCTGCCTCAAAAATAAATAAATAAAAACAAAAACAAAACAAGAAAAAAACCCAAAAAACAAAAACAAACCAAGATAATAAGAAGAAGGAGAAAGAGAAGCAGACATCCAGTGACAACCTCTGGCCTCCATATACTTTTTAAATGTCTCTGTATGTGTGGTAAGTTTATACACTTTGAAGTAGGTTTTATTTCTTTATAAATGTACTTTTTATTTCATGTCTATGAGTGATTGCCTGAATATATGTACGTGTACCCTGTGTGTGCCTGGTACCTGCAGGGCCAGAAGAGGTTTTTGGGTGCCCTGGAACTAGAGTTATGACTTGTGAGTAATCGTGTAAGTGTTAGGAACTGAACCCAGGTTTTCTGTAGGATCAGAAAGTGCTTGCAACTGCTGAGCTAACTCTGTAACCCTGAATTCCGTTTCATATGATATTAATACAGCTAATCCTGCTTCCTATTGATTAAGGTTTACACAATATACCCTTTTCATCCTTTTCCTTCAAACGTGTCTATATCATAAAACTTGACGTGATTCTTTGAATCCAGCATAAGGTGGTGTGTGTGTTTTAGTGAAATTATTGATGCAGTAGGACTTCAGTTTGCCCATCTATTTTACCTGTGGTTCTCCTCTATTCTCTATATTTCTTTTTTCTCCAAGCAGAGCATTTCATTTTTGTAAAAAAAAAAAAAAATTAAAAAATTTAAAAAAGCGCCCCAAAGTGTCACTTAATAGAAATAGCAAATGCACCTGTAGATTCTGCAAATGGGAACTGCTCATTTGTTCCCAGCCATTCAGACCCGAATAATTACACAGAAACTATATTAATTACAAAGCTGTTTGGTCTACTAGCTCAGGTTTCTTATTAACTAACTCTCACATTTTAAACTAACACCTTTAACCCCAGCACTCAGGAGACAAAGGCAGGAGGATGGATCTCTGTGAGTTGAGTTCAAGCCCGGTCTGGTCTATTAATCTGTGTATCGACAGATTTCTATTAATCTGTGTATCGACACTAGGCTGTGGCCTACCATGTCTTCTAGCATGTCTTCCTTTGGCAGTTACATGGCATCTTTTTGACTCCGCCTATTCTCTCTCTATATTCTTCCAGCATGGCTATATTCTGTCCTGCCATAGGTCAAAGCAGCTTCTTTATAAAACATATTTATAGCATTCAAAGGGGAAATGCCACATTAGGGTTCACACTAAAGAACTTTAGTGTGTCTGTATTTTTTAATTTTAATTTTAATTTTTTAAAGATTTATTATTTATTATGTATGCAGTATTCTGTCTGCATGAATGCCTGCAGGCGAGAAGAGGGCACCAGATCTCATTACAGATGGTTGTGAGCCACCATGTGGTTGCTGGGAATTGAACTCAGGACCTTTGGAAGAACAGGCAGTGCTCTTAACCACTGAGCCATCTCTCCAGCCCCCTGTCTGTATTTTTTAAAATGCCCCCTTGATACAACAGTTATCTTTTATAAATCATGGACTTCAAGGAAATATGACACATGACTGTAAGGTATTTAAAATTTGACTGGTTCACACATATACAGCAGGAAAAGAAGAATGTACCCAAAAGTGTCACTTAATAGCAATGGCAAATACACCTGTGGATTTATTTAAATGCAGTAAAGTATTTCTTACTTGAAGCATCTGTATTTCCTGGGTTTCTGCTTGACCTCAACAAACAAACTTCTAAGTATGATAAAGGCCACTCCACTCACGATAAGCCAGTGTTTGAAAATGTATGACTGTGCACAAGAAATTAATAACCCTCTCTGGTTTATTTACTTTCTTGCCGAACAATATTTGCATTAATGTTGCATTTTATAGTGAAATCTAAGAAATCTAAACTATTTAAATGCAAATGAGAACATTCTTATTTTATACTAAGTATTTATAGGCCATTATTTGGCAGATTTAGGGATTTATATTTATAATTTTAGCACCCCCTACTACCATATATGGAGGTTTTTTCTCTATGGCTGAAACCAGAATGCAGCCCTTCTGTTCAACCACCCTGCTTCTCCCTCACTGATTACATTAAGCTTCTTGTTTATTCCTGCTTTAATTTAAAAATTGGTGCTGTGAATAAAGGACGAGAACAGAGCTGCAGTCAACATCACTGTTGATAAAATGGGTGTTGCTTGCTTAATACAAAGACCCAGTACCAGGGTCTTTAGTGTGGCTTCTTCAGCATGCCATCCACATCTATCTATGTGCATAGAAGCTGTGATGTTGTGATCAGACAGATGTTTCACTCAACAAACCTGAGGTGTCATGGGTACATCTGGTCTTGAATAAGAGGTAGCAGGTACCACACATAAGATAACAAAGCCAAAGAAGGATAGTGTTTTCACTGGGAAACAGGAAGGCTTGGCTCTGACGCTGCAGGAAAGACTGTTCAGGAACATAAACAGCTCTACCTACTGACCCAGAAACTAAGCTACTCTGCTGTTACTGGGGCAGTGACTGGTTTTCTAGTTTCTTAAGAACTCTAAAATGGTTTGGAGATCACTGGCAAGTGCAGACTATCAGGTATCAAGGGGATACAGGGGAAATGACATTTGGCTAAAGGAAAGGATGGAGCCGGGCTTTCCATGAAGCTAATACTTTGGTTAACTGCTGGCTGCCACACCTCAACTGTGCCATCTGTTCTTTCTCAATGCTTTTGGTACATTTATGTTGTAATATGAACATAAAGTATTATACAAAGACAGATGTAGCACAGTACATGCCTGCAGTTCTGTCAACACAGGAAAATGAGGTAAGAGGATCATTTGAGTTCTGGAGTTCAAGGCTAGCCTAGAAAACACAGAGGGAACTGGCATCGTATTGTTTTGGATTATCATAATGAGTATGACACAACACTACCCTTTTGTATTAATACAGTCACAGACAGTTTGCACACCTTCCAACTTTGCTGACAAATGGATCCTAAATGTGTCACTTTGGAAACAACTTCTCAGAAATTAAGATATCATTACCAAAGGAAAAATAAGGAGATCCTTCCTCTGTAAAATAAAAACCGCATTTACTTCTCTCTGAAGGATTTTTTTTTTTTGTTTTTTTCAAGACAGGGTTTCTCTGTGACTTTGGAGCCTGCGCTGGAACTAGCTCTTGTAGACCAGGCTGGTCTCAAACTCACAAAGATCCGCCTGCCTCTGCCTCCCGAGTGCTGGGATTAAAGGCGTGCGCCACCACCGCCCGGCTTCTCACAACAAAGCTTCAAATAGATACAGGTGGGATGAGTGTCACATCCTGCTAACACAACCTCAGCCAAAACAGTTTCCACAGCACCTGGGTGACCCTGCCTATCTTCGCCCAGTCCCTGTACTATCAGCTCTGCAGCAACTGGCAGAGTGGCCCTACTAGTTGAGTATCAGCCACAGATGCTATGCCTGCTAAGGGAAGGCACAGAGCATTAAAGCAGGAGGAGCGAGGAGGCACAGTGACACAGTGCTACTGGAATTCTCCACTACTGAGACTGGCTACAAAGTCAGATGGCATTAGAGTCATCCACAAGTCACAAGGGAGAAACACAGTTTAGTAGTGGCCTTTATGTTTTGCTAGTGAAATATGCAGTAGCAACTACTAGCTGTTTCCAGAGGACACAGCTGCCTCCTGCTGCTTGGCAACAGTGAGCATCTTATTTATGATCTAAGTGATCAGCACAAACTAACTCACACTTGCCATTCCATCTCTCTTCTGCTGTGCTATATTCTCCAGCATTCTATATGTGCTGGTCTATGTGGCTCTTCTAATCATGTCCTGCTGAATCTGCTGTCTGTTTCCCTACAGAGACAACCTCAAGTTTCACAGTTGTTTCAAGCCGATTAAAGGAACTGGCACGGAGATTCTCAAACTCAGACTCAGGACACTTGTGGCTGAATACTTCCATTGTGGTGACTACACTGTGGACAGTGGGATGTTTAGCAGTACAATTTACCTCTCGCTATATGTGATGAACAAAAATATCTCGGGACATGTCAAAATGTGCCAGGGTTGGGGCTAAAGAGATTGCTCAGCAGTTAAGAACATTTACTGTGAAATCATTTGAGCTAGACTCCCCAAACTCGAATAATAAGCCAGAGGTAACACAAGCTCAGAGATATCTGATACCTCCTTTTGGCCCCTACACACATGTATGCAAGCATCTGCACACGTTTATATACGTATGTATGTATGTATGTATGTATGTATGTATGCATGTATGTATGTATATACACACATAAATATAAATTTATGCAAATACACACATAAAATAAAATGGAAAATGTGCCTGGGTTGGGGGAGAACCATGGCAGAGGAGTGGGCTAGAATTAGGATTCTAGCCAACACATTTGAGATGAGCTGATAGGTCTCACTTGTTTTATTTTTGAGAGAGTATCTTGTGTAGCTCGGGATGGCCTCAAACTCACTAGGAAGCCAACTCTGACCCTCCCACTTCTACTTCCCCAGTGCTAGGATTATAGGGAGTACCCCGGGGCCCAGTTTTATGTGGAGCTTATGTTTAAATCCAAGACTTGTACATGCTAGGAAAGGCCCCAACCAACTGAACTACATATATCACCATCCTGAAGATCTTATTTTTATACAGTTTTTCACCTTCAAGAATTATAGGTCTGTGGAAAATGGTAAAGATAGAAGAGACAAGACCTCTGTACCCTTTCACCTGTTTTCCAATATTGGTTCTACCTTAAGTAACTACAGAGGAATTTCAGAAGTAAAAAGTGGCATTGGTGCATGCATTTATATATGTACTCTATGTTAGTACATTACCTGGGCAGATTAACAAAACCACATGCGCCACCACCCTCCATACATACACATCCCTTAACGCCAGAAAAAATGGCTCTTATCAAGAGAACCTCTGCATTTTGTGGGCAGGAATGGAAACTGGTCAAGTCATTATGAAAGACAATACTCCTGTTTCTCCAAGGAACTAGAAAAGAGACTGCTGTATGGTCCAAAAAACCCGCTGGCAGGGCCAGATCAAGGAAATGAAATAGGCTTGTTTAGAAAGAGCTGCTCTCCCATGATGGGGCTATTCAAATGAACTATTCAAACCAAAGTGAGGTAGCTTCTGCTTTTCCAGTCCCTCTTCATGTCATCTTGCTCATAGATGTACAGAGAAGAGGTGCTCTGAATCTGCAAGTCTCAATCACTTTGGGGTTTGAATGTCCCTTTCACAGAGATCACATAAGACCATCCACATACCAGATATTTACATATGATTAATAACAGTAGCATAATTAGTTATGAAGTAGCAATAAAAATAATTTTATGGTTGAGAATCACGACAACATGAGGAACTGTATTAAGCAGTCATAGCATTAGGAAGGTTAAGAACCACTGGTATTACTGTCCCTGTTATTCCCTTTGAGCTTGCTTCACTGGTTGGCTGGATGGTTGGCTAGCTGGTTGGATGGATGGATGGATGGATGGATGGATGGATGGATGGATGGATGGATGGATGGATGGATGGATGGATGGTTGGATGACTGGTTGGTTGGTTGATTGGTTGGTTGGCTGGCTGGCTGGCTGGCTGGTTGGTTGGCTGGTTGGTTTTTACGCTTCTGAAGATTGAACCTAGAGCTCCACACATGCTTGGCAAGTGCTCTACTCCCAAGCAACTTCCAAAGTTCTGAATGTCTTCAGAATCTGCAATGGTATCTTCTGTTTCTTCTTTCATACTTGTAATTAAGTGTCCTTTCTATTTGTCAACTTTGGAATACTTCGGTCACTTTCATTGAATATTTCACCCATTTTCTCCATTACGTTCTATTTTCAAAGCCTTCTGACTGTATTATTATGGGTTCTATTACTGTAATAAACACCATGGCTGAGGTAACATGGAGAAGGAAGGATCTGCTTACAGTTGCAGAGCTCTAGGATCCAGAATGATTGAAACAAAATGGCAGCAGGCAGAAGGCAGAGCGGCTGGAGCAGGAGCTCAGAACGCCTATCTCAAACCACAAACAAGAAGCAGAGAGAGTGCGCTAAAATTAGCACAGGCTTTTGAAAACTCAAAGCTGCTGGGCGGTGGTGGCGCACGCCTTTAATCCCAGCACTCGGGAGGCAGGGGCAGGTGGATCTCTGTGAGTTCGAGACCAGCCTGGTCTACCTGAGCTAGTTCCAGGACAGGCTCCAAAGTTACAGAGAAACCCTATCTTGAAAAAAAACAAAGAAAAGAAAAGAAAAGAAAAGAAAGGAAAAGAAAAGAAAAGAAAAGAAAAGAAAAGAAAAGAAAAGAACTCAAAGCTTGCCTCCGATACTTATTTCCTCCAGTAAGGCCACACAACCTAAACCTACCCAAACAATGTCATTAACTGGGGACCACGCCTGAGAATATGAGTGACATCTCATTCAAACCTCCACACCAATTACAATGGCTCCGTAGAAGACCACTGGAAATGCCTGAGGGACATGGAGGGTTCAATTAAAAAAAGAGGCAACATCCAGTTTCAGACAGATATAGAAGAATTCTAGTACTAAAATATTTCAACAGCTAAATACTTACAATTAAATCACTGTTAACTATGTAACTAGTTAAGTATCAGTGTACAGTTTTATTATTCTACATTTTTGGGGGGTCCCTGTTCAGAGCTCTACCACAGAAGTTGCTCTGCCTCCATCAAATTTTTATGGCCATTTCTCTAACATCAAAACAAATGCCACAGCCATGAGTTATAGAGCTGTTTCCTACAGAGCAGGAAGTAGTTGATTTTCCTCCTGGGTGTATTAAGGTACAGGGAATCAACAGTGCTACTTTTTTACAACACTGCAATTTACACTCTGGGAAGGGAGGAGGTAATAAAAGGTTATTTAATCAAGCGAAGAAATTCACACCTATTTTCTCATTTTGTTTAGTTTTTGGATCTTGTGAAGGTGAAATTTTAACATAATCTTAGCTAAAAGAATTACTAGGGCTGTAACAAAAACCCCTTTCTGTAGTTCCTTCTTGCTCATTAGCTTTTGAACCCACAGGGTGTCGGCAAAGTAAGGATGACATCTGTTCCTCACTTGGTGCTATTTCTACCCGACTCCTCTGCTGAATTCTGGACCAGGACAACACTGCACACAGTACTGGGAGACGGGAGCCTTCCTCTGTAAACTCCTTTGCCTTTTGTTACATGTGAATTCGATAGATGGATTCCGCTAGTGATAAGTGCCAAATATGGGAGTCAGTAAAGGACATTTCACAGCTATACTGTGCTACAGGATGCAGCCACTATTTTGGTCCCCAACAATCCCCAGCTCCTGATATCTGTGTTTCCCTATCAGCATAATAAGAACTCACAAATTCACTTTTAACCTAAAAATGACACTTTCTTTCAGTCAAGACTTAAGAAGACTAAATCTTCTGTCTCAGGAGAGCTCTGCTACTCCTGCCTGAATCCTTCCTGGGAGTCAGATGTCACAGACAAGCCCACTGGAGAGGTCTACCAAGTAAGGGAGCAAGGACTGCTGCCCTGCCAGAGCCACTGGGGCCTTTAGCTGAGACTTCAGCCCAGCTGTAAATAAGCAAACTCATCAGATCCCTGAGCACAAGACACCAGTAGAGCGGCACTCAGGCTGCTGACCCCCAGAAACAAGGAACTAGCATGTCTGTTATTTTAAGCTAGTAAGTCTGATATACATTTATCACTCGGCAATAAATAACGAATACAGCCTCCCAGCTAGACATCTACAGCCACAACAAAGCTGTTACCTGCTACTCAGGTTTTCAAAGACTCCCAATTCCAGGGGAACTAACCCTCCTCCCCTAGTCAAATCCACAGAGCAGGAAATTAGTCATCACCAAGATTTAAACTCCGTAGAACTTTTAATTTTTTATATTTAACAGCAAAGCAACAAAAACAGAATGGAAATTTTTAGAAAGTAGTGCAGCTAGTTGGAGAGGTTTCTCAGTGATAAAACACTTTCTTCCTATATGAATGCTCATGGTTTGATTTCAGCCCCTGAAGGGGGAAAAAAAAGGGCCTGTGAGATGACTCCATGGGTAAAGGCACTTGCCACCAAGCCTGAATTCAATTCCAGACCCACATGGTAGAAGGAGAAACTGACTCCTGTAAGTTTGTCCTCCTAATTCCACATGCATACCATAGATTATTGATGTACATGTGCACATACAATTAAGTAAATGATTCTTTAATAATGATACCAGCAATAACAATAGCAGCAAGGTTTAACTTTTTACTCAGTTTTGAACACTGATGTCATGGAAAAGACATGTGATCAAAAATTGTTAAAGAACGTGAGAACTTACTTCTTCCTTTGGGGAACTCTGGGAGGTCTTTGCATACCAAAAACTCTGATCCTGAGAAGGCAATTAGCCTCTGATCCCCAAAATATGCACCATGTCATATGTGCAACCCCTGCACATATATATATATACACAGAATAAATTAATGTATTTTAAAAATAAATAAAACTGCCAATCCTGCCCAAGGAACCTTGTTTGAGTGTAGCTCATCTTTCTCAGCCATAATATCCACTATGGCAACCTTGCTGAACCAGCATTCTGAACAATACACTTCGGGGAGGAAAGAGTCTAGAGAAAGTTGTCTCTAAAGGCAGCTTAAAAATAAGTCAAGGTGGACTGGGGAGATAGCTCAACAGCAAAATGCACTGGCTGCTCTTCAAGAAGACCAGGGTTTGATTCTCAGCACCCACCTGGCAGCATACAACCTCAAGTTCAGGGGATCTGAACCTTCTGGCCTCTACAGGCATTGCATGCATGTAATGCACAGACATACACACAGGCATAATACACATAAAAATGAATACACACACATATATATATATTTAATTGAAAAATTTCAAACTCAATTTACGAATGTTTAAGCATAGGGAAATTTAATACTGAATGAGATGGTACCACCAATCCAAAGAGCATGGAGCTCTGCGTCCGCTCTGATCACAGTTTCCAGGATTAGGGATACCTCAACTTTTCTGGTCATGTATTAAGGTATTCAATGCTTGCTTTCACTTAAGTTGTTTTGCTTTGCTGCCCTGAAACTTTCAGAGGAAAGGTAATGTCAAGCATGGTAAGGACGACGGGCTCCGGGGGTGATTCTGAATTGTTATGTGGCTCTGTCTCCTACCCACGCTGAGCAGCTTTGCTGGGCTTCCACACTGTCTGTAAAGGGTGGCTAATAAAAAGGCCTGCCTCAGTGAGAGCCATGGTCATTTATGGTATAATACCTAGGACCAAAGAGACTATAAAAACCACAACAATTTTCCTCATCCAATGCATTGGATCTTAAATTAAGGAACTTGAACATCTCAGTGTTTCAATCCTGTCCTCACTGAGCCACTGCTCTACCAGGATGATGTAAACCTACCCTCATGTGACAGCATATAGGGCTTCATTCTGTCTGTACCAGCCACATCCACCTTGAGTTTCCCCAGATCAGACTGCAGACAGAGCTTTCCGTGCTGCGATCTCAATTTCCAAAGTTTCACAATCCTTGCAAGAAAGCGCACTTGGTTTGTTTCCAGTCTCATTCATGACGCCAAACAATGTTTCCAGGGCCGTACAATGTAGGGCTTGGCTAGTCAGCAGAGCCAAACTGATATGGTCGTCCTTCTTACCTGGTGAAAGGCTAAGACAGATCAATGGCCAGGCTGAAGACTCTTAGATTTTCATAAACTTGTGAATCAAAGCTGCAAATCAGAAGTGACACACTGAGCAAGTTCAGAACTCGCAGACACTGCCTTGGTCCCTGACTGCTCACACAGTGCTAAGAAATATTTTGGCCATTATTCAAATACGATCTCTCCTTTCCCTCTTTCTTCCTCCCAACCCCCCCCCACACACACACATATACAGACCTCTAAAGGAGACTAGGGTCTGTCAGCAAACTAGATGCATCCTGTGATATTAGCCCTGATGTCATGAGGACTTGAGTGACAGTTGAAAAGAGAATTTTCAACCAGAAATGTCATTGCAGACTGCAGGCGGAGTCGAGCGGACTTTGGAGGACACTCAGCTAGTCTCGGCAACATACCCTCATTTGGAGAATGATAGTGATGAACTAGATCTTCTGGCTGCTGGAGCTGCTGGATGCTCTGTTGCCATGGTCATTGCAAGGTAATGAATCCGGGACAAGATCTTCGGCTCAATGAGGGAAATTAAATACCTAAGTAGCAATGACTTCAAAGTGGCACCATGCACAACTGTGATGAGCCTTGGTAACAATCCAAAGTAGGTCCTGTTATTATTCCCATAACACATAAACTATAGGTCTGAGAGGGTACGCATTTACCCAGGGCAGTTAGGAAGTGATGGAGCTAAAACTCAAACCAAGCCTCTGATTGTAGGGCCTGAGGTCTCAGCCAGGGGAACCACACTACCCCTCTGAGGAAGAAACCCTTGAAAGCATAACTTGAAAGGACAAATGGATTGACAAATGCATTGAGTTGGTGGTTTTATCTTCTTGGGACTCATCCTCAACTAAGAAGGAAACACTGGCTTCTTCTTGCAGATTACAGAGAGCAGCAGAGTCACTAAGAGAAATGAAGCACCTTTGTTTACACCAATTTTAAGACAATTATCTCCTGAGCTCACTTCTGTCCTGAGGGCAGGTACTTTCTTAAACAGTGCCACATTATAAAACAACTGGGTACAAAGCAACAAATGACCCTCCAGACAGTTCTCCTCTTTGTAAATACAAAATCCTATCTGCTAAACAACTACACCATGACAAATCACAAGGCTGAGACGGAGTCTTCCCGCACAGATTTAAAGCTCAAGGATTTCTACAAACTTAATAACATTAAATCTGAGGCAGATGGCTGAATGCCTTAGAAATCCCTAATTCTTAAGGGGATCCTGGATGGAAATTTCCTGGCTGGGCTTGTAGTTTTTATCTCTGCATCAGAAAAATACTGGCACCACCTGGTGGTTCTTTCTCTGCTACAATAAAACTAGGATCTGGACAGCACTCCTGTTGTCAAGTGACCCACATTTTTTTAAAAAAAAATGCTGTTCTTAATTTGTAAGTTTTTCACATAACTCCAACCGAAGAATTGAGTGAATTTAGTTTTTATCCATATGGAGAGATCCCATCTCTTGAGCATGCTCTGAAGTATATTCAGTGGTACACATGATAAATATTAAAACACAAGTCAAGCCTGAGCCAATGGTGCATTCCTATAATGCCAGAAACACAGAAGGATGGCTCGGAGGATCATTTAAGCCCATGAGTTCAAGGGAACTCAGACGGTCCAGTGAGACCTTGTCTAAAACTAAACTTAATTAATTTCATACAATTTGAAACATACAAGTACAAAGCTGCCCAGGACTTATACTGACCACAGTGAACATTCAGTCCTGAATTTTTATACTGGGGGAAACATCATTTTACTATTATTTGTGCGTTACTTTAGGCTGGGGATACAGACATTACTCTATATAATATATAAATAAAAGTACTTTTGAACACCCCCTAGTTATCAGGTATCCTTCAGCTACTATTTATTTTTTCACTCTTTCACCTATCTAGGCCAGTGATATACAAATATTTTTTACAGCTAAATGTCACTGTTTCTTTGCAAAGCCGGGGGTGGAACCCTGCCCCTTCTTGCCCAAGTTAGGCACATGATCTACCACTAAGCTTCAGCCTGGGCCCTAAATGTGTTTTGATATGCTTCACCTTTTTGCCCATCACTTTGCAATGAATGAGTAAGTAGTGAGTGGCAGAGCTCAGATTTAAACCTGTTCCCATAATGCTCCCTGCTACCCTTGGATTGCATTACCAGGATGACCAGGAGCCAGTACCTACCACATTTAAACAAAGCTTCAAGAGTTCTGAGGAACTTAAAAACTCCACTGATCAATGGCAGTTACGCTGAAATTTTAAAACAAAGTGCAGGTGCAACACACAAAACAGGTACACAAACAGTTGCTCACTGGTTTACAGTTCTATTGTCATTGAATAACTCAGATGTCCTAAATACTTCTCCCTGAGAGAAGCTAAAATGCAAAACCAGAGAGTCAGAAGGGCTCAAAAGACAGGAAGCATTTCTGTCAAATTCACTGGGAGGACTGAGAAGCAGCAGTAATTTGGAAGAAATTTACTTTGTCAGCCCATGTGTCTCTGTTTGGGTTACTGGGAAGTGTGGTTAACACAGGAACTGCCTGTTACACTGAATGAAATTTCCAATAAAAAAAAGCCAAATGGGAAACATATGGGAGTGTTAAAGAGGTGGGCCAAGTGGAGCAAAGCAAAGCAAAGTGACCTGGAATGTTTTAGACCCCATAAGGACAACCTTAATAAGATGCTTAAAATGACATCCTAGGGTCTGCAAATCCAAGCTAGTCCTTAAGTATGTTTACTTCTGGCCCCATGGACCCATTCTTGCTCAGCTTCTAATACAGCTCTTACAGAAACCCAACAATCACTCTTTAATTAAAGTGCATTACAAATGTAAGGCACAGTTTGAACAAAGAAAACCACTGCTCTCTCAGTAAAATGATCAGTTTCTGTTGTATCTGATTTTTCTCCTAGGCTGATATTTCATTAAAGGAAATAAACTGACCTTCTAACTTATTAAGAGAGGAGCAATTGACAGAGAAGGAGCCTTTGCCGATAAGGGGTTAGTGGCTGAAAGCCTCAGTGCTGTGCTCAGTATTGAAACAGAGAGCCCAGACACGGGGTGTCTCCTAATCAAGTTCCTTCAAGCTTAGTCTCAAGTTCAAATGCAAAAGCCTCCCTGCTAGGGAAGACACTCAAGAACTACTTGAGTGTCTTCCCCACTAAGTATTTCTGATTGTTGGTAATATATGAGGGTTGCATTTCCGTGAGTGGCTGGGGCCCTGTGATCGGGTAGCCAGAGTAGTAAGCAGATCAATGGCAGTTCAAATACCTTTTTGAAAGTTCAAGACCACACAGAGCCTCTTTTCCTCTTGCTAAGTAGCTTTTCTTTCAACCTAAGAGATGAAGTTGCACAAAGTCATTGTCCCCATCCATCCCTGACCCATTTGATGCACATGTAGTTGAGCTAGGAATCAGCAGGAACAATGGAAGCAGAAGCTGAAAGTTTAACAAAACAAAACAAAACAAAACAAAACAAAACCCCACACTAGGATTTGGTTATTACTTCAGATAATATCTACAGACTATTTCTTCATACGGTAGTCATAGAAACTAAAGGAAATAATCATCTCAAGCGGCCCCAGAGTGTCAAGGGGTGTCAGGAAAGATAAATTTTGCCCTGAGAGTCACAACACGGTTATGATATATCTCTATATAGCTTCACATCTTGTGGAGAAGGACCACAAAGATCAATTAATATCTTTTCCTCCTTTCTTTCCAGACTCCAATAAACGTAGGAAGGTGGTATTTGGCTACCAATGGAAAGTTAATAAAAAATAAAAAAACTGCTCTGTACATCTGATGCAGGGAAAACTGGGGGATAAGAGAAGAAAAAAGGAGCTCACATCTAGGCATTTGGTTTAAGCTTCCTGAGTACTGTCCAGATCTTAATTTTATGGCTCACAGACACTGCTATTCTCAAGTTTGGTATGAAGCAGAAATACATATTGAGGTACCTGATCAACTATCATTAGGATGACTCAGAGGAATATCACATTATTCTGAATAATATTGGAAGAAGCACAAGACATCTGAACCAGGAGCTGGAGAGATGGCTCAGCAGTTAAGAGTGCTGACTGTTCTTCCAGAGGACCTGGGTTCAACTCCCAGCACCCACATGGCAGCTCACAACTGTCTGTAACTCCAAGATCAGACAAAAATGCAGAGAAAACATCAAGACACATAAAATAAATAAATTTGAAAAAAAACGACATCTGAACCAAACCCATCTAAACAGTTCACTTCTTTACCAGAATCATGCTAACTTAAGCATGCCTATTTAGAAATGCGCTAAGAGTCTTTTAATCCACATATTTGTGTTTTGCTCTAACATGTAAGCATAATCCTTATCTATTTGCATTATGCAAATGAGAATGACCAAATAATTACAATTAGGATAACACCTAGCTAGCTGAACATCCTGCTAACTCAAGAAACCTCTTGGCCCTTCAAGCAAACATCCTCCCAGATTGTTCTGGACTGTCCAGATTTTATTTTTTAATTGTCTAGATTTTAAAAGTGAAATTCTCACATCTCAGACACACTGTCAAACCAGGGCTGCTGCTGGTCTTAGTAATGCAAAGACATCCTCAGAGTGTCAAGATAAGAAAGAAACATCTTCCTGGAGTGTAAAGATATAAGGGAGGGACATTACATCATCTGAGAGAGTCTTCCATTAAAACCAAGATAAGAAATAATGTATGATCTAAACTCTGGATGAACTTTTAGGGTAAGACTAAAGCTGTCAAAATAATGTTGAGTTTTTGTCTTTTGTTTTTATAGGAGTACGGCAGACGATATGACTGATGAGCAAAACAGGAGAACAAAAACCACCAGTGCATACTACACCATGCACTCCTCTTACCTGCTGTGTGAGCAGAGACTGAGGATTAAGCTCTCTAGGCCTTTTTTAAACCATCCGCTGGAAAGGAGAGAATATGTTTGGTACCTGAAAATTTGTACTGAGAAAATACTTATTATATAGTGTTAGTGGTCTGATCTCTGAGCCACACATACAATATTCCTGTTACGATCATGGAAATCCCCAAAGAACACCACATATGTGTTCATACAGGCATGTACATGTGTGTGCATTCATATGCACCAGGCACACATAGAGACATTTTGTTTTTCATTTTTGAAAGCTTGAAAAACACACCCATCATGAGAAAAAACTGCATGTTTCTGTCAGAAGAGGAGAGGAAGGTTGATAGAAATAAGGCCGAGCAAAGGCTGCATCTTATGGGGTAGGCTGTTACAGAGGGTAAAAGTAATGTTGCAGTTTTGTCATTTGTTTTTATAGCAGTGTGGCAAATGATATGATTGATAAGCAACACCGGAGAACAAAAGCCAACACTGCAGACTGCTCAGCTAAGTGTGAGAGCTACAAAGCACCTTGGGCAAGGTAAGCCTGGTGGTAAGCTTCCATGTGGAATAGTCAAGAACAACCCACACAGAAAGCGAGTTCTGGACCAGTGACTCATATAATACCAGCCTTCCTGTCTGGTCCTATCACAGGGAAGAAATCTGCCCAAGGAAATCCTCTTGGGAGATTCCAGATAAACACACAGGTAGTAATAGAGGACCACTGGGTAGGATGGGCTCCCTTGACATCAACAGATTTAAGTCTAGCCAGAAATAAGGAGAGCACTGATCAAATACAGTAAACTTGTTACCAAATGACCCCAAAAGTAAAACAAACCTAAAACGGCAAAACCCAACACACTAGGCAGTGTGTGCGTATACACCTCCATCCACTACCCTGCATGTTAGAAGACTCTTTGTACTTGAGAAACCATCAGAAAAGACTTGTGTGGCTACTCAGAGATATCCATCAGCATTTTCTGTTGATACATAGCTTGTGATTTAGAGAGAAGTCTCCAGATTTTCTCAACTGCCCAATCCAACCCAACGTAGTCAAGAGCTCCAGGAACTGTGAACCCTCCTGCACTGCGTTGACTGGATCTACTGTGTGTATTTAATGCACTGAGCAGTGAGTGCCTGGCAGGGCCAAGATCACAGCTCATTCTTCAATGTATATTCTATGCTGATAAAAATGCTAACACGAGTTTCATTCCTCAAACACTTCAGCACTCAAAGTCTACACACCACACCTTTTATCAGCTCCTGGGAAGTTTCTGGTACACTAAAGACTTACCCTCTCTGTTCTGCTTCTACTGTCCTCCCTGACAGCCTAATGTTAGAGATCATGGGATAAATTTCTGGACCACTAAAGAAACCTCAAAACATCTATTAAAAAGAAAAGAAAAAGAAATAGGATGAGTGAATGATAAGAATGGCACACCTGTCTCTATTTACACAAGACCACATTTTTTTAAATTGTTTAAAGTGCTTCCCTCTGCTAGACATTGATTTTGTTGCTGACACTAAAAACAAAAATCCCTTCAGAGCAAATGGGTTTTTACATCAGGATTCATCCAAAGTGCCCCTGGAAAAAAATGCATGGGTTCTGAACAAATTCTAGCCTATTATTTAAAATACATTACAGAAAGAAGAAAAGGGAGGGAGGGAGGAGGACAACCAGGAAAATCTAAGTCTATGAAGCACCTTCCTTCCACACAAGGACTTAACTATGCCGTCATCTCTCTGAACATCCAAGACAGAATTTCTGAAAGAATGAAGCAATGATATGCAACCATCTCTATGCTCTAAAAAACTTGAGGAATCTTCAGCATTCTTATAACCTCATTACTGAAACAAATTGCCCATCAAGATAAGGAAGAGTGGTTTTAAAAGCCAGACTTTGAAGAACTCCCCTCTCCCCCTTACACACATACATACCTCCAAATGGGTAACTCTCACACATAAACACAGAGAAGTTAGACACTATTCTTACAGACACCGCTGGAGAGGATGCTGTTTGGGGATGTTTGCCTATGGTGTCCTTCCCAGGGTGCTTAGCCAGAGTTTTGCAAGCAAAACAAAGCAGGCCTCATGGTCCTATCACCTGGTTCCTCTGTTCAAATCATGGCGCAAACAACTCCCGGGGTGCCATGACAAATGGCCACACAGATGAAAAAGAGGAAATACCTATTTCAAGCTCACAACCAGAAAGAGAAGTGTGGCACATCAGAGATGCAGTCAGCATCCTCCAATCAGGTGGGCCCAGAAGAGTAGCAAGCAAGTATAACACTTGCTAGGTTTTACATTCAAGGGAATGGCACTAGGCACTGCAGTAGACAGCATGCCAGGCTAGAAGGATAAAAGTGATTCTTTACACTCTGGGTTGATGTTCATGGCCTCTGAAATGGTAAGCTAAACACAGCTTGTGGCAGGCTGTGACAAACCTTCCCAGGCCTTATTTCCTCTAGGTTCTACTGCCAGAACCCAGGGTAACAGAGAGAAAGTGTACCCAGCAGAAAGAGAATTGAGTCCTAACCTTCCTTGCATGAGGTAAGCAAAAAAATATCAGGGAAGTTGTTGGACCAGAGTTCCAGAAGAGTGCTTTAAAGACATCAGTGGCTGTTGTTGCCCCTTCCACTCTTCCTTCTTCCTGCATGCCGCACAGATGTCTCACCTGAATGAGAACAAGAGAACTGCTCCTGGGTGGCAGAACACAAAACGAGAAGAATTCTGTGCCTTAAGTGTCCCAGGCCATCTTTCTCCAGGCCTTTCACTTCTTAGGAGAAAAGTAAATCCTGCTTAGTCTATTCTTCGGCTTCTCTGTAGTCTCCTCCCAGCACAATTCCTAATGGGCACAGAGCCCTGTGATATCCAGGAGAGGCTGGCGTACTGAAACAAGAAATGATGAGAACACGCTCCGGGAGCCACCTTTGGCTCTGGAACCTCAGATGGGGTTGTGGTGCCTGTTCTGCCAGAGACTGGAAGTAGGCTAGCCAGATAGGCTTCTGAACTCTGGAGGAACCCAACTTCCCCAGAGAGACAGTGAAGACCAAACTCCAAGGCAAAGGACAGGATGTCAGTGCACCCATGGAGCACTTGGCAACCTAGGCAGCATACGGGATGGATTCTGCCAAAGATGCCATCATAAAAGGAGCTTGTGTAGGTCTAGAAGGTGGAGAAACCTGGGTAATGTCTGCTTTGGGACCTGTAGAAAGGGATCACTGCACTAAATAATGGGGAGGAAAGGTAATTAAACAAATGAAGTCAGAAGGGGGCAGATGGCACAAGGAAAATTAGAAAAACTAAACTTGGATATCCCTGTTTCCTGCGGGTACACTGGCATGGCTAAGGAGAAGAAGGACATCTGGGCACGTGCAGAATCAAAGCGTTTCATTTGCCCATGCTTATGTCACAGGCCACTCCCTCACTTACTCATGTATCAGAGTCACGAGAAGTTCCTCACATGCTCTGTCCTGAAACCTTGTACTAAGCACACACAGATGTATACACACACACACACAGAGAACTTGGTCTTGCTGTCTCAAGTACTTCTCAGCAGAACCAGGGATAAAGACAATTTCCGGGAGAAGATTCAAGATGGTGGCTACCGGCACCCTAGGGACAGCATAGCTGCTCGGAGGAGCCTGAGAGATCCATAAAGGCTCTTAGGTGTAATGTGGAAGTTGAGGGTGAATTGGCACAGCCTGCAGTATCTCTGGATCAACTTTAAAAAGGCAGGTCTTACGGGAAGATGCTTTGAAAAAGTGGTCTCATGAAACTGGAAGGAAAAGTGGCAGAGCGGAGTGGCACACGCAGTGGTGAAGGGACATGGCTGCAAACAGTTTGGGAGGGTTTGATGCAAAGACAAAAACCATGTTCTTACTGAATAGGGCCAACCCTAAGCCCAAGGGATGGCCCCGCAGCATGGAGTCACCACTGCTGCAGACTGTGGGAGGAAAAAAAGAATGGACCGCTGAGTTGCCCACAGGCTGCAAGAACAATGGTTGTACCTAATGAGCCATGGGACAGCTGGCACCAAGGGCAGGGAGGTGTCCAGTGACCTGGAGCTCTCCAGGATCCTGCTCCTAGATGCCCTACCCTGACTCTGAGCAACAATGAGATATTCAAGCAATTCAGCAATATCTAGTATTTATGGGGAGCTTCAGAAACCAGATACTTTGAGCCAGACCAATAACTCATCGCAATACTTATTTGAATGTAAAGCTGTTTAGGCAAGAAAATGTACTGTGTGACACGCTGCAGTTTGCACTGCTACTTTGATGAACACATGTGCAATGGAAAGGTGGGGAAGACAGAGGAATGGAGCCGCATAAACAGTGGAGAGAGGCAGAACTAGAGACGTGATGGCAACAGGTGTGGGGGCATGGCTGCAGACCGGGGAGCATGTCATTGCTGAGTAGAGCCTGCAGGGTGGGTACAACAGCCTGGAGCTAGCAGAGGCTCCGCCCCTTAAAGCACTGTCCACCTGACTCTCGAGAACAACAGGATGTCTGAGAAGGAGAACAGTTCATTTTCTGGACTGGAGCTCCCCAAAAGACCTCCATGGTCCGTCCTGCCACCAGAGGCCATGTTAATGAATGTCCGTGGTCCATATGTTACCACCAAAGACCATATGGATGTTGTCTCTAGGGGCCATGCAAATGTCTGTGATCCTTGCTGTAACCGGAAACCACATGGAAGTCCATGATCCATGCTGCTACTGGTAGTTATGGACAAGGAAACTTCTTTTGCAGTGATATTGACTACTGCAGATTCACAGTTGAGAATGAGAAACATTGAAGGCTTCTGTGACAATGCCCCTGCTCCCCCCAAAACAATCTAAACAGGAAGCCACTGAAGAGAAGCCTTAAAAATTGTGATATGGATGGTGAAGAGGAGCTCTTCACAGTTGATGGCTTCTGGTGTGGGGAGGAAGGCATAGTTTTCTTTAAGGGGCTGACCACTGGGAGTTTGACCATGCTCCAGGGAGTATGTGAGCAACACAGACTGGACTTGCTTCTCTTTTCCTTCTGTTTTAGGGCAGGCACAAGGTTGGGTAGACCTGGGAAGACTGGGAAGCGATCAGGGTGCAATGTAAAATTCCCAAATAATCAATAAAAATGTTACATTGAAAAATATTTTTAATTTTCTTTTTAAAAAGTATTTCTGATCTGAATTGTCCTATGCAGTAGCCACAAATGGCACTGAACACTTGAAATATTGTGAATGCATCTCAACCTAAAATTTTCTTAATTATATGTCATTTAAACAAATTTATGTCTCTATTTAAATAGCCACATTGTGCAAATGGCTACCACAAAGTATATGGAATCAATTTAGATAGAGTGTCCTGAATAGAAGAGGACAGACGAAGAGAAGAGACTCCAGGCGAATGAATGAAGCTCTTATCCAAACACTTACCTACACATGCTGAACTTCCTATGCCAACTGAGAGCTCAAAAACTCAGTGTTTGCATCCCCCCTACCCTAGCACAGGGACATGCTTTCCTAGGGGACAAAAAAATTACAAATGAATGGCAAGATGATGATAATAATAATAATAAAAACATGAATGGCAGATAATAATAATAATAAACTATTGGATCAAGTGTGTCTCAGAACATTACAGTATGGAGTGAGTGATCTTGGCAGGAGCCTGAGCCAGTGTGATGCTACCTGATGCTATGTCCCTCCCATACTTCCTTGCAAAAAGACTAAGAGCACCTTCACATCAGAGGACAGATGCTGTAATGTTACAGAAAGCAAGATGAGGAAGACAGCAGGCTAGACTTCACACTACTCAGACTTTGGATGAGCATGCTCAGTGCTACATCTCATTGTCAACAGTACTTGTTCAAGACATCCACATGGCCTCTCCAGACAAAGAAGTTGGGAGCTAAAGGTGGGTGCCTGCTCTACAAAGCTGTAATGTCCACCTCACTTGAGCCAGCAGCACCAAGAAACTGTCTGGCTCTCCAGGAGAGTTTCCATGCATACTCAAGTTTATGAGCTGCGTAACAGAGGGGCCCACCAACACATAAACATTTAAAACTGCCCTGTACACTCAACAGGAACGTATAAACCCAAACAGCGGTAATGGGGCTGCAGGTGCCACAAGCTACATCTGGCAGAGAAGCAACGCTTGTTTCCTAAGTGCCTTAGCCTTGGTTTATAAGATCATCAGCAAGCCGTGGTCAGCAGCATTCAGGACAGGAAGCAGTTCAGGACAACTAGCAAGCAGGTTCCAAGAAGAAACTGAATAGGTGATCACAAAATCCAAGCCCACTTTAGAGGTGGGGAGGCCACTGAAACACCCGATATCACATGCATACAATTTTTTCACATTTTAGGAACTTAAACATTTATGCTATTTTGTTAATTATCACCCTATAATTGTTTACAAATCGGAATAGTCTCATAGTTATTCTCCAGTTCACGCCTACTAATCCACACATGACTCTAGCCAGAGCAGATACAACCACTTTCAAGTCACATGCAAAAAACTAGAGTCGATGTCACAGAGTTCAGAGTCAAAGGGCTCTGATATCCTCAGCAGAGATGGTGGTTATATTAAAGGGTTTCGTCAAGAAAACTGTGGTACTTTGGAGGTGGGCATGGCTTTCTCTTACTTTTTCTTTTCTTTTTAAAGCTTTTAAATCTAGCATTTCCATCAAAGAAGATCTTAAAAAATGAGTAAGCCTGCGATGTTGCCTTCAGTGAAATTCTGAAAACTGCAATCCACTAAGCAAACTGGTTAAGAAATGTTGCCGTCAACCACCCACAAGACTTTGCCTGTATTTCTTCCTTTTACAGGGGCACATTAAAAGACGCACTACATGTAGCTGGAAAGATGAATGAGCAGTTCAGGACAGTTAGTGTACGATCATGAGGACCAAGATTTGTATGCTGCACTCAGGTAACAAGTCAAGCATTCCACACACCTGTAATTCCAGCTTCACGGGATCTCACTCCCTTCCACATGTACCCAGGGGAAGCTCATTCCTCCATGCTCATGAGTGTGCGTGCGTACGTACATACACGTACATACACACACATACACACACACACACACACACACACACACACACACACACACACCTACCTCTGTTGGTGTTTAAATGAGAAAGGGTGGCAAGGAAGCAGGAAAGGAACAAGTAAGTCTAACTATACAACATTCAAGTAATTAAACAGACGTTTGCGAAAACTGAGTATTTCCAACAGTATTAATTCTGAAATGGTGTTTACAAGTATAGAACTTTAATAATCACCTAAGCATGAACATGATCATTTCCACCAAACAAAAACTCAGGACCCTGTGAAGTTTCCAGATGACTTCCGAAGGAACTCAGTGCTCAAATGTTTTACAGAGCTATGCCGTGTGGTTAGACAGAGTGGTGCCCGGTCTGTAATTCCAGACACAAGCTAGTTGTTATGGAGACAACATATCAATGGGTCCCAGCTGTATTCGACTAATTTTTAATCTTGTAGATTTTGCTGCTCTGCCTGGCTGGGTAATGCCATTAATAAATTAGAAAAGATGAGAATCAGAATTTTCAAAGTCCTAATAAGGATAACTAAATCAATGCATTTTCCCTGCAGGAACTGCAGATTCTTTTACCTCCAATCCCATTTCACTCAGCATCTCTTCATCAGATCTAATTGTGAGCAACTCTGCCTTATGGGAAGAGGAAAGAGAGGGGAATCCCACAGTAAGTGGAGTCCTTCACTTAGCAAAACACTTTGGGTCTGATTTGGTCATCTCTGCAAGAAGCTCTCATTATTGAGGGGCTTGGGGCCTTTGCCATTCACTGTCATTTCCAAACATTATTATTATTATTATTATTATTATTATTATTATTATTTTGCAAATACACAGCATCCAGCCACATAAAAGCAGGAAGACATTAAAGCTCACTTCACCGTTGGTGTGTTTGTTATTTTAGAGCTAATTCATCTTCAGCTCTGAATGAGCTAGCACCATTTGTCTATATCTAATACAAATAAACCCAGAACCCTTAAAGTGACAGAACAAGGCATTCTAACCAGGCAGCTGGCACGGTGGGTACCCGGCATGGTGGGAATCCAGCACGATGGGCATTAGCCAGAATCCCAGCATTTGTGGGGAGTAGGGTGGAGGTGAGGGACGTGTGGAGAAAAATCTTACAGAGGGAAAAGAAGAGTGGAGAGAAGGGATCGATCACATATTAAATACTCCATACCAGCTACTGCACCAAGGTCTCTGAACATAAGGTTTTATTTAATTCTTTGATCAAAATTACAGACAAATGTATGTACAAAAAGAGCCCTGTTTACAGATATGATGGAGACTGTGTCAGAAGTCAGAGCTTGCAGAGTGGATGGCAAAGAGGATCCCCAGGTTGACTTAGAAGAGGGAGGAGTCCTCAGGTACTCTGCAGGGAGTTCTGTGCACACTTTGAACAATAGCTGTGGGGATTTGTCATGGTGATGGCATCCAAAGCTGGCTGCCATGGAGCAGGTCCCCTAAGACTGTTCCGGAAGCCTGCCTTCCCTTCCCGGAGTCTTTAGGAGAAGAAAACTGGATGTGGATGGTAGGGTTAAGGGACTGGATCATCTCTTCTTCCACTTCTTCTAGCTCCTTTGAGGAGGGAGTCATCCTGCACAGATTTAAATGTGCTTGACAGGACAAAAATGTTTTTCCTTTCAGCCATTTCAAAGTAACTAAGAATAATTTTGACTTACCACCTCATTTTCCTCTTAAGTAGCACACAGATTTTCAATAATGTAGCAGAGCTGCTTTTTTTTTTTTTTTAAACTGGCTTTCTGAGACACGGTTTCTCTGTGTAACAGCCCTGGGTGTCCTGGAATGAACTAACTAACTCTGTTTCTCTCTCTAATTTATTTATTTTGATTTTAAGTGCACAGCTGTCTTTGTGAGGGTGTCAGATGATGTAACTGGAGTTACATATAGGTGTGAGCATCCATGTGGGTGCTGGGATTGAACTGGGTCCTCTAGAAGAGCAGCCAGTGCTCTTAACCACTGAGCCATATCTCAAGCCCCACTAGAACTCTCTTTATAGACATGAAAATTCAGCAATGATCGATACCCAAGTAACAAATATTTAAATAGCACACATTTATAAAGAAATACTAACAACTATATACAAATTAAAAAACAGTTGATACACACAAGGGTCTTTCTTATCTCCAACCTCCCTCCACATCTGTATTCAGACATAGCCACAGTCCGTTCCCTGAGGACCACTCCCCATTCTACAAACTCACAGAGTGAGTCTCTTTCAACATTCTCTCATATTCATTGGAATTATTCTTAGATTATTGCCTGTCTCTTCCACTACTATTACATGAGCAGTAGCAGAAAGGCTTCCTTTTTTCTTAACTTTTAAATAGATTAACAGATGAATGAAAATTCAACATAATAAGAAAGGCAATGAAATATATATACACTTATCAATGGAAGGATAATTCACAGCATGTGCCAAGTAGCCTCATCAGCAACGCTCAGCAGCACATCAGAAGCAGACAAACTTACCATTTTTTAACTTGTCTGGTTCCCTTTACAGAAATGCCCTTGTGCCTTCCTTGCCTACTAACTGGAAACATTAGGCTGGCATGAAAATCCCTCCCAGTGACCCTGCATTGTCGAAATCCAAGTTAGAGTCCCACTGAGGGTTTTACTGGGGCTACAAGCAGTTAAGTTACAGAGCAGACTGCTAAGAGGTCACCATCACTGTAATGACAGATACTCAGCAGCATTCATGAAAACTGCCCAAGAAATCATGTGTGCCAAAACAGAGCACCTTAAAACACTAATGCTTCTTTCTCTTTATTTTATTTATTTTTATTTTGAGGCCACATCTCATATATCCTAAACTGACCTGGAACTTCTGCTCTTCCTGCCTCTAACTCAGCAGTACTAGGATAAAAGCATGATGCTGGGGCTTGAACCCAAGGATTCATACCCGCTAGGCAAGTGGTCTACTACCAAGTCACACTCTCAACCTCACTAGCTTTTAAAACAACAAATACCGACCACTTACATGGGAGTATGTATACGGAATATTACTGAGAGGGAAAAAAAGACTTTTAAAACACAATGTATAGATTTCATTTTTGTAATGTAAACATATGTTCTCTGTGTAAAGACAAAAAAGTATACACATGTATGAAATATATAGTAGAGAATATAAATGTATCTGTAAATAGATAAATATATAAGAATATATACAAAAGCAGGTAAAGAACTATTCTACAGAGACACTGAGAGGATGGCTGGGCAGAACTGCTGGGAAGTGCCACAGTTCCTAGGGGAGAGGGGTGAGATGTAAATTCAAAAGAAAATAAAAGTCATTAACAAAGAACGCAAACTTTCTGGGGAAGTGGAAGAGAACCCAGGCCTGGAGCTCACCCCCAGGCCTTAAACACCTTCTTCAACCCTCATTTCACTACTGACATACAGAGATCAGGAATGGCAGAAGCACCTGGGCGTGTGGGCTTCAGAACAAAGGCTCTGCAGAGATGCCTGTGTGACTGGCACTCTGGGTATCTCCTGCTGAACTCCACACCCTTCACCTGGGGACCTACATAGTCTTCTGGAGTCAGCTGTTTCCACAGGCTGCGTGAAATCATGCTGATGGACTAGGTACTCAGGACAGAGGGCAGTGGTGGCTGCTGGACTGGAGATCAGGAGCCTGTCCGCTGCATCAGCCTGCCACCACTGCTCAGGCAGAAGCACTCAGCAGTTCGCTATGCTTTGTGTTGCTTTTTTTAAAAACTTTATTATTTAAAAAAATCATCACACTCTAAAATTAATCAAACCCAAACACTGTACTCAATGAACTTTCATACAGTTAGAGTGGCCATTTGAAATGGATGTTGAGGAGCTTCACGTGGCATTTTATATATTCACTATCAAATCTATTTTATGTACTAATCCACTACCCAAAGCATAAAAACTCATGACAGAGTTAGAACCAGAAAGACAAGTAGCTGTCCATCCTCGTCTATAACTCCTGCCCTCACCTGCATGCAGTTCTGCCTTGTTTGCTAAGACTCAGCCTTTCTTCGTCTATGCTCTCCGTGGTACACTGCGCCCATATGCACATTTGTTGCAGGTACGCATATATTGTTAGCTAGAATTCTTTTACAAGATATCGTTTTAGAGCAAACCTTTTCAAGCTTCCCCGGGAAGAAGAATGCCTTCGGGTACTGAAATTGTCCCCGGGGAGTTCCTAGGCCACTCCCTCACTTGGTCCTATCTGTGAATTTGTAGACAATCATAATGTTAACTGGATGTGGTGATATACATCCAATCCCTAAGCAAGATCGGAGCCGGATTTGAGTCAGCTTAGGGTACACAGCAAGACCCTGTCTTAAGTATGTGAGGTGTTGTGACTTGAATAGGGAAGCAGCATGTTCAAAGCGAATTTTTCAATTAATGTTAGCAGAAGTATGTTCCTACTCAACAGATTCAATCCAAATGCAAAGTTTAGAAATACTGCAAAAATAAGTAATAAATGGTTGCTCTGAAATTGAAATGAGTTATGTACCCAGAGTACTTAGGAAGTCACCAGACCCAAGAAAAGCTCTCAGCTTTTATCATCATCCAGCTGCCACCCCTCCCGTAAGCTCCCAGACCACAAACCCTGAGCTGACCCGATCCTAGTGCACCAGGCGCTAGCACAGTGACTGACACACGGTGGGCAACTCTCTCCTTCCTGAAACAATCCCGCAAGAGCTCACCTCCACAAGACCCATGTGCATCAACAGTCCAGTCCACCTGACCTCTAAGAGCACCCCCTGCAGGATTCCTTCTTGCCCAGCCCCTAAGACCCCGCCATACACTTTGCGCTGTGTTGGAGGCTTAGGTGTGTTAGGTCAGAGAGTACAGGAACAGATGGTAGTCCCAGGGGTGCTCCTTGTCACCACTGATCTGTCAGGAACCCACAGCCAGTCTTGCCTGCTCTGTCATTTGCTTACAAGTCAGCCTGCAGAGGAAACTCCCCAGGAGGTTTTCTGGCCCATATGCTGTTCTGCAAAGTTGGCCCTGGGATGGGCAGAGAAAGGTAGGAGCCTGTGCTTTCCAATCACAGGTCTCACCTCACTAGCCAGAGCTTAGTGCAGCATTCTTGCCTATGGGTCTCCCCAACCTCAGACTGCTGATGAATTAACATCATGCTGGACATGTGAATATCGGGCCCAGGAGACGAAAATCACCCAGAATGCAGAGGACAATCCTTGGGGTAAATGTGAACATCCTGTTTTCACACAAGAGGAAATCACATTTAGAGGAGAAGGGACGTGTCCAATACAGAGCCCAGACTGAAAAGGCTGACTCTGAGGATGAAGCCTAAAGCCCCTCATCCGGTGCCTCCCAGATGCTGATCATCCTGGAGGAATGGCTCAGGATCTTCCTGCTTCCGTGGAGCCTCAGAACATCACCAGGGAAGACTTCCTGACACCCGGCTTCCCTCACAGAGGGAAGACTGCACTGCTCACTGAGGGCGGGTTATTTCTCAAGAGCTGACTAATAACTGCAGGTCAGTAAAAACAAAGGTAAGGAACGTCAAGAGCCACTCTCCTCTGCACAGCCAAAAAGACCAGGGAAAGGAGTTCTTCAAAGCTTCCGGCTAACCCCAGGAAGGGTCATCTCTCTGCTACGTGGCACTCTTCCTTTCAAACTAAGATGTGCATTTTTAAATATAGATGGTTAACAAAGAAAGCCAACTCTATGAGGAAATGGAAGAGAATCCTGGGCTAGGACTGAAAAGTCAGGGGCTCCTCAATCAAGTCCTCCCTGCCTATTCAACTCAATACTGCCACCTGCTATTCCCTGGCTATTTTCAGTCTGATTTACTCCAGTGTGTGCAGGCATGCTTTGTGCTGGGGGGAGGGGAAGTTACCTGCACATGTGGAGATCAGAGACAACTTGTAGGAGTTGGTTCTCTTCCATTACATAGGTTCTGGGAATTGAACTCAGATCATCAGACTCGACAGCAAGAACCTTTACCAGAGAGAGCTCAAGGCACAGGCGAGGCTGACCAGGGATGGGGACACTCAGCACCATGCTATGTGAGGACTTCTGGCAAGTACCAGGAGAGAAAATCCAGACACTGCCCTAGGGGCATTACGAAACATCACAGATAGACTGTCCAGCTTCCTTTTCCTCTTGCCCCCATGCAGTCACTGTCCTTACATTCACCACAAGGGTAAACCCAGAGCAAATCCTAGGCTAGGTGAGGACAGCAGTTACCTAATTCTGCTCGGTAAGTATGGCCATTCCCTTTGCCTGTCTGTCTGTCGTCTGTCTACCTGCCACATCTTCTGCAATCAATACATTGATATAAACCTGTTAGCATCCTGCCACTACTAACTTACTAGCTGTGTGACATGAGGACATATTACTGAACCCCTGATACTTTCAGCATTATAATTTGGCTTTTAATCCCCACCACAGAAGATCTCACATGTTGAAGGATCACCCACCAGCAAATTATGTTCAAGGATGGGGCTTTTGGGGAGTCACTGGGACAAAAGAGCTCTGACTTCATTAATGGAGAATTCCTAACTTAAATTATTGCTCTGCAGTGGAAAATGTGGGTGCAGGAAACAAGACACAGCAGTGAACCCTTCAAAGACCAATCTCCTCCCTACCTTCTTCCACCTCTGGTGTGGGACAATGGTCTGTATTCTGTCAATTAGATTTTTAAATAAACGCTGATTGGCCAATAGCCAGGCAGTAACTATAGGCAGGACAACCAGACAAGAAGTAGAGGTGGGTCAATGAAAACAGGAAAATTCTGGGAAGAAGGAAGTCCTAGTCAGCACTCGTGACCCAGCCACAGAAGAAGCAAGATGTGACTGCCTCACCAAAAAAGGTACCAAGCCACATGGCTAACATAGACAAGAATAATGAGCTAATATAAGTTATAAGAGTTAATAAGAATCCTGAGCTAATGGGCCAATCAGTTTATAACTAATGTAAACCCCTGTGTGATTTCTTTGAGACTTAACGAAGTGGGAACCAGCAGGACAGAAACCCCAACAGAAAACCTCAGTCAGCACACCTCTCTCTTTGCTCCCTGAAACCAGATGTAAGGCAGCTGGTACCAGGCCCCCCATCACCAAGAGTTCCTTCCTAACAAGAGAGTCAAAGGTTACAGGGACAGGTGACCACACACCTCAATCTGTGCAGCCAGGAGGCAGAAGAAATCTTTCATTTATTTATTTTTTTAATGATCTATCCCAAGTGTCTTGCCACAGCAACAGGAAGACAACCAACATTTTCTGTTTCCTAACTGGACAACTGAAACTAACAGTAGCACAGCTTGTGAGGCTGCCGTGAAGATAAAGTCAGATAACTATGTCGACACAGAGGCTGCCACCCAGTAGACCCCATAGGTCTCCACTGTGCTGTCAGTCAATGTTTTGCTCTGTGAAGCATGGGCTCCGCACCAGCCTTGTTCACAAGTGGACACAATGGTCACTGGAGTTAAAACACATTCCTTAAGTTGAAACTGCTGAGGAATGGAACAGAAGCTAGAGTCTGATCCACGCAGAAAACTCAGGCCCCAGACCACTCCTCACAGGGTCTCCAACTTCTCTCCACTTCTGCCCCTCTCTTCACTGAACATACGGTGGCCAACTCTCTGCTGTATTCTGTCTCCATCAAGTTCCTTTTGCATTTTCTGTCCTTGAACTACACATATTTGAGGCCCTAAACCACATAATTGGAACAGAGAGCTCAGAGGCAGATGCAGACTAGACAAGATCAAAAAATCAGAACCAGGGATGGGAGGGAGCTATCAGTAAGGTACTGGCAGTGCAGGCATGAAGAACTGAGTGGGAGTACCAGAACCCGGGAAAAGGCTGGTTCTGGTGATGCACTGGGAGGACCCTGCAGCTGACTGGCTAGCCAGTCTAGTTAAATTAGTGAGCTCCAGGCCAAGGCTCATAAAACAAGATGCCTAGCTGCCACAGAATGACACATAAGCTTGTTCTCAGGCTTCCACATGCATACCTGCACACACACACACACACACACACACACACACACGCACATACATATACAAAAAAACAAGCAAATCAGAAGCCACTTGGCAGCATCTTCTAAAGTCAGACAGATATCTACTCTAAGACCTAGGTTTCCAAAACTTTAAAAAATACACAGAAGAAATTTGTTATAAAAATATACTAGGACAGGAAATCTTTAATGAAAAATATCTCCAAATATAAGCTACCCAGATACTTAAGAACAGAAGTACATATAACATAATCACAAAGTGGAATATTATATAACCAATAAAAAGAACTACTGACACACTCAACCTGGAGATATCTCTTAAACATAAAGAAAAAAATGACATAAAAAGGCACACATTATAGTTAGTTTTTACTGAAAATCATGAGCAAATGTTCTGTGACTGATAAAAGTCAGGGTGGTGATAAGGGGACTCTGAAGAGCCATCTGGTGGTGGTTACAGAGAAGACACTGCTTAAAAGCTCAAGCTGTATTTTTATTAATTTACTTGATGTACTTTCGGTATTCTCTAATTCAATTTTTGAGAGAACAAAGGCAATAAAAACATCAAACTGCAGCAGCAGCCAAGATGGCAGGCTTTGCTGCTGTCCACAGGCAAGGTGCTGACTTGTTTTCTCGGTGACCCCTGAGACAACCTTGTGTATAGGGATAGGAAGGCCAGAGCCCAGAGTTCAGTCAAGCGATCACATGATCTGCTACACTAGAGCACATGGCAAACCTTGGGGCCTAGAGAGGCTTGCAGCTCATGCTTAGAGTTGTTCATTCTTTCCTCACACATTGTTCTAGGCCAACTTCAACATTAATCCGCATGTTGTGTTTTCTGGCACATCTGGTGGCTCTTGCTTGGGACATTATGTTCTCTGTTTTCCCTTTACGAGAACCAAAATGCATCCCTCCAACTGTTTACACTCTGCTCACGAAGGTTTCAGACTAACAGGAAGAGATTAGGATCGTGCACTGTTTATAAGGTACACTACTATCTCAGTGGTCCACATTCTGTGGGAGGGGACAGCAGCACACTGGAGAGTGGTGGTGAGCAGAACCCTCACAGAGCCAGGCATGAGCGACACACACCTCCAGGTCCTGCATTCAGGGGCTAAGGCAGGAGTACCTTACATCGGAAGCCAGCATGTGCTGCACTTTCACACCAGCCTAGGCTGCACATGGAGATCCTGCATCAGAAACGAAGCAAGGACTGAGAAGATGATTCCCTGGGTCAAGAGCTTGTCATGCAGCCAACATCTGAGTTTAGATCCCTGGAACTCCTGTAAGAGCTGGACATAGCGATACATATGTCTTTAATCCCAGTGTATCCCTATAGGAAGATCGGAGATAAAGACAGGAGATTCCAAGAAGCTCTCAGGCCAGCTAACTAAGTCAACACAGCAGTGAATAAGAGAGACCTTGTTTCAAACTAGGCAGAAGGCAAGGACCAACACTGGAAGTTGTCCTCTGACCCTCATGTGAGCATCTTGTAAGTACAGGCCTGCGTGTGCATGTGCGTGCATGCGTGCATGCGTGTGCGCGTGTGTGTGTATGTGTGTCACGGAGGGGAGAGAGACATACACAGAGATACACACATTCCTTATAACAGCTTTCTTTTAAGACAAAATAGGTAACAAGAACAATAGCATCTAAATTCTCAAGGAGAACTGAAAACATCATGTATGAACAGAGGGAAACAGCATATGAAGTTAAGCACGGTGCCAGGTGAGCTATTCCATCAGAAAACAGGAAGCTGAAATGCTAGAGACCGACATCACTGTAACGCCTTGCAAACCCTCTGTGTGGTACTAAGGACTGAACCAGCACTTTGTGCCTACTGTACAGGTACTCTATCACTTAATCCGTCCAGCTCTCAACTTGTTCCTTTAAAAGTAATTTCATGACATTCTACAAGTCCTTAAGGTGGGCGGAGGCAGTTCATGCTACAGCACTCGCTTGATGAGCAGGCCTGGGCTCCAGTCTCAACACCACCAAAATAGTGATGTAAAAATGGCAAATGCCAGTTGGGCAATGGTGGCGCATGCCCTTAATCCCAGCACTCGGGAGACAGAGGCAGGCAGATCTCTGTGAGTTCAAGACCAGCCTGGTCTACAGAGTGAGTTCCAGGACAGGCTCCAAACCTACAGAGAAAGCCTGTCTCGATAAACCAAAAAAGGAAATGTCCACCCAAGTTTCAGCAGGGACTCAAAGGCAATCCCCTGTCAAGTACAAGACATGACCAACACTCCTGTACCCTGACCCAAGGGACAGTTGCCTAAAGAGTGTTCTAGGAGTTGCCCAGGAAAGCATCTTGAAAAAAAACAAGCGGCTTCGCAGGAAGGGCAGCATGTGGCCTCCCCACAAGCATGACTAGGTCACGTGCCCATTCATGGAGTTTTCTCCACTTCCACCCATGGCCCAACTCCCCAGAGATGACCTCATGAGAATTCAGCTGCAGAGCAGACTCGCACTGGAGAGGACTGTTGGCCCACGCACCTCCTGTAAGTTGAGGAGAACGTACAGAAACCCTCCCACTGGGAAAGCTCCCTGCATCTTCAATTGGCAATAAGAAGTTTTTTGATCACATGCAAAACACTGGTCTGGGCCATACCACACAGTACCATTCTATCAGAGGCTGCAGGTCACAGGACAAAAGTCCGATATAAATAAGAATGGAGGGGCGTTCTTGATGCATGAAATCCAGTGTTTATCACAGTCCAAGATGAGAGGAGAAACAAGAAGTAAGCACAGGAGAAACAAAGTGGCCAGGGCTCCCACCAGGACTGCACGTGCATTCCTGACACTATGTCAATGCTGTCTGTCTGTTTACAAACTCCCCAAAGCCTGACCCTGGCCGCAGCTCAGAAGAGGCTGCCAGAACTGATTTACCAACAGCTCTGACCAGAAGCTGCTCTGATTTGTCTATGAAATCAGCTGGGTAGAGAAGCAGCTAGAGGTGGAAAGATATTTTTGCATGGGGCAGTCTTCTCCTGGGCTGCCATCATTCAGCCTGTCTGTTTTTCCTGCCCTTGTGACCAGAGCTCCAGCTCCAAGGTGCTGGGATCAAACTCATTATCAGTCTTACTGAGTAATGGCTGCTATCTGTCTTTAAAAAAATTCCAAATAAACAAGAGAATCCCCAGCAGACGGCTGTAGCCTAATGGGCTATAGTCTAATTGGGATGAGTCATCTCACAGTGCATCCAGGACTTGTGCTGAAATGCTCCTCAAGAATTTCTCAACTTGTTGATGCAAAACCAGAAGTGAAGGCAGAAGCAAAGATCACTGAGTCTCAGGATACAACGGGAAACCTTGAGAAGCAATCACTCCTGGTGGTGTACTTTCTTAAAAACAAAAAAAGCACTCCCAACCCCCAACCCCAAGACCTTCAGTAAGTGGAATAAAAGGAGAGGACCCTGCAGAAAGAAACCAGGGCTCTATAAAAGAAGGAATAGGTAGGTCCCTTGCAGGACTGCAGCCTCAAGTAAAGTAAGGACATTAATTTTGGACAAATATTACAGACACTAAGGAACATCATGCTTAAAGGTTTGCCAATATAACAACCCTAGACAGCCAAGCTGCCTGTCTCCCACTCCCAGCTCCCTGCAACCTGGCTTCAAACAACAAACACAATTTAAATCTCCCTCTGTTCAGAAACACCTGCAAACTGTGGGGAACAGTGATTCCTATAACTCAGATGTGTCTCTGCACACGGTAAGGAGTCAAATCTAGCACCATCACATTATGGAAGTGTGGTATTTTGAATGAGAATGACCCCACATACTCCTATATTTGAATACTTGACTCCAAGTTGGCAGAACTGTTTGGGAAGGATTTGGGTTATGGCCTTTGCTGGAGGAGGTATGTCACTGGGAGTGGGCTTTGAGATTTTGAAAGACTTGTGCCATTCCCAGTATGCTCTTTGCTATCTAAGGATTAGGATATGAGTTCTCTGCTGCTGCTCCATGCTATGGTGGCAGTTACCATGCTTCCTACCATGATGGTAATAGACTCCTATCCCTCTGGTACTGTAAGCTCCAAATAAACCCTTGCTTCTATGTGTTGCCTTGGCCATGGTGTTTTATAAAGAGACCAAAAAAATAATTAAGACAGGTGACTTATGTTACTCCCCTTTTATAGACAACAAAATCCACCTCAAAACTCATCTATCCATTTGTCTAAAGCTCCAGAGCTGGCAAGTGTCAGAATCTTGTATGGCAGACTGAGTTCATACTCATGGCTAGGCTAGTCTCCTTTCCCTTGATCAATTTTAGCAGGCACATGAAGTCACCTACTAAATGCCCATCTGGTAAATAAGAAAAACTGCAGAACACTTCCAAACCAAGGACCTTTTGGAAGGATGGATGGATAGACGGACAGATAGGAGAATCAGAATATCAAATGGCCATTGCTCTAAAAGCAAGCACTGCGTGCTAAAATCTGAAGCGATGATGAGCCACTAACAACTGCAGACGACAGGAAGGCATCTCTCCCTAAACCATCACAACAGCAAACATGAGGAATAAACGTTCTTTAATTCTTTCTTCCCACTGCAGGGAGAATGAAGTTCAAAGCAATAGCTGTACCTCCATAAACTAAAGAAAAACTGAGTACAGTAGGTCTGGGACACATATCAGTAATGCCTCATTACTTTTGTCCTCTTCACCATTTTTATGGGGATTGTGACATCTCTGCTCCTGACTCTGAGCTTGTCTACAACCTGAGATCAAGAAGAAAAACACTGGGTATTGCTAGCTGCTACTCACTCAGTCTCTAAAGCAAACCCTGGGAGCAGTAGGCAGACAATGATCATTTGCCGAGTGCATATATGATGTACCTAAATCTCTGAAGTGCATTTGCACTGTGTTTTTCACTGAGACTCCTCAAATTAAGTAAGACCTAACTCCCTACATGCAACGTATCTGATAATGAAGGAAGAATAAAGATCAACAAACTGCATAAAAGCGAGAAGCTGACTGATGACAGACTCCCTTCTCCTCAGCCTCTGTGTCATCCCTGTTCATCCCTCTCTTCCAACCAAACTCAGATTCCAGAGGGTGAAAAGTAAAAAAAAAAAATAAAAAAAAAATAAAAAAAAATGGCATTCAAAATTATTCCTCCATTGAAACAGGGTTTCACAGACATTAAAAATTTACTGCATTTGTTCTAATTTGTTTTGTTTTCAGACAGGGCTTCTCTATGGAAACTTGATAGCTCTGGTTACTTTGTAGGCCAGGCTGGTCTTGAACTCACAGAGATCCACCAGCTCTGCTTCCCCAGTAAAGAGCAGAGGGAAAGGAGATGTTTTTAGTTTTCTACATAGTTCTACTTCACATCCAGTTTCCTGTAGCTCAAATATGCTGCATGTCTTCATTAAAAATATAAATTCATTCAACAAGTATTTACTGAACTCCTACTATACACTATATGTGCACAGGGAGCCCTCAGGCACTCTTCAATCTAAAAAAGAAGGCTTCTTGTTAATTAATATTGGTAGACAGCACTGACTGCCTAGGAAGAAAAGGCATTATGTTTAAGTGAGGTCAAATGGGTAAAATAGGGCCAAGCATGGAAATGCAGCCGTGGGAAGGCTATCTAGATGGACATGCGTATGTGGGACACTCTCGATGTTTTCAGTAGTCAGTAGAGGAATTTATTCAGTCAGAACATGTTTATGCCCATGCCAGCAAGGGAAGTGTTCTAGGAGCAGCCAATGAGAATGGCTATGAGTCAAATCTTGCATGCTGGAGACCACAAAAGAGAAGAGGAACTGGAAGAGAAATTCAAGACATCCTTAAAGAAAGAAGGCCAAGGACAGAGGATCCAAGTGGAGAGTAGGCAGGAACAGTTCTGGACTGAGAACCAAACTCTATAGGTAGACAGAAGTCCAGTAAGACCCAGACAAGGGCTCCCATGAAGAGAGGTGCCAGCGTCCTTTACATAGGTGGTCAATGCCTATGAAAAAGAAATGGAAATGCTCTCTGTTCCCTCATCACTCCAAAGTCAGCATTGTCTACCTCTGTAATCCTCACACAGGGCTCTGATGCCTCCTGGCTCCCAAACACCACTTCGAATAGACTGCACTTCCCTGAAAGCATCACGTACGAATTTAAATTCCATCTCTTGTATTAAAGGGTGAAATGGTCTTGGGGTACTAAGTACACTGGAGTTGCCCCAAGTTGGAAAACTAGGGTTTTAATGCCAGTGTTGTTGTTAATTCACCAGGTGGTCTTTAGCAAGACAATAAACAACCTTCTGTCTGCAATTCCCCATCTACAAAATAATTACTACCTACAACAGTAAAACACTGAAAGACAGGGGGTATGACACAGTGGTAGGGAGCTTGCTTGATGAGGCCCAGGTTGGAGTCTCGGAAGTACAAAGCAATTTTAAAGATCTAAAATTTAAAGTTCTTGGGAACTGTCAAGATTTTACCTACTAAGAGCAACTGCAGAGTTCTGCTATAATCTCAGTATATGAGAGGCTGAGGCAGGAAGATTGTGAGTTTAAGGGTAGACTGCGATCCATCATGAGACTGTCCCAAAAAGACAAAACCAAAAGACTCAAATTATTTATTTACAAATTGTTTTTGTCTTTTCATACAAGAAAACTGTTTCAAAAGACTATATCTGTCTTAATTCTTTCAGATCTGAGCTTTTAAGATGGCTAGAATATTTAAATAATGACAAAAATAACTCATGGCGCAAATTTCAAGCCATGCAATGGTGGAGACTCAAAAGCGACAGACTAAGGATGGATGACCACAGAATGCCATGTCAGAACATCAATGGCACACAGGCATCCAGAGGAGCAGAGGTCCCAGAAGACACCAGTCTTCGTGTGAATTCTCACTCCATCTCCTCAGCAGGTGAGCGTGACTTTCGGCCTTCACCTTTCCAGCACAAATATTCTTACATGAAAACAGAGCTCAAGACTGCCTTAGCTGACAATCTACCGCAATGAGTGAATTCCGCAATATAGCCAACAAAATATGCCACAACATGTACTCGATACTCAACAAGAGGGAATTATGTTTGGCTTCAGAAATTAACTCAGAGGAGGTCACTGAGATCAACCGATTAACCAGAATTCTCTCATCATACAGAATACAGCAGTCAGTACAAAGGACAACCATGAAAAACTTAACATAGTAACACATATAGTATTCTCTATACCATGGAGATGCTATTATTTCCCACATATAGAAGATGAAATTGGAGCACTGAGCTCACGGCCATTCACCCAAGGAACAGCTGGCCAAAACTCATACAGCTGACGACCCTGACTTTTCCCAAGTGTGGATATATTTCTGGGACTATGAGGTCCGACATCAGCATTTAACCTAGAGAGAGAGCTGTACCACTTGGCGAAGGGTAAATAGAATCTTATGTATGGACCTAATCATATTTGTGACTACTGGAAATAATTCAGAAGCATTCAATATCTCTGCAGGAGTCCAGGTGTGAACAGAGAAAGTTGGGGTGGACCTAAAGGCAGTAGTAAGAATTCAGTAAGACAGGCCATGCACTGAGGAGCCTTGCTCTCCAGTTTCTACACAGTAACATATCTCCTAATGTCTTTCTACATTTACCCAAGCACTTCTGGTGACCGCTCTATAGAGGAGGTGAGACCTGAAATGCTTTTCGTCATTCACCATGGCCATGGTACAGAGACAAAACGACATTGCAAAGCTGGTAGAAATGGCTCCACAATGAGGGTGACTACAAACACAGTTACAAGGTCAGTTACAAGGGGCTGCATGCCTAAAATCCCAACACTAGGAGGCTGAGACAGAAGGATGAACATTTTGAGACAAAGCTGGGGTAAAAGCAAATTAAAAAAAAAAAAAAAAAACCAAAAGTCAGATTTCTATCAGGAATCACACACCTAATTCTTCCTGCTTCCTCTGACTTCTTGTTTAGGAAGTTCCTCGACTTCCTGAGTAGCTGCCAATGGGAAGCACACACATGGCAATACCATCTAGAACATTCCATCCAGGCAGGTAACTTTCTGTTTATGAATTCAGAGAATCATTCTGACCTAGATATGAGCATGTGTGAGGTAGGTTAATGTGAACTGGTTGGGCAGGCACCCCCTGGGAGCGTCCCCGGGACTAATGCCAGATGTACAGGGCAGACAGAGTTCTTCTGTTACTAACAACAGAAGCCAAAATAAAAGTCATTTCTTATGTGGACATGATATGAAAGAAAAGAAGAAGAAACTGCCTTAACGGTCTAGGGATATGGCTCAGACAGTAAAATGCTTTCCTAGCAATGCACAAAGTCCTGGGTTCAAGACCCAGCACTGCACAAAACTGGGTGTGGTGATGAATACCTGTAATTCTAGCACTTTGGAGGTGGAGGCAGGAAGATCGCAAGTTCAAGGATAGCATGGACTTCAGAGACCAAGGAGGAAAGGGGCAAGGGAGAGGAGGACAAAGAACAGTTTTAGTAAGAGTGTTAGGACTGGGGAGTGAAGGGAGAGAGGAACTAATGGCTCAGCAGGTAAGGTGCGTACCACACCAGCCAGGTGGCAGAGTTCACTCCCAGAGAGAACCAACTCTACAGTGCTGTCCCCTGGCGTCCACATGTGCACTGCGGCACCCAGGCATACACAACCCTCCCCAAAACACAATTAACAAAAAAATGAAACATTTTTTTTTTAAAATAAAGAGAGTGCTGTACAGCTTTTGGGAGCAAGGTCCAGCACACTTTCGTGCTCACCTCAGGGTGAAGAGACCTGACTAGATCACTCAGGCCCCTTTTCAAGTTTGCAAGAATTCCTCTACCTGACTTAGCTTCAAGTTGTGAGTCCCCCATCTAGAAGGCGGTAGGGAGCTTCGACAGACCATCCTCCTGAGAATGAAGGGCGCCCTCTCTCAAAAGAAGGAAGGGAGTTGAAGAAAAGATAAGGAACCAGAAAAGAAAGTGTGCATGCAGAAAATTAACCCAGTGCATCTCACAAGGAGTTGGGTACCTAGCTACCCACATCAGCAATTAATACAGTTCTTTAACATCCCACTAACTTATCAGCACAAACCACACCGAACAGCTAAAGTCACAGATCTGGAAATGCAATGGGCTCTTAAGCACAAAACCACAAATCAAAAGTTGGCACTAAAAATTAGCAAAAGGCTAGACGGATGGCACAGTGGTATAGTAGCTGCCTCGACTGCACCAGGCCCAAGACCCCAGTAGTCGCTCAAAAGTAATTAATTAAAACTTTAAATGAGAGGTCAGGGATATGGCCTAGAGTTTGCTGAAAATGAGAATTCTGATCCCCAGAATCCACTTAAAAATTAGGCAGGCACAGTGGCTGCTTGTAATGACAGACAGCCATTAGGAGCAGAGACCAGGAATCCCAAGGACAAGCTAATCAGCCAGACTAGCCAAATGGGCAAGCTCTGGGTTCACTGAGAGACCCTGGCTCACTAAAAATAGTAGTGAAGGAAGATACCTGATATCCACTTCAGTCTTCCACATGTATGCTCATACATGCACCTACACATACATGTGCCAATACACAAGCAAACATTCATATACCACAATACAAAAACAGCTAATGAGCCCAAAAGTCAGCAAATGTCCAGTAAGATATTAAAAATTTCACTGTACAGAAAAGTTGCCAAAATTAGGTTTTGTAATTGTAAAGTTGGTTGCAAATAATTATTCACAATAAATTACCCATGCAGCATTTTCACGAGCAACATCTAGTCTGAAAGAATAATAATAAAATAACTCTGAAATGTGACCCTTAAAAATGAATAAAAGTATTTTATAAGCAGGGTGGGTCTTAATAAGAAAAAAATTTAATACTTGTTATACAAATAACTCTTTGTAACAATTATAAATAAGATTATTCCTGGAATTGCAGACACTGGCTATGCGCTAAAACACACTGCTAGACCACCCAGTTCCAATGGCTGAAGGATCAACAAGCACAGTTCTCAAAATACATTGTTTAAAAAAGAGATTTGCTGTCTCAAACAATGACATCAAAGGGCCTACCTAGCATGTGGCTTAGGGGTAAAACACTTGCCCAGCATTCTGGAGGGGCTGTGTTCAATCCCAACAAGAAGAGGCAGGTAGGCACTGTCACTAGAATATCCAGCAGAGAGTGAGACCAGAGACACAATCCAAAACTGCCACTGCACTGTCCTGCTGTAAGTCTCTCTAGTCTTACTTCCCCATCTCACCCTCAGACAGGGAGACCACAGAAACAACCACCACCGTTTATCTCTGTTTATGTGTGTTGCCTCCAGGCTATTCATAAAATATAAAATCAAACCCCCTCAATGAAACCACAGTCAGCGCATTTCCTGTTCACTAGGAAGAAATCAGTTGTTCAACCTAGATTGTCCAGAGTAGCAAGAAGAAAAGAGAAAGGAAATCTTGCAGAATCGCTTTCTAAATGGGAAGGTAAAAGGGAACACGAAGAACTAGAGAGTCTAGCAGAAAGGACAGACCACCTTCCTACAGGAGAATGAAAATGGGAAGACAAACAGGGCAGAAGAAACAATCCAAGGCCTCATTACAGCAATCTAACGGTGATGGCCCACTAATTAGCTTCCTAAATTGACACTGCAATGGACAGACAAGCCACAGTTCTCAATCCGCCTCTAGCGCAGCCATCAGCCGCCTCTGCTTAGCTACAGCAGGGTACTGACGACAGAACACAGAGCATGAGGTATCTAAGGGCTGACTCATTACCAAGATGAAAGAACAAACAGCACACCCTGGAGAAGAAAAGTCAGGACCTAACCAAGTCGCCATCTAGAAGAACACAGCAGAAGTAAACAATAGATATTTTCTTCGAATGGAGAAGGGCGCAGCCTTAAGTTATTGCATAAAGGCAAGGAAGAGAAATTTTGGGGTCACTTGAATCAATCTCGAGATTATGAAAATATCAAACTATCTAAGGGTCAAGGTTCCTACTACATGAACAAAACCTTCAGATATTACAGAAAAGCAGTGGAGAAAGCATAAAGAAATGTCTCAAAACTGTTCCAAGGCTGGGAATGACTCAGCTGGCCTTCATGTGTGTGTGTATGGAAGTAGGGCTCAGACATATATATGGTATATAGTATATATAAGGTATATATGCATACACACTTACAATCCAGCAATGTTATCTACTTGAAGTTTCGAACTGGAACAGGATAAGCTTTCGCTAGATAAGAACAGTAGATTTCCACATCTTCCTGTTTTACAGTTCTAAATGGTTTGTTACGCAACGAGATCTTGCTCCTGTTCTGCACAGAACATTCACATCTGTCCTGCTGTTGGCAACACTGTAACATTTGTACATTAACAGGAGAATTTTAAAAAATCAAATGGCTTTTTCATTTATAGCTGACACATCAATGAGATATTTTTCAGTCACTTGTGCACTAATGTGCTCAAGATTCCTTTAAACATCCCAGAGCAGTGTGAATTGCCCATGAACCACATCCTCCCCACCCTGCTAGTACTCAGTTGAGCATATGGCTGCCCTGATTAAAGGCTGTCACTGCAGCTGCTCAGGGACTTCTGAGACATGAGCAGAAGCAGCGTTCCATTCCCGGCTCACACTTGTGGATAAAGAAGATGTGTTCACTCCCGGTCCCCTGTCCCCTTCCCACTATTCATAGCAGGCACAAGGCAAATATCACTTGGACTCAGGACTACCACGTGCTTGCCATGAGAAGTGGCAGAAATGAACTTCGATCCAACTGCAGTCCCCATGAAGTGCTGGTTCCAAACATACACTAGCTGACAGGCACAAACACAGCTGAACCAGGGAGATATTTAATTTCCCCAATGTGACACAGTTACCTTCATCACTATAAAGAAAAACTCTAAATGAACTTAAGCCATTGGTCCCTCGATAATTTTAAAATGAGGGTCTAGTCAACGTCAAGGTGTCTGTGCAAACATAAAACACAAGGTGCACTTCAAAGATTTGAGAACTTTTCAAACTCTAGTAAAGTCAGCACACCTGCATCCAGGTAAAAGAGTTCAAAGACCACAAACACATTTTCATAAGCACAGGAAAAAAATGTATCTTCAAGAAGTCACTTCTAGAGAATTCGAATTTAAGTCAGATACAGTGTTAACAGTGAAGCTCCCAGAGGGAAAAAGGTCACACTTCTGTTAAACTTTCAAGCTCACTGGAACTTCAGTAATTATGTGGAGTTAGAATGTTGCAAGTTCAAAGCCAAACTATTTTGGGCTATTTTCCCCCCTTAAATAGCCAGGTACTATCCATTTTTTTCTATTTTTATTTTATTTGTACTGTCCATTTTTGTATTTGACCTAGCATCCTTGTTGTGCTCTCCACCAACCCAAGGTTAAGGATGTCATCAGACAGCATCTGAGGCCTATAGCAGAACCTCCTGCCTTGCTGTAACTTACCTGCTTGAGGTTTCCACCAATACATTTGCAAAATGTCATGATTTATGAGTTTCTTTGTTCTGTTACTATAAAAATTTCACAAAACTGCTGATACACTGCAACATGGAATTTAGGGTGCAAGCGGCATGGAGGCCCTTGTGTTCATAGAGGGAACCCGGACCATTAGGGCACAAGGGAAAAGAATGAAATACATGTTATCTATCCACAAGGCCAGAGCAGACACGCATTCTAGACTAGTGTCCTTTGCATTATCTTTGTGGTCAGAGACCACACAGGACACTCCCCTAGATCCTTATAATAAGCTTGTTTTTTTGGTCAGTCTATAGAACTCATCTTTATGGAAGGTGTCATATGCATTTTACAAAGTAGTGTTTTGATGTACTCATGCTCGATCTTTACTTCACTTAGTTTATTCAAGGAGATTTCTGCATGCTTTATTGTGTACACAGGATTGAGTTAATTATCACCAGAAACAAATGCTGCTGTGCTAAATATACCTGAAACAAACCATCAGGATCAAACTCCCGGAGTCTGAAACAACACCGTTACTTAGTCATGTTGAACGGAACTACCTTCTTGCCTTTCAAGGATCCTTACTCTGCTGGCTGTGGTCGCAGAGACTCCCACATTAGGGTATCCTGAATCTGTGTCTGCAAAACATGTCCATTCATACTTGGTTCCAGAAAAAACTATCTCCTATTCCCTTTAATGAGAAAGTTGTTTGGTTTTATTAACAAGAGGAAGGTAACAGAAAATATAGTTTCTGCTCCATAATGCAGTGCTTTAGTTGGATTTTTATAATAAGCATGTTATCAATTTAACAGCATACAAAAGGAACCAAGATGAACTGTACTGGTTACTCCGCCTCCCACAGAAAAAGAGGGAGAGGGATGGAGGAAAGTAGGGTGACCAGGAAGAGGCAATAAAATTTCCATTGACAATTAAACCAAAGACTTATAAGGTAACAAACTCTACTGTAATAAACAACTATAACATGCTATAAAACTTGAATCTGTGTCTTTCACTTCCTTGTCTTTAACAGATACCAGAACTCCTCTGAGACAGGAAGATGGGCAGAAAAAAGACGGGAGGAGAAAATGAAAAGTTAATTAGATAGTGGGGCGTGGTGGTGTAAAGACTTAATACCAACACCTAAGAGGTAGATGCAGGTGGACCTCTGTGCATTCAAGGCCAGCCTATTTCACACAGTGGGTTCCAGGCGAGCAAGAACTATAGAGAATGTCTGCAAAGAAAAAATAATCACAAAAAATAGTCTGTGTGTGGTTAAGGTATAAGACGACATTACTGTCATCTGAGATATAGTGGTTCCAATCTTGGTGGCTGAAAAACTCATCATTGAGTCCTAATTAATATCTCAGGACCACATGAGGATACTGTTGGGTGACCATGATCAGACTTATGATTCAATGCAAAACTTACCTCCCAGCATATATTCCACAAAATAATAACACAAAACACTACTGAATGCGCTATAATATCCTGCACAATAAACATGAGCAACTGTCAGATCCAGCACTATGAGGTCAGTAACTACATCCAGGTTGTCATTAGTTCAATATGTTTTATTGTGTTTCAACAATAATGGGGTCAGCTGTCATCATGTGTCGGCCATTAGCAGTATTTGCACATGAGCCTGACGACCTGAGTTCCCTCTCCAGATCCCCCAAGGTGGCAAGAGAGAACTGACTCCCAAGAGTTGTCCTCTGACCTCCACATGTGTACCATGGCATGATCTCAACTACACAATAAGTAAAAACGTATCTTTAAAGGAAGACTATCACAAAGTAAGCATCATGGTTTGAAATCAGCAATGCCCAGTTTAATTTATTATTACTGTAAAAGCAATTCCCACTAACCAAACCTGGTGGTGAGGGAGAAACCAAATAATTGTGTTAAGACCATAGAGTAGAAAACACTGCGCTGACTTCAATGGGGTATTAAGCAGCTGGATCCACTTCAGTAGCTTTACAAAAGCACAGGGTCTAAAACGAGGCTGAGAAAGTAAGACTGAACCCTTCCTCCCCAGGACTAGAACCAAGGGAAGCACACGAGAGGCCTTACATGTCTAAGGTTGGCAGCCAACGTATTCAAGGGACCCATTTCAGCCCTTCAGGTCCAAGAGTGCTCCTAGGAGACCTCCGAGAGCGAACATGAAACTTAAGAGAACACAACAACCCAACTCATAAGCAAGACTGAGTTTCTGATAAAATTAATCAATGCAGACTGAATCCATAAACTGGGAACAATTTACAAACCTTACACAAACAGAAGGAGGATACACTCACAGACTCTTAAGATGCTTTTAAACACACAAAATTGAAATACTCATTCAAAAAACTAAAAGCCTTAATTTTCCCTTTCTAAAGAAGTAAATGACCTGGCTGGTGGCACACACCTTTAAACCCAGCACTCAAGAGGTAGGTGGATCTCTGAGTTTGAGGCCAACCTTGTCTACAAAGTGAGTTCCATGGAACTACTACACAGAGAAATCCTGTCTCTAAAACCAAAACCTACCAAAATTATTACTCAGAAACTCAAGACAGTCAGTTCAGTGCTCCTGTAAACAGTGGCCCTCAAAACTTAGCATATGGCTAACCATTATTCCAAGGACCCTGAAATTCTACATGTAAACTATAAGTTATCTGAATACAAATTAATGCCCATAATGTACTTTCTAATATATACAAAGGTCAGATGCACATGTATACATGTATTATATTATGTGAATGTTTTACCTCTACATGATAATATTACGTACTGGGTTCACAGTAGCTTTCTAAAACCATGAACTCTAATATTAGTGAATATGAAACAATTTGAAGTACAGCCCCTTAAGAGACTGGGAACCACGACCTTATTCCAGTCTGGTCTTTCAGGTGTGCTCTATAATGTGACAATAAGTGGAGGTATACCTGCCCTAGGTGAGAATGAGATGGATCGATGAACTACAGGAAGTATCTATCTGATATATAGGGGGGATAGGGGAAAGGGAACAGAGAAGCACATCATTGAAGAAGAAGCAAAGGAACTCATTATCTTCTCATGTCCAAGTCTTTTAAGAGGCCCAGCTGCTGGTGCACAAGGTCAGCACAGACTCTGTATGGACTTAGCAGAAGGCTCAACACAGGCCTCAGAACCAACATTCCCCATCCCCTTGGCTACCCGGAAACACTGTGAGCCATGGTGATGACCGTCCTGAGTGACAGGAAGATAGCCAACAAATTCCAAGCTTACACCACATAACCTCCACCAAGAAGCTCAACTAGAGTCAAGTACCAGTGTCAGGACAGGCAGGAATTTAACTTGAGAGAGGGAAAATAACTAAAACAGCAGAGTAAGCTTTGGCCTGATAAGGAAACTACTAGGAATGATGGGTACCGTCAAGGGAGGCTTCCTCCAAGGGAGGTACCCGAGAGGATGCTAAGAAGATGATCAAAATGCAAACCCGTCAGCATGTGTGCACCACAAGGTGTGCATGAGGATAAGATGGTTCTGTGACATACCTTCAAAAAGTAAAGCCCAGAAGCGAGCTGTATGTCCTTCAACAAAGTGTTATCTTAACGCTCACTCATACTATTAAATAGACACAGAAGTCAAGCTGAGCATGGTAACTTAGAAGGCTGAAGCAAGTTATAGCTACATAGTAAGCACTATTCCAAAAATCAAAATCAAATAATGAATATATGTCAGGAAAAAAAAGATGGCAACGTGATCTATGGGAAGGGTCCCCAGCTGACATTTAAAGTTCACTCCATGTGCCCTCACAACACGTTCTCTCCCATACACACACAAGCACATCTCTCTCACTCGCAAACACCTTATCTCTCATGCACACAAACTCTCTCAAATGCACAATCCAACATTTTATTCACACATCTCGTATACATGTCCCTCCCTCAGACATGCACAAACACATATACACCCACCCGTCTCTCTTCTCACACAGATCAAAAAGGCTTGTATTCATGCATGTAACTCCTCTAAACAGAAGCTTTAAAAAACCTGGCTGTTTTTTTTTAAAAAAAAAAAAAATCATTTCCTAGTTGAACAAGGCCTTTCACAAAGTCAGTATCTGAGAAAATTTCAAAAAGGCTTTGCAACAACATTTTAACATGAGGTCAGACTTAGCATCACACCTGTACTCCCTGCACTGTGAAGAATGAGACAGGAGGATTCCGAGCTTTGGGCAGGCTAAGCTATACAGCAAAATGGGGGGGGGGATAGGGAAACCAGGAATGTTAAACAGGGACACGTGTCTCCTCAATGTGGGAGATAAAATACCCACATTCCACCCACCCAGAAAGCTGAAAGTGGACACTGTTAACAACCTGGTGATCTTTTCCTATCTGTAGAAGCAGACCTCACCCAACCCCCAACAGAATGATTATCCCAGACTCTTCCCTTCCTAGACCTTTATCTTTAGCTCCTAACTAATAAAACCCATCCCTGGGGGGGGGGTGCCACAAGTATTTTATGACCTGTTGACTTCCATGCTATCTCAGTAATAGACCACACTAGACTCCAGGTCTTTTAGAACCCACCTTCACGATCCCATGTACTTTACAAAGGAGTTTCTATGTACTCATGCCTTAAACTTTATTAAGCACCTGGAATAGGAATGACTGTTGACTAGAAATGTTTTTCCAAACACTATTTAAAAAAAAATACACTGGCAATAAACACACCACCAGAGATTAGACTCTCTGGAAGTTTGATCTGGTTTGAATAAGTCAAATGGAATTAAGTTTTCATTCTTACCTCTTTGTGGTTTGTTTCTCTGCCTACTTGTAGGAACCCCCTTAACAGGGGGGAGGGATGATGCAATCAATAATTTAAAAAAAAAAAACTGTCAGGAAAGTGGCATGGGCCTGAAGTCCCAGCGACTAGAGAGGCTGAGACAGGATTCAAGTTCAAGTTCATCCTCGACAAGTGAATGACATCCTGTTTCAAAACTGTTCCGAAGCAAAAAGAGGACTGGGGTATAGCTTAGGAGTAAAGATACCCAGCATGTATAAACCCTTGGTTGGGCTTAACCACCAGAGCAAAAAAGGATGGGACAGGACAGGACAAGACGGAATGGGATAGGACAGGAATGAACAACAGAGAACAAGACATTCACGCAACCAAAATGAAACCATAACTATATCCCAATTTCAAAGCCATCCAACCTACAGACTGATCTTCCCACCGTATTTAATAGTCACCTGAAATCACATAAAAATTAACCATAGAAAGTTATCTGTCTGAGCACACCAGCCCTGACCAGCACTGGCCGCCACTGACCCAAACCTTTGCTGCACACAAAGTGGCTCTTTGTACAGAAGTACAAGTGCAATGGAGCCTAGAGAACTGGGACCGATGTGTTGAGATGTCCGCTAAGGGCTGTAAGTATGCTCTGTCTTCTAAGTTCACTACATCATCTAGAAGCCACGCCCCACTTTCTATAGGAATCTCTGTAGTACACACTGCAAGGTGACAAGAACAACCAAACTTGAACATGCTCTATAGAGTACTCTAAAAACCCGATGTCATTCACTACAGCCCTATAAAGTTCAAAAACTTGGATATAAGTCAATGTAATTCAGATTTGTGACAAGTGACCAGTTATAACAACATTAGGCTGAACAATGAGACACATACACAAAGTTTAGACAGATGCTGTATAGAGAAAATGCATCTCGGATACTTATTTTATAGACTGTGTACACTGGAAATTTCAGTTTCCAATATATCATGTTCCAGTCCTCCTCATCTGTCTATACATACCACTAAAACACTGCCTGCGAGACAGGGTTTCTCTGTGTCCTGGAACTCACTCTGCAGACCAGGCTGGCCTCAAACTCACAGAGAGCCACTTGTCTCTGCCTCCCAAGGGCTGAGATTGAAAAGTGTGAGCCACCACCTTCCGACTGGATTATTTTTTCAAGGATTACCAGGAACAACAGAACTGAATTTAAAGAACGCTGTAACTAACTTACATGGCTTTAGTGCGATTGTTGTAATCAGACAAACTTAAAGAGCAGTAGATTATCTCAGGACTTTCTCAAAAGTTTTTGTAGCTGGAACTGTGTTCAGATCCGTTTCACAGATGCAGAAACAGGGCCTGGAGTGGCCCCTAAGCTACTCAAAGGCAAAGACAAAGCCAGAAGAAGTGAACACACCTACAGGTGTAGTACTTTAAGAGCAGAACTGGAAGCTTTGCTCCCTTCCCCCTAACACAACTCTAGTTTTATGGGGGCAAAATTTTAATAACAAGATTCTTTTCAAATTATCTGTCCAAGAAGACTGCCTCATTAAAAGCCTGTTACATGGCTTTTACACAATCTCCATGTCCCATCCTTCAGCTGTTCTTAACATCAACTGAAGTATTATGTCTCTTTTTTACACAGTGTGTACCAATGCAGAAAATTTCTAAAGTATGTATTTTAACAGACACAAGTACACACTTGCTTTTAACCGCTCTAGTCTTACTTTGCAATTCATTAAAACTGGTCTCTTCCCTAGAGAAAAAGCACTTTAAAAATTGGTAGGGCCAACCAGCAAGTTGGCTCACCTTGTTCAATCCTGACCATCAGACTTTCAACCTCCAGAACCCACATGGGAAAGACATGACTCCTGCGAGTTGTCCTCCCTCCACACAATGCAATGCATACTGCATGTCCCATCATACAATGGGAAAATTTTTGTAACTCTTTTAAAAGCTAAAATATAACTCATATCGATCTCTCCATGCATTCTCATACCAGTAATATAATTAAATGAAAATAATGACCACAAATATTTATTGGCAGCTCACAAATACCCAATCACCAATTCTCATAGATGTCTAGAAAGGATAAAAGATCATTAGCCTCAAGTACAGTTAATAGAACAAACATAAAAAGCTAGACACCTCACCAAAGGCTACATGGATATTAAATGCACAAACAATATTCATACCCATGAGACTACTATGTCTTCACTGTGGCCCCAGTATCTCATTCCAATTACACTACTACACACATGTCATCCCCTAATCCAATGGCTTTAGCTAGCAGGGACCACTTCATCATCTTTTGCAATTTTCAAAGTCTCTGTTAAGGGAAGCCTGAAGATCCACCCCAGGAAGACTGAAGGTGACTCAAGAACCAAGGGCTAGAAGCAGCAGGAAGCTGAGCAGTGACTGGCCCTGGAAACAGATATGACCTACCCATTGTCTACTTAGGTGTCTTCACAACCTGCTGGATGGATTGCAAAGTCCAAATGGACTGGAAGATTCACTATCTTTTCTGACCCTACCTTGGAAGTTTTAGATCCCCACTTCACTTTAACCACAAGTCCTTTCCCTCAACTCAACAAGACACCCTGTCCAACTCCATATGGAGACAAGAATCTACTCATACCCTGCAACTATGCATGAGGAAGGGGAGGGACCATTGTCAAGAATTTCTGCCATGATTCCTAAAAAGCAGAGTATATTTGTGTCTGCCTGACAGTGATAAAAAAGAAACTTCATGGGGGTCATGTGATAATAAGATGAAAATATCAAATCCTCCAAGAGTGATAGATTCTATATTACTCCACTTAAGCTGTACTGCTCACTGTTAAAATCATTAAAGTTGGGCTAGAAAGAAGGCTCAGCAGTTAAGAGTACTAATGGATTGTTGGAGAATTTTTAAGGTGTGTTGTTTTCGTTTATGCTGCATTGGTTAACTCTCTGAAGCTGTGATTCTTTGCCTCTCTAAAACACCTGATGGTCTAATAAAGAGCTGAACAGCCAATAGCAAGGCAGGAGCAAGGATAGGTGGGGCTGGCAGGCAGAGAGAAGAAACAGAAGGAGAAACGAGGAAGAAGAAGCAAGGAGCGTACCTCAGTGGCCAACCACCCTACTACACAGAGCCACAGAGTAAGAGGGAAAGTAAAATATACAGAAATAAGAAAGATAAAAGCTCAGAGGCAAAAGGTAGTTGTGCTAATTTAAGTTAAGTACAGTTGGCAAGAAACAAGCCAAGCTAAGGCCAGGCATTCATAACTGAGAATAAACCTCCATGTATGATTTATTTGAGAACTGGGTGGTGTCCACCCTCCCCCTCAAGTAAAAAGAGTAAAACAAAGCACAACAGTGGCTCTTCTAGAGGGCCCAGGTTCAATTCCAGGAATCTACATAGTAGCCAACAACTGTCACAGTGGACCCAATGCCCTCTTCTGGTCTTTTCAGGTACTACATGCACATGGTGCATAAACATACATTAGGCAAAACACCCATACACACAAAACAAAAGCCAATTTTAAAAATTATTAAAATGACAAACTAAACCACTCCAACCAAATATCAAAAAAGATAACCAAATATCAATTATCAAATCCTAAAGGTAATTCATGACAGCTCTTCGATAAAAGTAATGTTATTCTATCAGTCACTTGGAATTTTTGTTGTCATTTTAATGTAGACTAATTGAAGAGAGAAAATACCAACAGGATCCCATAAGAAGAGTCCTTGAGAACAAAACCACCTCAAACAGCAGTGCAAACACTCAACCCAATCAGGGCACAGCAGAGGAACACAACAGAGCCAGTGGGCATGAACTCTGTCCAGATCTGTCTGGAAGGGGAGCTCGCATCGATCAGCACCCTCCACAGTTGTCGGAGAACCCGTTCCTCTGAGCTTATCTTCTGAAACGGGAAATTTCACAACTGTCTTTATTGCAGGCCAAGGCCACTTGCATCATCCCCAGTAATTACCTTATGAAAATCTGCAGTGTGAATGTTTACTGTTGTCATGGAACTTTCATATGAGGTCAAAACATACACACCCATCACTGTGACATTCCCAAACAGAACTGACTGGTATCAGAATGTGAAGGTGCTAAATCATGCTGTCTATCCAAACCCAGAAAAACTTGCCCCTTTGCAGAGAGCTGTGATGTTCAGAGGGGACACAGCAGCATATGCATAATCGAGAACAACCTGGCAATAAATCCATCCGCCTTGTGTCCACTGAACAGCAGGCATAAGCGACTGTGCCTCTAGCAAGTGTGATTTATTGCACACAAGCAGCAACAGCACTCCGGAAGTGCCAGCAGCAAGTCTAAGCAAAGCATTTCCTCTGAGAACTCAGCACCTATTGCCCAGCGCCTCTCCACCCAATGCCATGACCATGGACACAAAAACAATAAATAAAATACACAGAAAATGTATTGGCCCAGAGGGTTATGTGGCATCTTGAGATTTCAGAAATTAAACTGTCTCCTCAGAGTGAGAGACTACTAATGTCATAATTACTATAATTCATTCAGAAGGAAAAGCATGGAAAACGCTACCTTCGCATTCACACAGTAACCAGGTTTTCTTCTTTTCCAAATCCCTGCCCCTGCTGCCTGCCCCCCCACCCCAAACCACTCTTGTAATAGGATTGGTGATCATCTATCCTGCAGCTTTCTCTATCACAGGGAATAACTGAACCTAAACTTACTATGATGGGAAGTAACAAACACAAACTAACAACTAATTTCTGAAAGCCATTTAGATGATAAACTGATTCAAATTCATGCCACATAAATGTGGAGAAATGATGTCGATCTAGACTTTCTAACGCTTATTTCTGCAGATTCTTCAGTTATTATCAAACTATAATAAGTATTAAGTCCAAAATATATTAATCTCTCTGGAAACCTACTAATGATTCAGTACTCCTTGGCAGCTTGAAGCAGGTAAGTGGCTTGTTTGTTCTGTAACACACTCACTGGACATTCTTCCAGGTCAGAAAGAGAAAAGGACTAACCCACTACCTAACACCGCTTCTCTGGAATAGCCAATCCCTGCAGTCGGTGTCACCCACATCAACAGCACACGCACAGCCTGGCCGGGGACTGACAAACCACAGTGGTTTCTCCTAAAGGCAAAGTTACAAAAAGATCTCTAATTCAGACATCAATAATGGACAACAGTAGGGAAAGAAATTGAGGACCCAGACCAAACTGAAACCACCAAGAGTTATCTCTACAACAACAGGAATCACAACATCAAAGTACAACCACGTTCAGCACTCAGAGCAAGGTCACCGGGAAAGCAAATATGATTATGTGTGATTTGAAAACAAACAAGAGGGCCTTGAAATCATCCAAACCTTAAACTCAGCAATTCCACAGCTGGGGAGCTTGTCCATCTAAAAATAAATTACTCATCATGTAGACAGATATTCAGATACAAGGACATTTATCCTAGAGCTCTTTAAAACATGAAAAACTAAAGATAACCCTCTCCTCCTCAGCAGGGCTTACAGAGATACTAGCTGGCTCTGTTTAAAGGTTTGGCTACACAAACCTTTAAAATGTTCACATAAAATAATGTGGGTCTTATTTTTCATAGCAACATGTTCACGATTTATAGCATGGAAATAAAAATAAGAAGCATACATTTCAACACTGATTTTTATTTTATATACACATACATAATACATCTAGACTAATATATTCCTGAAATATAACATTCATCAAATTTAATGAAATTATGTAGGTGGGTTTTCTGAAGGGAAAAAGTCTTTTATTTCTAATAGTTTAGTGAGAACTGTGTACTACTCTTTGCATCCAAATATTGATGGGAAATTTGAAGTGTTTCAATACCCTGCTACATGGATTATTATTTATAGGCAAAGTATTTTCAAGGAAAACAGATATTTGCCCCTTAATATCAATTTAAAACATAACACCAACTATTTAACTACGGCTATACTCATAATTATCTTTCTCCATAAAATATGTAAGAATAATGCCTTAGACAAGACGTAAGCCAGAGTTTGATATCCCAGTAGGTTGGATGGTTCTTTCTAAATTTATCTATTTCTGCCAAGAGTTGATCCAAAATCTATCCTCAGCTATGCTCTAATACAAGATATTTACTCTTGTCAAATAAAAGTTCATTGACAACTTTAGAGAAAGGGAGGGAGGGAGAGAGGGAAGGAGAGAAGTCAGTATCAGGGAAGTTTTATTTCCAAAACTCTAGAAAAAAATCAGTAACAGAATTTATGTGTGACAGCACGCCAAGCTAGCATTTATTTGTAAAAGTTAATACACATGTGCAAAATTACATGTGAACATATATACATAAATACAATTTAAATTGATGTTATGTTCAGAAAATAATACAGCTCATTCATTTATATGATTCATTTCACAGTTCTTATTGCTTTGAAACACTATATAAGCCTTTCCAAATATACACACACAGAACAAAGAATGAGAATAACGGTAACTAAACAAAGGGGATGAATTCTACACATGGATCTCCTCTGTAATGGAAAATGTCCACAGAACAAACCTTATCATGGGAGGAAACCTAGAGCCACTCAGGCACACATAAGCTCATTATTTTCACTGATAACATACACCTACAGGACCACTCAAGTGAAGAAACCAGGCTTGATAAGGTATGGTGACCCACACCTTTAATGCCAGCACTTGAGAGGCCGAGATAGATGAATCTCTATGAGTTCAAAACCAGCCAGGTTTATACAGAGTTCCACTCCAGCCAGGGCTACACAGTGAAATCCTGTCTTAAAACCAAATAAATAAATAAATCGGGCGTGATGTGACCCAAAGATCAATGAGGTCTCCTCGGAGGTGCTAACAGATAATAGAAATGTCATCATGCCATATTGTCGCCATTTTGATATGCCTCAGTTACAATCCCAAGAAGGAACAAAGTAAAGGTGGGTAGAAGAGGAGAGAACAATAATGAACTGTCCTCTTCCGGCTCAAAAATGAATTCACAGTCAAGTCTGTGGCAGCAAGTCTCCGTACATGTATACCAAACTCCCCAAAGAGATTTTTGATACAATTTCTAATAAACTTTACCTAATTCACTTACATTTTGTATTAGACTTGCAAAAGAGGATTAAAGTTATAATTATATTAAGGAATGAAAATTAAAGCAACCCCTCTGAAGTACCAATTTTCCAGATGCTACAGAAGTCTTAGTTAAGACCAAAGTCAGTGTACTAAGATGGCCTTAAATCCATGGAAACCCAGACCTAACTTATCAAGAAACGTTTTCTAAGCCTTAATTACTTGCACTCTTAGATCAAACAGAATAATAATTAAAGTTCTAAAAGAATTTCAGATTTGCTTTCAGTTACCATTTATCCACTGAAACCAATTACCTGAACTAAAAACATGAAGCATTTTCTATCCTTTGGCCAATTCTGCTTTTTGGTGTGTGTCTAGAACAAGTGATGGAGGTCACACACCCAGTCCCTGGACCTTGGAAGCTACTTTACCGGACACACTCACTATCTTATCTTTTGTTATACCAGACCTCCCTAAATTCAACCATTATCTTTTTTCAGATGTCATCACTTAGATCAGAAAAAAAGAAAATGTGCACACAGTATCAAGGACCAACCTTCAAAATAAGCTCTGTTCCAGTGAAAACCAGGTGGGAATCAAGCAGACAGAACGCATATGGCTTTAATTCGGGGAAGATAACATGGTGTGAATGAAAACTATGAACCACATGTTACCTGCCTAATCTGAAACAGGGCCTAGGACACAGAAGGCATTCAGTGAGTGCTCACATACTAATAATACCCTAACACAATTATTTTGGAAATATCTGTGTGTCCCACACCAGGCACACAAATTCTACTGGATTAGGTTTGGCGATCTTTTGTCATGGTTTGTTGTGTGTTGCTCAGAACGGGACATGGAGTCTTGCACCTAACATGCAGGCCCTCTATCCAACCCTAACCTATACTTCTATCCCCCTGACTTGACTGATGAACCCAAAACTGAAGTAGAAAAGGAGTTAGATTTTTAAGGGCTGGAGGAATGGCTCAGCCTAGCATAGGCAATGCACTGTATTTGATCCCCAGCATTGAAAGAGGGCCCTACAGAAATTCGTTTAAAAAATAAACAAACAAACAATAAAAATCAAAACCTAACAGTGTGGGCTGTCAACATGGCCTAGTGAGTAAAGGCACTTACCACCAGGGCTGACAATCTAAGTCCCATTCCCAGGACCTACATGATAGACACAGAGAACTAACTTCTTCCACAAGTTGTCCTCTGATCTCCACACATGCCCAGACACAAATAAATAAACGTAATTTTAAAGAAGACAAACAACAGTGGACTGAATTTGGCCACCATTTCTTGCCCCTACAATGATTACAACAGATGTGCTTCTAGCCCCTGTGCTGCATGGGATTTCACTTCCTGAGCCACAGATGTGGGCTTCCGACCACAGCGGATCAATCAGAGCCCATCCCTTTCAAATACACAGTGGAGACAAAGATTCCAGCCTTGGTCTGAAATGTATGCTGGGAATGTGAGCAGCCAGGGTCTGGGAAGACCAGAGAAGAATGAAGAACACAGGAGGCAGTGAATGAGATGCAGAAAAACCTAGCAGACAGTGCCGCTCCTGCGACTCTAGGACACGGCACAGCCCTTTCCTTGCCCATCCCTCCGAGGCCCTATGCCCCATGCCCTTCAGTTCCACACTCTTTTTACATTTGCTCAAGAGCATTACCGCGCTTACAACGCAGAGTCATACACAAAAGCATTTCCTCCCTAACCAAAGCAATCATCAGACAAGACCAAGAAAGCTAAGGCCACAGACAAAAGTGCAAACAAGCCAGGGTGGTCCATGAAAGGAGGAGGAACGACGGGAATGGAGACAAGGAAGCTCTGAGCGAGCGTATGAATTAAGTTTCTGTTCACCCTCGGCAAATGATGAGAGGAGCTCGGTGTCTAAATTGGCTGGTGATAGCAGAGCTGTTTTTACAATGTCTTAGTATCTGTGAATCCCACATTCTTTTCCTTTCTTGTACAGTCTTGTTTGAGACTCTGGCAAAACGCTGCACTTGGGAAGCAATTGAAAGTTGGCTAAGACGAAGTTATGCGATTTTCAATTAAAAACACTCTCTCGCTGGCTGGTTGCTACCACTGTGGAAAAGAAAGAGCTGCAATGAGGGTTTCCCTCCAAAAGAAAACTGGTTCTGTGAGCTTCCGAATGGTGAAAATCACTTACCTACCTACACAAACCACTTCTGTTCAAGCTTTACCACGGCTTTGATCCCAGTTCCTGGGAATAGGCACATTTTTATATAGACTAATTCTTCTGTTTTCATTCCTTAAGGGCCCTCCACAAATTTGCATTTATATACCCAAGAATGCCCCAAACTCACAAACGCCTGTGATCCCACAGGGCTCCAATAATTACCACACTTACTACCAGCACAGGCTTATTCTGTTCCAAGAGACCCTTGCCAGGTTTGAAGGTCACTATTACTAACAGAGAAAAATAAAACTTTCACCACACAAAAAGGACTACTGAAGCCTACCTACTCTAAAGAACAACATGCTTTGTGATTTTTTTCCCCAGTGTTGTTTACTGAATGCTAAAGAATGCAAAATAACATGTTCATGCACACACAGAGTCTTTTGTGAGTGTCCCTTAACAGGGACTGGCTGTGACCTCCGACAGAGTGATGGTGGGGAGGAAAGGCCTGAGTAAAGCTTTTGCAGATAGTTTGCTGCTGTACCAACAGAGGGAGAGAAACAAGTAAAGCTGAGGTAGAATCTCATTCATCTCGGAGTCATGTCCTTTCAGTAGCTGATGAGAACTGAGAGAAGCCCAGACTGCCACCAGACAGAATAGAACCCACTTTCAAATGGAATAAATGTAAATGAAACCAAGATGGTTCATCAACCATAAAATCCCAGACAACACAAGAAGACTGCAGTCAACCTACTCTTATTAGAGAAGGCAGGGCCTATCCTAGAGCCTGAATAGAAGAGAAAACCCCAACACCAATCTCTGGTCCTGTAGGAAGCACCAATGTCTCTTAGAGTCTTTTAGTGTCTCAAGCAGGTGAAATATAGGTTGCTGGGGCTTTCTTACCTGTGTCAGTCTGTACTTCCCTCCCCTTAATTCCAGTTTGGGATGGATGGGCAGAACTCTTCCAGCAACTCTGGAAAGGGGGTAGGACAACATGGGCAGGACAACCTGCTTTTTGGCTCTCACCTCCTGGCAGGATCTCACCTCCTGGTAGGACAACATGGGCAGGACAACCTGCTTTTTGGCTCTCACCTCCTGGCAGCATGCTACATCATCAGGGCACAGCCCAAGGACAGGCACAACACCAGCCCTTCTCTCTTGCTTGAGAGCAGAACCAAGCCAGCAGCATCAACCCTCCAACATTAGCCTTCAGCAACAGGAGAGAGAGAGCCAAAACCGCCTTAAAGAGCTCTAGCAAAATCAGAATCTAAGGATCAGATGCAAGAAAAACGGAAGGAATTAGAGGTGTCGTGAAATGGCTGGAACGAGACCACCAATACTAGCTGAGGAAAAGGAGCCTTGGAAGACGCTCATATTCACAGGTGGGGGGAAGAGCTGTCTTAGCTGAAGTTTTTATGGACTGCAGAAACTAGAAGGAAAACTTGGGCAACAGGATTGGGTGTGTAGTCTGCTCTGCCACTTCCCAGCTGAGCGTGACCTTGGACAACCTGCTTCTGAGGTTTGGTTTCCTCGTATACAAGACAGGAATAAAAGCTCTGTATATCTCAGAGGGCAGCGTGAGAATTAAATTCCTAGCACCCAGAAAGTCCTCCTAGTGAAATGTCAATATCGGTCTCGATCTCTCTCCTTCCCTCCCTCCCTTATCCATTTCCTTAAAAGAGGGGACAAGAAGGAACCTCCTTCCTTCATATTTTATCTTCACCAATGATTTCTCTAAAGTTCTACAGTGCTCTTTATAAATGATCCAGTTGCATCCCTCAAAACTCCGTGAATCTAGGTAATCCGGAAGTAGCACCACACTCACCCTGTGAGGATGTTGGGGAGAGGGCACGACTACCTTTTGATTCGGTTTTTACAGACACTGCAGAGGCACAGCTCCAGGAGTCCTCCATGAAAGAAGCAGCATGCAGAGTCAGGAATGCCAGAGGAGCCGCACTGGCCAAGCAAGCCTGGCATCTCACCTATTCTGCTCGCATGGCTGGAAACCAGACTGAGACACCCACCTCTCTTTGCCTTTCACACCTCCAGAGACTTTCTGCCTCAGAGATGTTCCCTAGAGAAGGTAGACTCACTTCCTGTTAAAATCTCTCAGCAAATAGTCACTGTTCTTAGAATAGAATTCAAAGCCCTTACTACAAGCTACAAGGCTCTGTGAGCGCCCTTCCCCACCCCATGCACTCATTCCAGACTCCAAGCTCCACCTTCTTCCAAGACTATCCCCACTGTCCCTCGGTCCAGGATGCCCTTCTCCCAGGACTCAACCCTTCCTGACACAGGTCACCTATTCATTTGATCCTCACTGGTTAAGTACCTCAGAGTTCACCAGTTGTATTGCCATAGCCACACACTTGAGGGAAGGAACCTAAAGGAAAAGAGGCTGATTTGGGCTCCTGGCCTCAGTCCACCCTGGCAGGGAGGCACAAAGGAGTTCATGATCCAGGAACACGTGAGGAAGGTTGCTCACATCTTGACAGACCAAAGGGCTCCAGAATGAAAGCAAAGGCAGGCGTCAGCTTCAGTGCACACCACTAGTGACCTATGCCCATCATAGGATCACACCCTCCAGGTTTCCAAGCAGCAGCACTAGATGGGGAACCAATGTTACAAATACCCCTTCAAACCAAAACACCTGCAGAGAGCCTATCTCCCACCTACCCTCCTAGGGGAAATCTCAGGAAGGCCTGTGAACCAACTGCCTGCCACCCATGCAGCTCCTGGCCCCAGCTAATAGACAAGCAAAAGGTGGTGACCTCCTTCTGAGGTTCCTCTCTTCCCATGTGACAATGTTCTGAAACAAAGCTTAAGAAAGTCAGAAGGAAGCAAAGGTCTTATTATAGAAGTGCTCAATTTCTTACGGAAATGAAGCATTCCTAAACATTACAGCAAAACTGGGTTCTCTGCAATTGGGGTCAACTAGCCCATTACAGCAGCCAGGGCAGTCTGAAAACTGCTAATGAGAAAGTAAGGAAAGTAGTCATGCTGGACCTTGTACTATATCCCCCAAATTCTGATTTAGCAACAGTGCATGACACTATTTGATTAGGATAACAGGATACTCGGCAAGGGATGAAAAACACTGCCTTAGCACTCTGCTTCACAAACTATAGGTGGGGAAGAGTGTCCGAATACAGCAGTAACTAATAGTTAGAAAACTCAAACTAAAATCAAATAGAAAAATAGATAAAGGGCTTGCTGTGAAAGCATGAGACTTGAAACTTAGATCCAATTAATAGCTGGACTAGTGTAGGAGTCACCTACTGTCCCAGCACTGGAAAGGCAGAGACAGGAAATCCCTAGGACAAACTGGCTATCTAGGTGACCAAAATCAGCAAACTCTGGATTCATCTTAAGACCCTGACTTAATAAAGAGTGAAAAGGACTTCTCAACACATGCTCATACACATGTACTCACACAACTGTGAATGTGTGCACACACACACACACACTTTTCTAAAATATATGAAATACAAGCCCAAACTGTACAGATACAGAACTGATATGTTAGATTATTATTCATTTTCAAAATGTTTACTCTCAGTGTCCACACAGAGGTAGTCAAAACACAGTTTGGGGCTGAGGACATAACTCAAAGGCACAGCACTTGCCCAGCATGCACAAGACCCTAAGGTCACGGCCCAGTACCATCTGTGGGCCCCTGGACCAGCAATGCAACAAAGGTACAGGAAAAGAACAAAGCACTGACAGCTTAATTGATGACTGGAAAATCTCGGAATTATACCTGGCTTGATTATACTACACAGTGGTCAATGACTATACTGCCAAACATGAACATGACACGGAAACCAAGATATCGCTGTGACCTGACAAACTTCTGTGACGTGCCCAGATATGAGGAAGAGTACTAGGGGGTTTAAAGTGCAGAAATGATAGAAACTCTGTGGTGAACAATTCAAGATACTTGGTTTTTTTTTTCTTTAAAAAAAAAGTAAGTTTCCTTTCATGCACTTGGAATTATTTTAACATCTTTATTTGAGAGCATGTGCTTTGTGTTACCAGTAATGAAGAAGCATGTCACTCTTCTCACTGAAAACACGTTGTTATGATGAAGGCACATCTTGAAAGCGACAGCATCTAATAGTAAATAGAAGGCAGCTGGCCCCCTGTATGCATCACAGATTCCACAACCATGGATGCAAGCAACCATGGGATGGAAATACCGGGTGGAAAAACTTTGTGCCTGTACTGAATCCATACAGACTTTTAGTTGCCATTATCCCCTAATGAAGACAGCACAGCAAACACATCACATTTATCTTACAGTAGCTATTATTAGTAATCTAGAAATGAGTTAAAGTATATTGGAAGGCTGGGGTAGAGATCAATGGTGAACACTTACTAGTATGTGCAAGGAGGTAGGTTCTATGTAACTACTAAGTCATTTTCTGTAAGTAACTTAAACCTTTTTCTACTCTCCGCAGGTCCTGGACTCAACAAATCCTCTTTGGATATCCATGGAGAATTGTGTTACTCAAAGCTGGGCTACACTAGGAAAGGGAGATTAATGGCATTACATGAACTCCCAGACAGGAATGACTAAGGTGCGCTGAAAAGCTAGTGAGGACTTTGCTAAGAAGGGAGCACTATGGCTAGGGCATAGGCCACTGGAAAGACACAGGAGGACAGGAGCTGCATGCAGAGTCTTACCCAGCGAGGAAATCCCCACCAGACTACAAAGCATCAGTCTCCCTCTTCTGTTTACCACCCTTCCCATCTGACAAAGCTTTAGATTTATAAAATAAATAACTGAGAAGCAACTGGTGTCTACTTTGTCTACTTCTGTAAAAACCTATTAGGATTTGCCTGCTGACAGACGTTACATGAAAAGGTAGCTCAGCCTTTCCCAGGCTCCGCAGGGTGACTTTTCAGCAGCCTCCTCATTAAGGGCTTTTCTTAAGATCATCACAGACGATACTTCCATCTATAACCCACAGGGGTTGAAACTCACAAGTCTGCTTCTTCCCAGCATGCAGTATTGAAGCAAATCAATTATTTTTAATAAAAATAGTAAGTCTGTGTTTTTTAAATCCAGAAGATGACTTGCCGCTGATGAGGAATAAGTTAAAGTGTCACAGCTGCCAAGCATATATTCTAAATACTGAAAGCTGTCTGTCTGCTCACAGCCCTTCCTGAGCCTTCCCTCGGTTGACATTCAAATGCAATCTCCCTTCCTGAGGTTGGAGAGATGACTCAGTAAAGTACCTCTACACAAGAAACAGGGGCTTCGCTTCAGATCCACAGGACCCACACAGAAAGCTGGGTGTGTCAATACATGCCTGTAATGCCCCATGCTTGGGAGAAGGGAGAATTCTAAGATCTCATTGGTCAGTCAGTCAGCCTTGCCAAATCAGTGAGCTCCAGAGGCAGTGAGAGATCCTGTCTCAAACCATAAGGTAGAAAATGGTCAAACAAAACATTCAGCACTGACCTTTGGCATGTGCGTGCACACATACACGCACACACACATGCACAGTCATTTGTATTCTGGTACTGACACTATCAGTGATGTACCAGTCATCCAACTATTACTCCCAACCCACCTTTCATTTTCCTTTTTTCTTTCCAACAGGCTGGGGAAACAGAGCCCAGACTAGCCTTGAACTCCCATCTTCCTACCCTGGCTTTCTGAAAGCTGGGATTAGGCTTATACTACAATACCCAGCTCAGCCCAACCCATCTTTTCTTAAGTTTGCTCCTGCTATCCTTATTTTAGGAATCTGGGTACTGTAAGTAAACTAAGCAAACTCAGATAACACCTTCCCAGTTAACACTCCTAACCATATGTCTATGCTTAAATAAAATCACCTTGAATACAAAATGGTATTTTTTTTCTTCTAATTTTTTTATGGGTTTAAACTCATTGCAATAGTACTGTTTCATAAGAACATGCTATGCAGGTATATAATGTACTAAATTTCATAATCACATGCTACATAGGTATATAATGTACTTTAGTATCTCATAAGGGCATGTCATATGGGCATGTAATGTACTTTAGTATCTCATAAGGACATGTCATATGGGCATGTAATGTACTTTAGTATCTCATAAGGAAATGCCATACGGGCATATAATATACTTTAAGTATCTCATAAAGACATGTCATATGGGCATGTAATGTACTTTAGCATCTCATAAGGACATGTCATATGGGCATGTAATGTACTTTAGCATCTCATAAGGACATGCCATACGGGCATATAATGTACTTTAAGTATCTCATAAGGACATGCCATACAAGTATATAAGGTACTTCAAGTATCTCATAAGGACATGCCATACAGGCATATAATGTACTTTAGTATCTCCCCACATACACGTCACACTTCTCTACTTTCTCCTTTCTCATCCCTCCTCCCTCCCATTTGTCCCTTTCTTTCTGTGACATGCATACATGATCTTATGTATCTACTTTAGCGTGAATAATAAAAACCCAGAGACAGATATTGGGGCTCAGACTGAAAGGGCAAGATCCTATCTTCATGAATTCTCAGATTCCACAGTATAGTGAGTTCCTGTCTCTTCCCCCTTTATATCCCTCTCTCCGCCCAACGATATTGCTCCTGTCTCCACCTCCCCAGTGCTGGGATTAAAGGTGTGTGACTCCCAAGTGCTGAGATCACCTTTGTGTGAGCTCTGTTTCTCTTTTAGACAGATTCAATCTTATGCAGCCCAGGGTGGTCTTGAACTCAGAGAGATCCTACTGCCTCTGACTCCCGAGTCCTGGGATTAGGAAAAGGTGTGTGCCACCACTCCCTGCCTGTATGGCTGACTAGTATGGCTGCTTTGCCCTCTGATCTTCAGACAAGCTTTATTTATTAAAATACAAATAATATACCACTATAATCTACATATAATCTAGAATATACACATGGAAAAGGTGATATTTGACTGAAACTAACTTGTTTAGCTTCCTTAAATAAGTTCCTATGACAATATTCTATTGCACCCATTTTCCTAAAAATTTCAACTCTTTATGGCTGTATAAAATTGAACTGCATGTATAGGATATGTGCATAATTTTCTGTATCTATTCAGTTAATAGACACCTAGATTGAATGATTCCATGATTTGGCTACTGTGTATACTACAATAAATATCTGTGTGCAATGTACTATAATGTACTAATGTGTAGTCCTGTGAGAAACGACCCAAGGCTGGTATGCTGGGTTGATCATCTGAGAGCTCTCTTCTTAGTTTCTTGAACAACTAAAGTGATTCCAACAGTGGCTATACAAGTTCCATTCCTGCCAGCAGTGTATAGGGGTTCCCTTTTCTCCACATCCTCACCTGCATTGATAAGAACCGCCATTCTGATGAGGAAAGAGAATTTTGGTGTAGTTTTAACTTGCTTTTCTCTAATGTCTAGTGAGGTTGAACACTTTTTCATATGATAAAACAGAATTTTAAGTCATTCTAGCTATTAAATTCTTGATCCCAGAAGTATGGCGAAGAAATAGCTTTATGAAAAAATGTCAAATTGAGGAGAAGATCTCTTACTCCCTTAAAAAGAATACCAGTTACTTTAAAGGAAAAAAAAAAAACTGGTACCTGGGCAGAATGGTACATCCTATAATCTCAATGACAGGATGAGTTTAAGGGGTTCAGGTCACTGTCCAAAACCTGGAGAAGGAAGGTAAGACCAAGGGAGGAAGGGCAAGCGAGACAACAAAATAAAGGAAATACACTTAAAAGGGACTGGAAGTACAATATTACAGCTGAGAACATAGAAATCTTTGACATGCACAATGCAAGGGAAAAAGTACCTATAAGAATAAATCATCAAAAATACCAAGAATGCCGGTCCTCAAGCATCTTTCTTATTTGCATGCCAATCACAGTGGATGAAAGGGCTGGGGTACACCATGCCCAAACCTGCCCATCTCAGAGAGTCGGTGCTGCTTTGGTTGTGTATATTCTGAACCTAGGGCTTCAAATATACTAAGCATGAGCTATACCACTGAACTAAACCCCTAAGTGGAGGAGCTTTTACAAGAACTGTGTACTTAAAATACCTTGTTAAGGGGCTAGTGATATGGCTCAGTGGCTAAGAGAACTTGTTGCTTCTGTGGAGAATCCAGGTTCAATTTCTAGCACTCACATGATGGCTCATGGACATCCATAACTCTGGTTCAAAGGGATCCAACATCCTGACCTCAAGGGCATCTGGCATGTGATACATACACAAAACAAAACAGTCACATACATAAATGAATCTAAAATTTTTAATATAATAAAATCTCTTGTTATAAAGTAAGAAGTAATCCTCAACATCTAAGAATACCCAATAGTGCTTCTTAATACTGTCAGGATTTTGACTGGCCAACCTCATCTAAACACTAACTCATTGATGGAGTGGATGCCTACTTATCATCTACCCTCCATCGTCATGAGTGGAGGCTCACCTTTAGGCATCTTGCACACACGGTAGACTTGCACCACCCACCAATTTTAATTTTCTCCTCCTCCTCAGAGAACCAATCCCACTTAACCGGAAAGGAGAAGTACATCTTTGGGCTAAATACAGCCTAGTGGACCACCACAAAGTTACTCTGTGGGCATTTTACCTACACTGAGACATTCGAACAGGAGTTTATAGGATTTCAACAGAAAGCACAAAAAAGACTGGAACTGATCAAAGTTCACTCATCCCACAGATGGCACTCTACAGAAACAAAACATCGGTCTCTCCAGCCTTGCATCCACATCGTTTCTGCCTTCTGGCTTCACTTCCCTGTGTTCCTCAGACCCTGTAAAGTAAGACATGTTACCACTGATTCTTAACGAACATACCTCTGCTTACAATGGACTCAGGATGGATTTAACTTTCATTTATCACAAAGGTATCCTAACCCACATTTACCAAAGTCAGTTTTACACCATTGTACAAAAACCCTGATTATTTTCGATTCTCAATGCTATGACCACTCTCTACTCAAAATGTTTGTACAGAGATTTTTATTTACTTTTCTTCACATAAAAGCCATATTTTTATAGTCCATCGTTGTCCTAATTTGCTTTCTGCTACTGTGAAATAGCAGAAATAAGTACTATTACCAAAAGCAACTTAGGGAAGAAGGGGTTTATTTCATCTTACACTGTAGCATATATCACCTAAGAAAGCCAGGACAGGACCTTGAGGCAGGAACCAGAACAGAAACCACAAAGAGTGCCGCTTATGGGCTTGCTCTCCATGGTTTGCTCAGCCTGCTTTCTTACACAACCCAGGACCATCTGCCAGGCGTGACATCATCCACAGTGAGCTGGACCGTCATTCACCAATCATTAATCAAGAAAATACTACCACAGGCTTTTGTACAGAACAACTAAGGTTCCCTTCTCCCAGGTGACTCTAGTTTGTGTCAAGGTGCAAAAAAAAAAAAAAACAAAAAAACCACACACAACCCAACCAGAACAATTGTATTACTTCCTAGGATCATGTGTGGCACTTAGAAGATGATTGTAAGAGTTTTCTCCTGTCATTACCAAATGCTTATAGTGTACAAGGATGAATTTGGTACCTGATGACTCACTATTGAGTGTGGTCCCCATAAAGTAGGTAGTTTATACCACTTCAAGCTCAAGCAACAAGGGTGAAAATGATTACCTTGCCCAGAGGCCTACACAGCTGGGGAGTGACAGTATACATTTTAATCAAAATGTGACTCAAAAGCACTGATGATAATAGTTGAAAAGGGAAAGGTGAAAATGAAAATAATTTTATTCAAAGACCACTCATTTCATTGAGTAGGTATATCCATGTAACCTCATATTTGAATGCCCACGAACCAATTTTGAAAACAGTGCACCATTAAATTTAACAATCCAACACTTCACCAGCATGGAGAGGGGTGGGGAGGTCGGTTTCCAAAACTTTACACATCGTGTTTTCTGGGTTGAGGTACATGTCTCTGGTCTGCTCTGACAGAGTCAGGGCAAGGTCCAGTGAACCTGAACAGCAGGTGAGAGGCTGGGAGAGCCAAGGTTGGGATTAAAAATCAATTACAAGTAGACAATTCACATTGGGATCATCAAAGTTTCGCCTGGTAAGGGACAGCTTGTATCTATCTGGCTTTATCCTGTGCCCTTTGTTTGGTATGATAAGCAAGCTCCTCAAATTCAGATATTCTGACTTTGGGGTATTTTTCTTTTAAGGAGCAGAAATAAGAGACCCAGAAAATTAGATTCACTTAACTAACTAACCACAGGTCATGGCTGAATAAAGGACTTCATCTCCCTGGCCAATTCCTTAGTAACACAGGGGGCAATGTTATCATGCAATTTGTAACTCAAGGGTGGTGTGTGTGTTTGGCATGTGTGAGAGGACCCAAATCCCAGCAAGGAGAACAGGAGTGAACACATAATTATATTTATTATATACAGGAATTACCAACTCTGTAACAAATCTGTCCAGCAGAAAAGTAGAACAAGTCCAGCTGAGTCTACGTTTTGACAATGTACATGTTGATGTTGTCCAGGTATTATAAAGGGCTGCTTTAACTACAAGTCACCAAAATACAGAGAGTTCCAGCCCTGTATAGTCAAGCAATCCATCAGACACCAGAAGAAATGACAAAGTTTTATTTTAGTTTGAGTATTTCAAATACTACCCAGTCAACACATTTCTTATTTGACAAACTTGCATTTCAAGAAATAAATCCATTAAATAGAATAAGAATTATGGTATTATACTCTATTGCCTAAGTTTGAAACATTGTTCCAAGTTTTTAGGCTTACAGGTGCATACATAGCTAAAAGATAATTCTAAGAGATGGAAAGTTAGCATGCATCAAAGTAAGACTCCTAAGGGACTCAACAGATTGGGAAGCCCCGTGCTGGGCAAAAACAGAACACAGTACTGATCAGAGTTCAACTTAGGACCTACCCAACTGCTACATGCTGGAATAAAAGCTACTTCCCAAATATACCAATGAACAGCAGTTCATGCTGCAATTTTTCCCCCAATAGCTGCATCCTGAAGATTAAAATCAGGGTACATCATAATCAATCAAGCACCAGACTTGAGGGGAGGCTCAGTGGGATACTGTCCGCAGGCAGCAGATGGTGTTCTACAAATAAAGACCAGGCCAGGAATTCTACCAACAGGAAGGGGGCTTCTCTGGTTAACAATGAACCAGTATTAGTCAACCCACGGATTTGTATTAAACAATGTAAAAGCCAGCAATATTTATTCTAGAGCAATCATCAATTTCTTAGCACTGATTAACCTGAACCCACAAGTGATCACATTGTCCATCCTGGTTGCATGGTTTGTGCAACAAGGAAGTCAAATGTCAGCGGGGTGGAAGACATGTTAACCTTGAGCAAAGCAGGCCTCAAGATACTCCTGTGTAATTCAGTGACAACAAAGGGCAATCCTTCCAGCACCCAAAGCAACACAAAACAAAATGAAAGAAAAGAAAGCAAAAGAGGTGCAGGACTACTGTTACTAGGGTCTGAACCAAATGTTCCAGAATACCTACTGACCATACTAAATATACAAGTCACCAGGCTGAGAATGGTGGCAAACAGATGTGCCAAACAAGGTTGTTTATGAGGGTGCGAGGCTAGGAACAAACCAGCACTGAGAACTTAATAAGCCTTGCCAACCCTATGTGCTAGAGTAGAAAGCATTTCCCAAATGTATCCACAGAGAGCAACTCTTGCAGCAAAACCCCACTGCAAATGGGTTCAGAATCCTCTAATGCATGCCTCTAATGCATGTTTTGGGTGAATTATATCACTTCTGGACCTCAGTTTCTCCATATGTTAAAAGATGATGAGACCACCAGTCTCTTGGGGTAGTTGCTAAAGTGAGACAGTATTAAATGTGTAAAGCTCTTAGCATAAAGTAGATACCCAATAAAAGGTAATTTACCAAGCACAGTGACTCATGCCAGGTATCTTAGTACTCGGGAGACTGAGACAAGAAGGTTGCTTTGAGTTCAAGACCAACTTGAGCTACAACATAGTAAACTTCCAGGCCAACCTGGGATATAGGGTGGGACTCTGCTTCCCACCACCTCCTGCAAAAAAGAAAGAAGGTTCATGTTATAGCCTTTTTGAAAACAGTTCTTGAGAGGACACAGAAAAATCTCAGCAATTAATCATTTGGCAACAATGCCGCTCAGTCCCTTATTAGACGCTGCCGTGTGCCCTGTGTCAGCCTCTTGCTGGAGTCATCACAGAATCTGTACCAGACATGCTCGCTCAGAGCCCAGAGACTAAAGTACTAGTATCATTCACATTCTAACACCTTGTACACATTCAGCATTAATTCTGCTAAATATTTTCCAACACTCAATGCAAAAGTGCAAATTCAGACACATGTGGCTGCTAATAGTTTCCTGCCAAACAGCTTGGAGCAGGCACCGTCATTTGCCCTCCATAATTCACACCTACGTTTACAGGCAGGGGGTCTGTATACTCGCCCTTTTTTAGACACCAAATACTACCCCCTGCAAAAAAAAAAAAAAATTCCAGCTTGTTGGATTGCTCCTTTTTCTTTCCTGTTTCTTTTTTCTTTTTGTTTTTTAAAGTCCCTAATGAGCCTGGACGGGGAAGAGGAAAAGTGATGAAGTAATAACACACAGGTGCTTCCTACCTAATTAAAAGAGAAGTTTACAGCTGCACTGAGTCATCCCCACGGGTTAGCCATGTGCATCCTTTGAGTGGTGCGCGGCTCCATCAGGACCACACGGCATGTGCTCCTTCCCTGGTAGAAAGATGAGTAGCAGGTAACTGAGGGTATTTTCTGCTTCCCAGCTTTCGTCCCTATGGGCATCCCAGTTCATTTGCATACCCGGATTCTAAAAGTAAAAAAATAACCCTAAAATATGAGGCTCAGTGCTCAGTAATTCAAAGTTTGAGATCTACTGAATCAAACTGTACCTCAGATGAAAAGATGCAAATATATGCATTTGTATTCATGATATATAGTTATATTATATGAACAAATGCACAAGAAATATGCTCACAGAGAGGTGGCTAAATGGGTAAAGGCACTTACCGCGCAAGCTGATGACCTGAGTTCAATGCCCAGGATCAACATGGTGGAAGGAGAGATCAGACTCCTACAAGTTATCCTTTGACCATCATGTATGTGTCACAGCACAAATACTCACACAAATAAACAAATGTCTTTAAAAAAATTAAAGAACCACATTCATATCTTTTTCTAACATAGACACACACCACATGCTGGCATTCTAGTCAAGAATGGACTGCATACAGCAGAGGTTCCGTTAGTATTTTATCACATATTCACTCTGCGGCCCCCAGTATAGTTACACTCTATGTTTGCTCAGCAAGAAATTACCCAATGGCAATTTTGCAGCATGTATATGTGTGTGGTACCCATATGTATATGTGTGTGGTACCCACATGTATATGAATGTTCACTTGTGTAGACGTGTGTGTGTGTGTGTGTGTGTTCAGGAAGACATACACACGTGTGTGTACATGTTGATGCCCAGATTTTTTTTCTCCATTACTTCCTATCTTGTATGTTGAGGTACAATCTCTCAATAGAACTCAGAGCTCATCAAAAAGACTAACCTAGCTGGCCATCCTACTTTGGGGATGCCCTATCTCTGCCTTCTCAGAGTTCTGGGATCATAGATGTGTCACCATGCCAACCTGGTATGTAGGCTGGAATCCCAACTTGGGTCCAGATATTCACATAGTAAGTGTTTTCTTTATCCAGTGAGTTATCTATCTAGCCCTTAATGTCACTTTTGTTGAACATATCCTTGTCTTAAAATGACCTACAGTATGGCACATACTAAATACCTATACACCAATGCCCATCACGACCCCAAGGGAACCCAAATAACGGAATGGTGAAGGTGAGGAGACAATTGTGAGGGACTAAGACGAGACAAACTCTTCACAGAACACATTTTGACTCTTTGAAACTGTACAGCTCATGAATATATAACAGACATAAGGTTACTTTTGGCTGTCTCCAAAATTATTATCTGGAATATCCTGTGTTCTCTTGTGTTTTTAATATTTATTTTATGTGTATGAATATTTTGCTTGTGTATACATCTATGTACCATGTGTATGCCTAGTGCTCACAGAGGCCAGAAGAGGGCATCTGATCCCCCAGAACAGATGGCTATGAACTGCCTTATGGGAGCTGAGACTGACCACCGGTTCTCTGCAAGAGTAGCTAGTGCTTTTAAGGGCTGAGCTTTCTCTCTAGCACCAATCAATATTTTTAAAAATTAGTGTTTTACCAGTTTTTACTTCTTTAACTTTATGTATAGATATTTGCCTTTTTGCATATAAAATAAAGAATCTTCTGGAAACAACACATTTTAGCAGAGGTTCCAAATTATATTTGTTCTTTATTTTTCTTCATTATTAGTAGTATAAGAAA